>OW964829.1:2470900-3070900 GCA_943142095.1 Ophonus ardosiacus | reverse complement strand
TTCTTCGTAATAAATAATAGGTAGGTGTCGATATTTGACATTTCAGCAATGCTCGCTTCGCGTATTTGACAGGTATATCGATCGGTGACTATGTCGGTAACGGCGGATTTTTACAATAATGACAGATGTCACTGCCGTGATTTTGGTTTATATAAATTAATTTTAAATACAGGAAATGTTAAAGTAAAAAAATAACTTAAGTAGGTAGTAGTTTTTTACATGAACTTTATTATAGTAAAGATGATTTCTTTTCTAAATGCCCATAAACGTCCAGTGTATTTTGATTATTTTACCACATAGTTAGACAAGTTACAACACAGTAAGCGTAAAATGTAGGTTACACTTGCTGTGTATACAATTGTAAAGTTCCCATTACACTTCAGGAGGGCAAAAAATGATTTTCTTTTTGTTCATTTGCCATAGTGATATAAACAATACCTTAAATGAATGACATAATAATATCAACTACTTAAGGTTGGCGAAAATAATATAATCCTTGTTATTTGTACAAAACAAATCAGTGAATGGAAAATAAACATAATATTCTATTCTATTCACGGTCTGTTGTCAGATCTGTATCAGAATTAAAGTTCGTTAGCACTTTTTTTCTGTTTCCTCGCTATAACCAGCCTATTATCTCGTCTACTGGCCATCGCAGATTAAAAATAATACATCAAATTGTCAGTCAGTTTCTCAACTAATTCACTGAGTTTCTAACATAACACGCAGCAGTTATGCCAATTTCAAGTAATTAAAAACAGAAAAAAGTAATTGTTAGGTTAGAAGAGTTCAAGGAGAAATATGGAATTCTTTTAAGAACTGAATTGGTTCATCTGTTTTTACGTACACTTAAATTGATTGTAATTTATATAAACAATATCACAAAGTTTTATAATACAGAGTGGTCAAAAAGAAATGATGCCGTTAGCAATACAATAAGGTCCTCCCTATAGTAACAAATTAGAATAAGGGTCAGTTATATTAAAACTAGACCTTAAAACTGAATATTAAAGACTATCAAAATTTAAAAATAGTTATTAGTTTCTAAAATAATCGTGTTTTTATTACCATATCCTCATCTCTATATCTACGTCACACATTTATTCTATTCCAAATTCTTCCTACTTTCAAACTTTCTGCTATCGCCTTTTTGAAATACGGAATCCATTTGCAAGTATATAAATGCAGAAAATAACAACAATAAAACAACATAAATAAACCAAATAATACTAGTTTAAATTTATGATGCCATGACAGATTACAATCGTTGATATGAAAGTAAAAGTTATGTTGAATGACATAGGCTTCCAGTGGTAATCAAATCTTGGACTATAATATTATACGTAGTATTTTTATTAATTATGACATTAAATTACTTATTATCCACCCATATTTCCAATTATTGACTACAAGGGTTATTTTAACATATTTATACATTTTATAAGTGCTAAAAAAAATAAATTTATGTAACTTCAATTATTAGCGAAATCCACTGTTTGAGAACAAAATCATCTCTATATCTACGTCACAGAATATTATAAAAATTATTACTGCTCAACAAATAACAATAAGGACTTTCCAAAATTATATATTACTTTCAGTTTAGATGAAGTTTTGTAAAAAAATATTAAAAAATCTGATGTGGCCAACACAAAACCTCCCGTAAAAAAAAATATTTTTAAATTTATCTGTAAAATATATAGAAAAAGTATTAATGTATTACTGTAGAAAATTCAATAATCTTTAATTTTCATAACGACAAAATGCGAAAAAATGGCATTTAATGGTATTTTTTTTGAAGAAAAACCATTATGAGCTTCAGGTAAAGTGCCATTTCCGGTTATCCGATTTACACCAAAATCTAATGGCTTCTTTTCATAATAGAATAGGATAGAAATACAAGGTTTCAGAATTTTCTGAATGATAGTATTTGAGTTAGAGCGAAGACAAAATCCCTACACGTACACACATACATACACACACACATACATACACACACATACATACACACATACATACACACATACATACACACACACATACAGACACACATACAGACATCATCGTGAAAATGTTAAAATTGGATTCTAGGGACCTTAAAACGTGGTCATTTACTAAAATCTCGATATGTGATTTTTAACACGATCCCTATACCTCCCTTACCAAGGGTAACGGGAGGTAAAAACTATTCCTTTGTTACACAGTTCATTTTTCAAATGAATGTAACTGACAGTAAATGTCACTGTCAGAAAACCTATCACTTCAAATTAATAATATTGACATTTTAAAAAGAAAATAGTAAATAAAGCAATAGTTTCCTGCAATGGAACAGTTTGCAGCGTTAGTAAATACGTAGGTAGGTATGTATTTAAATTAATAAAAATTACATAGCGGGAGGTTTTGTGTTGGCCACATCAGATTTTGTTTATTATTAGTATAGTTTAATATTATATTAATTACTATTATAATTTTCGTCGGCCCTTATGGCCCAAAACGATGACGTAAATATCATTATCATCTTGACGCTTGTATTTAAATTTATAAGAAATCATACTGCAGAAAAGATCATAAATGAAGCTTTCCATTTATGTTGAATTTACTGTACATACACAGCTATATTTTACTAAAGTATGCATAATTAATTCCATTATTTATCTAAGAGCTTGGTCTGTTTTCTCATTGTGGAAGAGAATTAACATTAAAATAAATATTTTATGACTTTCTGTAATTAAATATGAATACTAATACTAGTATTCAGTTTGTTTAACAAACTCAATTCAACTTAGCTAACTAGTCTAACTTATATTAACTTTGAATTTCATTTCTCCTTATTTTCATTAGAGATGAAGTAGTAGTTCTTTTTACTTATTAACAGGAATGGTAACCATAAAAAATATCGGTTTGGGTTACTTTTTCGGTCATCTTGAAAATAAAAATTCGGTTTTGATTTGGGTTTCGGTTTTTATACATCAGTCGGTTTTGGTATACCGGTTTTAGTAAAAGGGTTTCGGTTTTGCAATAGTAATTTACGAGATTAATAATATTATTAATTTTGATTGAACAATTAATTATTGTAATGATGCAAAAAATGTCCACAAACACGTGTAGAAAGTTTTATAACAATCAATTTTAATGGGAAGCAAATATTAAAAATATACTAATTTCCCATGTTAAATGCCTATGTAAATGTAACATGTAACGGATTTCGAGCGCCACCCGATTGAGGTACAACGTTGCAAATTGAAATACGTTTCGATAAAAAAAAATATGTTTATACTTTTTTAAACATAAGTATTTTAATAATAAAAATTTACAATATTTAACAACTAACAAGAGACATGTATATAATGCGGTTAATCGATAAATAAAAATGGGTTTTGCTTTCGGTTTCGGTTTTGTATCTGTTTCGAATTTCAGTACAGGTTTCGGTTTCGGTTCTCATATTCTTCCGGTTAATGGTTTCGGTTCCGGTTTCAGTTACCATCCCTTCTTATTAAGTGTTGTAATTAATTTAAACGTCAAGAAATTACTGACATTTAAAAAATACGAAATATTACAAATATGTTTTACCTTATTCTGGATGTTGGAAAGACAATTCCTCAAAAACTATAATATTTAAAACCTGTTTAACTACGTATTCCTTAATCTGACATTAAGAGCTAAAAAGGATTTGATAACAATGGGCTATTTGCGTACCTTTTTTTATTTAATGTTTTTCAAGAGATGGTAAAAACTTGCTACCCATATTTTTTCGTTTGACAAAATTATTATTAATTAGCCAGAAAAAAAAAAATAATGAAATTTGATTATTTGAATTCTCGCCATGTATGACGTAGAATTACGCCGCACCAATGAATGGTCGTAAAGCCACAGCGTGGTGCCGTCCCATAGTAATGGTCTGTTTGTGCGGGTAATGTAGATCACCTGTTTGACGTTTCAACAATTGTTTGGAGGTTATTATTTTAGTTTATCTTTTTGGTATCGATATTTTAAAATACAAGTAACTACCTATGTGTTTATTTATAAAGTAATTAATGTATTTGAGAGACCAGAGAGAGAGAGAAAAATGAACTGTCAAATCAAATTAAAACTTTCTCGCACGCCATGCCATCTATTGATAACATTCTTAAACATGCTTCCCCTCCCCCAGTTCAATATAAAGACGTCACAGAAAATTTTCTTTCTTAATTTAGTAAAAACCAATTATTTTAAAATATGTTTTCAATATAACATTACGTATATAGTGACGGAAATCGGATTTTCAGTACCACGCCGTATTTAGAATTAGAAAATATCTAAATTTTGTGACGGAATCCGAAAATTAATGTTATTTATTGTTCTCTGGTTATAAGTTTCCACAAAATTAGAAATTTATATTTAGAGTCTATGAATTTTTCAAAATATGTCTGGATTTTATGAATCACTTCATATTTTTATGTCGGACCAAAATATGTATTTCAAAATACAATTTATTAAAATATTTTGTTTTTAAACAAGTCTTATGTATATATTTTTGAATGGCTTAGTTTTCCATTTCATTTACTCAAATATTTGTAGATGAGATATTTTAAGAAAAACTCAAATGATTCCAAGACAATTTTTATTTATATTTTCATTGAGCATAAACAACCAATGTTTTTGAGTGCTCGTATAGGTAAAAAATATATTAATAAAGAATCTGCTTTGGCTAGCACAATACCTCTCGCCGTTTCCATTTTATGTTAAAAAGTATTGCATTGCAGTTTGCTGTAGAAACGTCGTTTTTATAATAAAAAAAAATACAGAACTTTATTAAAACTTTTTTTTTTATTGTATTTAACATGTTTTGTGCACACATAAAACTCTAATTATATTTATTTTTTCTTTGTATGAGGAAGTTTCTAAATGTCAGAGATTGTTCCAATTCATTAGCAAGATTTGCGGTACTTCTTATGGATATACGCATTTTACCTACAATTTTAAATATTTAATTAATAAAACAATAAGAGAGATTAAATATACTTCCCAGAAAAAGCATTCAGAATGTCACTAAAACTATTGATTTTGGAAACTGACATTTATCTGTCATTATAAACTATGTTACAAATATTAGAATTTGTCAACAGATTTCCGTGGTGTATTTTAGCCTGTGCGATTTATTACATCCAATTATTTTATGTGTTACACTGTCTTTATCTCTAAATCTATAGAAGATATACTAAAAAAAATCTGATGTGGCCAACACAAAACCTCCCGCTATTTAATTTTTATTAATTTAAATACATACCTACCTACTTATTGACTAACGCTGCAAACTGTTCCATTGCAGAAAACTATTGCTTTATTTACTATTTTCTTTTGAAAATGTCACTATTATTAATTTGAAGTGATAAGTTTTCTGACAGTGACATTTACTGTCAGTTACTTTCATTTAAAAAATGAACTGTGTAACAAAGAAATAGTTTTTATCTTAGGCTTCGCGACTAATAAAAAAAATTATTTTTAAATTTATCTGTAAAATACATAGAAAAAGTATTAATGTATTCCTGTAGAAAATTCAATAATCTTTAATTTTCATTAGACATAAAATTCGAAAAAATGACATTTAATGGGATTTTTTGAAGAAAAACCATTATGAGCTTCAAGTAAAGTACGATTTCCGTTTATCCGATTTACACCAAAATCTAATGGCTTCTATTCCTATTAGAATAGGGTAAAAATACAAGGTTTCAGAATTTTCTGAATGATTGTATTTGAGTTAGAGTGCAAACAAAATTCTTACACATACACACATACACACATACACACACACACACACATACACACATACAGACATCATCGTGAAAATGTTAAAAATGGATTCTAAGGACCTTAAAACGTGGTCATTTACTAAAATCTCGATATGAGATTTTTAGCACGATCCCTATACCTCCCTTACCAAGGGTAGCGGGAGGTAAAAATTAATGTCTCATCTTATTGTTTCTTTAACATAAATGTTATTTTTGTTTGAAATAATTTTTGGAACTACAGTTTTCATTCTCATAAGAAATTATTTCAAACAAAAATATTTATATTAAGGGAATGTTCTTCAATATTAGTAATAAAACAAATTTTAAAAAAATAATATTTAGATGTTTTTTTTTTAAAGAAACTGCAATTTCCGGTTGTTCAACCTTTTCAACTCTTCCCATTAATGTCAGATTAAGGAATACGTAGTTAAATTGGTCTTAAGTCTTATAGTTTTTGAGGAATCGTCTCTCTAACATACACACACACACACACACATACAGACATTATCGTAAAAACGTTAAAATCGGTTTGTAGGGACCTTAAATCGTTCTTATTCATTAAAATCTGGATATGCAATTTTTAGCATGAATACAATACATTTCTTAGCGAGAGGTAAAAATCTGTCATCTCTGCATATTATCCTCCATTGCTGAGTGTGTCATTCTGCTTTGTACAGATATCGGTAATGATTGATGATTTTTTTTTGTACCGTGCAGGCGCTAACTAGGCGTCACCTCACGGGCATTTCAGCCATTTAAAATTCGAAATAATCTTTGATGTTGGTCGGGATCGAATACGGGTCCCCAAATTCACGACCAGACACTCATGCACTGTTTTAGTGACTTCTTCTTTATAGCGAGAACTGTCCAACCCAGAAATGATTTTGATTATGAAATCTTGATCATCGTTGTTTAGTGGCCGTTTCAAAGAGCTGTGATTTTCATTCATCCGGTGTTCGCAAACTTCATATTCTTGTTTGATGGTGTTGGAATTCCTCTGGCGTCGTGCTTTATCGTTGATGAAGACAGGAAGTATGCGGCAGGCAGGTACGCGACTTCCACTTCCGTCGGAGAACACCGGCTCACTTCCGGTGTAGGAGAACCGTGACGGGAACGAAAAACAGGGAAGGAAAAACACAGAATTTAAAAGAGAAAAAAAATCGTGTTCTTGTTTAGAGTGCGTAGATGAGGACACTATTTTTCTGTGTATTTGGAGACATGTTATGTATCTGTATAATCATATAAGATAATTTGCCAGTAAAAATAAGAAAAACGTACCATCTCCCTAATATTTTTCTTAATTTTGGGGCATAACCCTCAAAAAATTATTAATTTTTAAAATGTATCAGTTTTTAATGCCCTTAACATCTACGTCACACATGTGTGCTGTGTGTGCTGTGTGTGCTGTGTGTGCTGTGTGTGTGTGTGTGTGTGTGTGTGTGTGTATGTGTGTGTATGTGTGTATGTGTATGTATGTCTAGATGTTGTAGACACGATTCCTCAAAAACTATCAGCCCAATTCACAAAAAGGTTTAAGCTAATCCTTATTCTTGGATTAGCGAATTCTACTCTAATTTTGACAGTTTATAACTTAAAATATAGTCTAATCTATTCCTAGTATCTACCTTTATTGATAATGTCATGAAAATTAAATTTTAAATAGCGGAATAGAATAGAATTCACTAATCCAAAAATGAGGATTAGCTTAAACTTTTTTGTGAATCGGGCTGTACAAGACTTAAAAAATATTTAACTGCAGTTTCCTCAATCTGACATTCCTGGGAAGAGCTGAAAAGGTTTTAATAACAATGGGATAGCCGGAAGTAGTAGTTTCTTAAAAAAAATCTTTTAAATATTATTTTTTGGAAATTTATGTAATATTAAAGAATATAAAATTCTCTATCCTATACACTGAACATTTTTATAATATAAATAAATATATAAATATATCGTCACGGCATATTACCCATTTCTGGGAGTGCCAGTGTCTACAACACATGTAGACATCGGTAATGATGACGATATATTTTACCGTGTGGGCGCTTACCAGGCGTTACCTCACGGGCACTCATAGCTGGTGTGGAGAGTGCACCACAGGGGTCACTTTTGTGCCATTTAAAATTGAAAATATTTGGCGTTTGTCGGGATCGAACCCGGTTCCCCCAGGTTCGCGACCAGACACTCAGGCACGCGGCCACGGGACCCCAACTAAATTTGACAGCATAAAATCTTAATTCATGGATGCCATTCGTAGATGGCCTTGATCGGACTTCTTTCAAAAATTTTACTGTAATTAGAATTTTTGTGTATACCAAAAATGTTAAATACAATAGCCTAATAAAAAATCTGTTGTGGCCAGCACAAGACCTCTCGCCATTTCCATTTTATGTTATATAAATAATGTATTGCACTTCGCTACCGAACCGTCGTTTTGTAACATAAAAATTACAGAACTTTACCCAAATATTGTATTTTATTGTATTTAACATGTCTTCTGCACACTTACAATTCTAATTATATCTTCTTTCCATTGTATGAGGAAGTTCCTATGTCAGAGATTCTTCCAATTCATTAACAAGATTGGCGGTATTTGTAATGGATACATGCAGGTTACCTATAATTTTAAATATTTAATTAATAAAACCATAAGAAAGATTAAATTTACTTCCCAGAAAAAGCTTTCAGAATGTAATTAAATTTTTGATTTTTGACACTGATATCTGTCATTTACAATTTATGTTATAAACATTTGAATTTGTCAACTGGTTTCCTTAATGTAGTTTCGCCTACTCGACTTATTATTATAGTGTCTTTATAGTGTCTTTATCTCTAAATTTATAGAAGATATAATAAAAAATTTAAATGTATCAGATGTAGAATTTTGTTCTTTAAAAGGCGTAATATCAAAAATTTGCAAAAAATAATATTTAGAAGAATTTTTTTAAAAAACTACTACTTCCGGTTGTTTAATTGTTACCAAAACCTTTTCAGCTCTTCCCAGGAATGTCAGATTGAAGAAACTGCAGTTAAATATTTTTTAAGTCTTATAGTTTTTGAGGAATCGTCCCTCCAACATCCATACATACACACACACACACACACATACACACATCCACACACACACACAGACATCATCGTAAAAATGTTAAAATCGGTTTATATGGACCTTAAACCGTGCTTATTCACTTAAATCTCGATATGTGATTTTTAGCATGAATCCAATACCTCTCTTAGCGAGAGGTAAAAAATGGCGATAGGTCTTGTGTTGGCCACAACAGATTTTTTTTTACCTCTCGCTAAGAGAGATATTGGATTAATGCTAAAATTCGCATATCCAGATTTTATTGAATAAGCACGATTTAAGGTCCCTAGAATCCGATTATAACATTTTTAAAATTATGTTTGTGTGTTTATGGATGTTGGAGGGACGATTCCTCAAAAACTATAAGACTTAAAAAATATTTAACTGCAGTTTCCTCAATCTGACATTCCTGGGAAGAGCTGAAAAGGTTTTGGTAACAAATGAACAACCGGAAATAGTAGTTTCTTAGATAAATTCTTCTAAATATAATTTTTTGGGAGTTTTTTTTTATTAAATATTGAAGAACATAAAATTCTCCATCTAATACACTTTTTTATTATATCTTGTATAGATTTAGTGATAAAGACACTATAATTTATAGAGTACACTAATTGTAGAGGCTAAGGCACTAAGGAAACCAGTTGGCAAATTCCAATGTTTATAACATAGTTTGTAAATGACACATGTCAGTGTCAAATATCAACAGTTTTAGTGGCATTTTGATAGCTTTTTCTGGGAAGTATATTTAATATTTCTTATTGTTTTATTAATTAAATATTTGAAATTATAGGTAAAATTGTGGTAAAATGCATATATCCATCAGAAATACCGCCAATCTGGTTAATGAATTGAAAGAATCTCTGACATTTAGAAACTTCCTCATACAATGTAAAATAGTATAATTAGAATTATATGTGTGCAGAAGGCATGTTAAATACAATAAAAAACAATATTTGGTAAAGTTCTTTAATATTTTGTTATAAAACGACGGTTCGAAAGTGAAGTGCAATACAATACTTATATAGCCTAATATGGAAATGGCGAGAGGTTTTGTGCTGGCCACAACAATTTTTTTTAATCTTATCTGGCACTTTTTTTGACTTACTCCCTGATGTAATCTAACAATGGGTTTCTTAACGAAGGCCTTGGTTTTATCTCATTGTGTATTTGTAGGGTTAGAATTCAATATGACCCTTGTCTGAGGAGAATATCAATTACTTCTATTCTATACAATCAGAATTCGAAGGTTGTTGTGTTGTTCAATTTCTTTAGCTACACAAACTAAATAAAGAATGACTCATTGATACTTTCAGCCCGTAGGACAACAGGGATTTGAACCTTCAATATGATAAAATAATGACAGCTGAGCTTGACAACTGACGTATTACTTAATAGGCGATGTAACCCAATATAAAATGGCCGAATACTTGAATAACATATACCTATTAACTAATATATTGCGGATCCTTTGCTTTTCTTGAAGGAAACACTGTGAAATGGAAATATCATTTCTGCATAAGTCTATCTCACACAAACACCCAACCGCGAATTATGCGCATGCTTGGAAACCGCGACTACTATTGGCTAACGAGGAAATCATCATCACTTTTTGCGAATCACAGAGTTCTGTTTATTAACGACTAGCGCGAGAAATTTTAAATTTAAATTTGAGAAATTAAACAATGTACCTACTATTTATTTTGTATGTAAATTCTTGAATATAAATATTAGTAATAATAAAAAACATTGACATATTCTAGTACTAAATTTGAATTAAATAATTTACTTTGTTGTACTGTAAAAATAATAGGAATACAATCTAGTCAGGATTAATTTATTTAGGTGACAATAAATTACTGTATGAAACACAAAGCAAATGCTTTCGAAGTGCAACTACAAACAGAAATGAAATCTAACGTCAAAGTCAAACCATGTGCTCGCTGCATCACCAGGGTAGCGTTCTAAAACCAAGAATACCGAGTTTTGGCGTAGAGTATGATATGTTGTGTTTTGAAACGAATGAGAGTTTTGTTGAAGTAAAAAATTGAAACTAAATTAACAATAATTTTATAAAACTAACAAAACTACTTATAATTACATCATTAATGTCAAGCCCGTAATAAAAGCGCTTTTATGGAGCACTCTCCTCAATATAATGTGAAAGTACCCTCCATAAAAGCGCTTTTATTATAAAAGTATGCTCGTAATACACGCCAACGTATTTACTTATGTTTATTTTCAACCAAAAGCATGTTTTCTTCCTCAAGAAGGCAAATTACTTTCATATGATGAGAATCGTGAGCAACTACATTTGAAAATATTGTGGATTTTGGAACGCAGCCCAGCCAGCGACGCTGTCAGCGTTAGCCAATAGCAGTCAAGATTTCCGAGCATGCGCATAATTGCCGGTTGGGTGTTTGTGAGAGATAGACTTATGCAGAAATGATATTTCCATTTCACAGTGTTTCCTTCACCTACTCTTATGGGAAAGATACGAGTATTAGCAATATATTAGTTAATAGGTATATGTTGAATAACATATTCAGTGTTTGGAAGTTTAAAATCTATATTTTAAACAATTAAAACGAAATTTGTAGAAATTTGCGTAAGTTTTGTGATTTGTTTTTATAATCTTAATAAATCGTGTACTCCCTATTAAGTCAGTAAACCGTCAAACTCACTATAATTACAGTAGTTGCGGCTTTGATGTAAGGGCTGTCGTTTCGCAAATAATTAATAAACCACTAAACCAAGCGTAATGTAATTTCCAATATTACATTTAGTGGATGTCGCCCGCATGATCTCTGAAGAGTAGAAGGGATTAGGTTACCCACCATCAATCTTCTGCAATTCTATCCTCTACAAATAAAGACTACAAAACTAACCACTCAGACAGACAGACAGATAGACGAAGGATGGAATTCATTTCGATTTCTCTTCATCGTACGTTCACGTTGAGATGAAACCAGACTCAGAATTAGACATGAAAGTGAAAAAAAGGTTAGAAAAATAAAAATTGAAATGAATTAAATTTGGCGTCTCTCGGGATCGAACCCGGTTCCCCCAGGAAAGCCAAATATTTCCAATTTGAAATGGCGCAAAAGTGACCCCTGTGGTGCACTCTCCACACTAGCAATGAGTGCTCGTGAGGTGACGCCTGGCAAGCGCCCACACGGTAAAATATATCGTCATCATTACCGATGTCTACATGTGTTGTAGATACTGGCACACCCAGAAATGGGTAATATGCCGTGATGATATATTTATTTATTTTATTTATTTAATTAAATTTAAAATCACATCTAACCTTAGCCGAGACAGACGACAAAAATTAATGATCATTAACGGTTAGTTATAGTATTCGTACCTTAAGGTGATGCTATTGACAGATGTCAAAATTGCGTCTATTAACAAATCAGAAAATATTGAATGTAGCAAGAACGTACTATTTATTGTATTGTACAGTACAAAACAATAAGTAGCACGTTTTTACTACAGTCAATATTTTCTAGTTTGTTAATAGACGCAATTTTGACATATGTCAACAGCATCACCTTAAGGTACGAATACTATAACTAACCGTTAATGATCATTAATTTTTGTCCTCTGTCTCGGCTATTAAAATGAAGTCAATGTACTTACGAGGGACTCCAGAAAGTAAGAGTGCTCAATTTTTACCTTCCGCTACCCTAGGTAAAGGAGATCTGATATAGGGATCATGCTAAAAATAGTATATAGAGATTTTAGTGAATAAGCACGTTTTGATGTCCCCAGAATCCGATTTAACATATTTACAATGATGTCTGTGGGTATATGCGTGTGTGTATACGTGTGCGCGTGTGCGTGTGCGTGCGTGTCTGTTTCTCTCTCTCTCTCTCTCTCTCTCTGTGTGTGTGTGTGTGTGTGTGTGTGTGTGTGTGTGTGTGAGAGAGAGAGAGAGAGAGAGAGCGAGTAGATCATATGAACACGATTAATCAAATACTATTAATTATAAACTTTTGAAATTTGGTAAATCCATTCTACAGTATGTCCCCGGATTGAGTTTACAAGAGGAAAGAAAATTTTATTTTTGATTTTACGAAAAAATGCCAAAGGAAGAAAAATTTTTGCTTGAATTAAAACGTATGTTTCAGTTATTAAAACTTTTAATTAATGTATGGTTCTTTTATTATAACGTTTTTTTCGTATTTTGTCCTCCTAATAATACAGTTATTACATTGAATCTAACATGATTTTAGTTAGCTTTGAAATATTGACAAATGATTATTAATTCTTAATTCAGAAAAAAAACAGCGAAAATCGAAATTTTATTCAATTAACTCTTTTTTATCTGAAATTAGAATTAATACTCATTTGTCAATATTTCAAAGCTAACTAAAATCGTATTAGATTCAATGTAATAACTGTATTAATTAGGAGGACAAAATACGAAAAAATGTTATAATAAAAGAACCTTACATTAATTAAAAGTTTTAAAAACTGAAACATGCGTTTTAATTCAAGCAAAAAATTTTCTTCCTTTGGCATTTTTTCGTAAAATCAAAAATAAAAAAAAATTTCCTCTTGTAAACTCAATCCGGGGACATACTGTATACTAATGTGGGAATAGTTCATTAGTTTTTAGTGTATATCGGATAAGCGGAAGTATCACTTATACAAGCTTTTAACAGTTTTTCTTGAAAATAATATATTGAATATAACAGTAAAATAAATAAATAATAATTTATTTTTATACATCATCTTCTCTATGCATTAAACAAAAACGTAATACTTTAATAACAATTTTGACATATTTAAACAAATGTTACTGTCAGGAAGCAATTACATTAAAATTAATAATGAAACCGTCTTAAGGAGAATGCAGTAGTAATATATTTAATTCTAATGAAATCAAGGTTTGTAAAAATAATATATTTTTTTCACTACTAGCCTAGGAACCCACTATTATTTACCTTTATTTGACATGAGAAATTGTTTTTCACTACCGCTTGCTTGTAACCATGGTAACCTACTTTTCAATCAAACTCAAGCCTCCAAATCCAAATAATATTTAACTCATTAAACTCAAGAAAGGTGTTAATCATATAATTTAAATTTGCCACTATAATTTTAAATTGACCTACGCTACCGCCTCGCCTGGCCACGGTGCTGTTTTGGTGAAAATGTGAAATATTTGTAGATGTAGGATTGAACAAATCACAATTTTTTTGTATTTGTAGGTAAATACATTTCAATGGATTTATTTAAAAATAATAATAATAAACTAATAAGGCTGCCGACTGTAACAGCACAAAGTGTTTTTATTAAATAATTAAATCAAATACAAATCAAGGCCCATAAGTGAGGTTATCAAACCAGCGAAATGAGCAAAACGCCAGATAAAAACAAATGCAACCTACTTTGTTTTTGTGAATATTAACAAATAAGTAACGTTATTATTCATGTCAAAATTATTATTATTATCAATTAAAAAGAATTCAAAGAGAATTTATGTGCTAGTAGTGAAAAAAATAGTATATAAACCACGGTTGAGAAGATCATTATTGATCAGGCGCCTTATATCCCTCGGGCTTCGCCCTCGGGTTACAATAGGCGCTGGGTCAATAATGATTATCTTCTCAACCCTGGCGTATAATATACTATTCCATCATACATAAATATTAGATGTACTATGATTTGTTTCATTGTATTCCAGGGTACGACTCTGAAAAATATTTGTGTAAAAATACGAGTATTTAGAATTTTTGTTAATTTCTTCAATTGGTTTGGTCAAATATTTGTGAGATTTATTTTGTGTAATATATATTTGTTAAATGTAAAATAAAAATTGTTACGAGTGAATGTAAAAATGTTTGAACATAATGGTTGCTTTATTTATACTACGGGGTTAAATATCCAGCTAGAGGTTATGGGCTGGCCACATCAGATTTTGTCTCTGGGTGCGCGGACTCAACAAATTTATATCCATGTTTACAAAAATTTAAAATTGTATTAATATTATTACATATGATTATCATTTATTTATTATTTAATCTCATTCACAAACAGTGTCATCTTTGAACCTGTATTTAGAAAATTTCATCACATTTACTAATATGAGTCATCATCAAATTGACAATCAAAACAATGACGATTTGATTGAAAAACTGACTATTTGACATGTGCTTTAACCTGTAAGAAAGTTATTCGACAATACTGTTTTATTCTAGTAAGAACTCCCTATAGTCGAATATTTTATATATTATTAAGATTCTTGGGGAGTATAAAATGATTGCTATTCCACGTAGCGAATGTTGTTAATAACAATTTTAACGACGAAGATTTTAAAGCAAAAAAGGAGACGCGAACGACGTGATAACAATGACAAGAATACTCAATTTGCTTCTTAAGATTTTACGCATTTTCTCTCACCCAAATCTTTCATCTTTCCACAGATGTGACGCCTGACTTTCTTTCAATATGGCTGTTTCAAGAATTTTTGTTTGTATTCAAAGTACTAAATTTTAAAATGTATTTGTCTTTAAATACAATTACAATTAATTAACATTTGTGTAATATGTGGAAAAAATTTAGTTGTTTAGGAGTAAGTAACATATTTATTCGTCTTATTTATAATAATGGTAGTAAAATACTATTAGGCCGAACAAACGGATGTTACTAATTTTAGAATATTGCGAAGAAATTTTTTGACAACCCATAAACAATTGTTATTGTCATTAGAAATTACTTGTTTGACAATTGGATAGACTGTTATATTAAATTTATTTTTAAAAAATCTGATGTGCCCAGCACATGACCTCCCGCCAATTCTATGTTTAAAATAGCAGTGAGTTTTACGTAAAGTATCACTTCCGGTTGATCGGTTGTAAATAAAATCTAATTTGTTGTCCAATAAATAGAAAAGTCTGTAATACGTAATTTAGGATTGTGTTTTATTATTTTTCCTCAAAAATCTGTTAGATCTCCAAATTAAGTACCACATCCTATTTATCATATATGGTTAAAATCTGATATGTTGTTTCAAATTATATATGAGTTTTAAATACTAAATTTGAGAAGTTTTGAATCATTTTAAAACGTAAATTCTTAGTCGTACATGATCCATTTCGTAAATGTGTAGTTGTAAATTAATATTAATTTATAGTGCTGCAAAAATAGAAAAAAATTAAATCAGATCATCCTGTACATCTAATTTTATGTATGACGGAAAATATATTATTTTTACAAAATTTAATTTCATTAGAATTAAATATTTTACCATCATATTCCCCTTAACACGGTTTCATTATTAATTTTAATGCAATTTCTTCCTAACAGTCACATTTGTTTAAATGTCAAAATTGTTATTCAAATTATGTTTTTGTTTGACGCATAGGCAAGACGATATATGAAAATAAATTATATTATAAATTCATATTTAAAGTTATTTAGAGTTATTTACTAAATGTTATTATCGTAGATTTGAAGATTATACAATTATATTTAAATTTAATTAGTAAAAGTTACTAAAAAATTATATTCAAAAAATTTTTTACAAGAGAAACTGATAAAAGCTTGTACCTATAAATGATACTTCCGGTTATCCGATATTCACTAAAAACTAATGAGCTCTTTCCATATTAATATAGAATGGGTATACAAAATTTCAAATTTTTCTGATTGGTAGTATTTGAGTAATCGTATCCACAAGATCCACACACACACATCATTGTAAAAATGATACAATCGGATTCTGGGAACATCAAAAAGTGCTTATTCACTATAATCTCTATATCCGATTTTTAGCACGATCCCTATACCTCCCTTTCCTAGAGTAGCGGGAGGTAAAAATTGACGATGCAGTCACTCAAATTTTATTTTTTTCTATCTGAACCGTAACAGATATCACAAATTAAACAGAGAGAGAAAAGTTTACTATTAAATGTATCTTTATGAAAAAAAAAAAAAAATATACGTTATCGGCGTGTCCATTAAAAAGTTACGGTCTAATCAATGTTGGGACACCTAAGTTTCATACACTAGTGGTTCACTAATAATAACAAGTATCACCTTAAAAGATGACTTATAACCATATGAACTGTCATACCAAATTTCATCCAAATCGAATAAAGCGTTCTGTTATTATAAGCAATTTTTTTTCCAATAACTTTGAAGCAGAATACTGGCTAAATTGTACACTTTCCGGTAGAAGCAAGTTTAGTTAAATCATCATATTTTAGCCTCAGGAATCTGTGGTTAAGCCATGTCCCCCTAATTAAGAGACAACTGTATTTGTACTGTAGAACAGTAGAGGATGCTAACCATGGGTCACCTTTTCGTCCTACTTGAAAACTGAAAAAAATATTCGAGTTGGTAAAACAGTATTTATTATTTATGTAAATAATCGATTAATAACTTCTTTCTAAAAGTTCGTTATGTCGGTCTGTCTAAAGAGACATATCTAATTATACAGGTGACATATTTTAAAATACGGCCAATAGACGCAAAGACAGATATTTATAGACGTCTATGTCTGGTTTCAATATCTTTTTCCATAAATTGTGTAGTGCACTGTCACATGTCTAGTTAGCTAGTTATCTTGCTGAAAACTTTGCCAACATTTAAATTAATCAAAACACAGTCTTTCTCGACCCGTCAAAAACTCAATTTATGAAGCACCTTCAATTTACCTTTTTATCAAGATATAATGGAGAAATTTTCCAGGATGAAATATTACTCTACAAAATGTGATAAAAAATCTGATGTGGCCAACACAAAACCTCCCGCTATTGAATTTTTATTAATTTAAATACATAATCATGTATTTACTAACGCTGCAAACTGTTCCATTGCAAAAAAACTATTGCTTTATTTACTATTTTCTTTTTAAAATGTCACTATGAAGTGACTAGTTTTTTGACAGTGACTTACTTTTTATTAATTTAAATACGTACCTACATATTTACTAATGCTGCAAACTATATAAGTTCCTTTGCATATTTACATAAAACTATTGCTTTATTTACAATTTTCTTTATTATTTAATGTCACTATTATTATTTTGAAGTGATTCGTTTTTTAACAATGTCGTTTACCTGTCAGTTACATTCATTTGAAAAATGAAGTGTGTAACAAAGGAATTGTATTTATCTTAGGCTTCAGGATTAAAAGAAAAAAAAGATTTTTAAATTTATCTGTAAAATATATAGAAAAAGTATTAATGTATACTTGTAGAAAATTCAATATTCTTTAATTTTCATAATGACAAAATGCGAAAAAATGGCATTTAATGTTACTTTTTGAAGAAAAACCATTATGAGCTTCAAGTAAAGTGCCATTTCCGTTTGTCCAATTTCACCAAAATCTAATGGCTTCTTTTTATATTAGAATAGGGTAGAAATATAAGGTTTCAGAATTTTCTGAATGATAGTATTTGAGTTAGAGCGAAGACAAAATTCATACACTTACACACATACATACACACACACATACGCTCACACACATACACACACACATAAACACACACACACACATATACACACACATATACACACACACATATACACACACACACATACATACAGACATCATCGTGAAAATGTTAAAATTGGATTCTAGGGACCTTAAAACGTGGTTTATTTTTCAAATATAAAACATAATAACCCTTACATCATTGAAAAGAGAAAAAAATAATTATTTTTTTGAGACTAAAATCAGATATGGGTTCCATTTAAAAAAATATAAGTTTGTGTTATATCTTGAAAATTAACGGATATAAAAATTTATTTTGTACGCCACTGGTTATTTAATAAAAATATCTACCTTTTATATTTGAAACGTTTTTCTCAATTACTAATAGTTTAGAATTTGATTGATTGAATCCGTCGTTGGCACTAGGTGAAACATTTTAATAAGGTAAAATAATTAACACTTGGCTAAGTTTCACAAAATAAAGTTTATTATCTTTACCGCGATTTCGGCTTTTACGCCATCTTCAGAAGACTGAGAAATGTACAAGAGAACTACATGAATATATATACAAAGATACAGGTATAAGATTATAAACTAATTTTTGGGGTCTTGGGAATACCATCTTAAGGGATCAACAAAAATTCCCTTTCGCTAATATTTCCAAAATATCCGAGTGGAGAACATCTGTTTGGTCATTCATCAGTTTCTCATTGCGTTTAATGGCTTTGTCTATTTCAAAGAAATTTAATTTCGAACCTTTCTTTTCTAAATGTAAAATTTTTAAATTTTTTATTGAACAGTTGTGGTTGTTTTCAAAAAGATGTGTGGCTAAATTAGAATCTGATTTTTTATTTTTCCAAGATCTCATATGTTCATTAAACCTAATGAGGAAACTTCTACCCGTTTGACCAATATATTTATATTCACACATGTCACTCTGGATTTGATATACACCTGATTTGTCTAGAACATTTTTTGTATAAATTTTGTTGTTGATTAGCTTACTTAGAATATTGTTATTGTAATAGGCCGGTTTAATATTGGTGTCTCTAAATTTATTTTTAATATCTCTATTGATTTTGCCTATACAAAGTTGAACCGAGTGAAATATTTGTTGTTAGGACTAGGTTGTACGGCATAAAAGTTTATTAAAAGCGAGGTTTTCATTTTGTTTTCTAATAATCGGTCCACAATATTTACGTTATATCCGTTATTTATAGCTATTTGTTTAATTATGTTTAATTCATCTGTAAAATTTTCTTTCGATAAAGGAATCGTAACTAGTCTGTGGATAATACTGTTAAATGCAGACATTTTAATGTTCTCCGGGTGATTGGAACAATTTGGTATTATATTATCGCTGTATGTGTCCTTTCTATATATTTTATATTGAAATGAATCGTCCTTATGTGTAATTGTAATATCTAAAAAATTTAGTTGGCGATTAATCTCTTTTTCTAAGGTAAACTGGATTGATTCGTGGAAGGAATTTAGAAAATCTTTTAATTGTGTTAATTGTCTGTCCGTGCCGTCAAATAGACATATGATGTCGTCGACATAGCGATACCAAAACAATATTTTTTTGATTAGTTTGTTGTCTGAATTTAGAATTTTTTGTTCAAAATGATCCATAAATATTTCAATAGTTTAGAAGTTATTTGAAAAAGAAAAAATCAACAATATTCAGTTTTTCTTCATTATCTAGTGCCCTATAAGAATTTTTGGAAAAACAAAAGCACATCTGAGGTGGCCTCCCAAAGGCGAACAAAAAGTTCCATTTAACCGACATCGTATCTCATAGTTCTCGAGATCCCAATGGTGGCACCTCTAAATGGGACACACTGTATACCAGCCTTAAAGGTGACGGAAGGTAAGAATGATCTTGCAAAAACGCTATACATTTTTCTTTAGTGCTCTCTTTTCCTATTTGCGGCAAAATTTAAAACCCAAATCACATTAAATGCATCTATCTTTTATCTCTCTTTTTTGTCTATTATGCTGACTAGACAAAGTAAACTAGAAGAGCTGCTTAGTGGTGTAGGTTAGGCTATTTGGCTAGGATCCATGTCGTTTGTGCAATGAGGTGTACAGCACCCATGCATCATCCAAGATATATAAAATACGTCACGCAAGCACTAGATTTTTCTCTGAGGTTAGGTGCACAAGCACACTAGATATTCTACTATTTTTTCGTCCACTTCTATCAGGTGAGATTTATATGCACCTGCTTCAAATCTAACGAAGCGAGTAAGTTAGGTTGTGAGGTTGCCAAATTAAACAGGAACTGATTAAAAAGAATTTCTACACAGTGTCCCACACTCTATGTTCAGTATAGAGTCTTATGGAGTACCATGTTGCCATATTTACCTGCTGTAAATCTACAAGATAGAAAGAGCAAAATAGATGCCCAAAACGAGATGAAATATTCTGGGTACTTCATTGAATGTATTTATGACTGGTGTACTTTCGGTGTATCTAAACAGGTGGGTGAAAAGAAAAAAAAAAAAAAATTAAATAATGAACTGGTCAGTTCAATAATTTACAAAAAATATAAAATAATACAAATACAAAATGTAGGTAGGATATAAAATTATAACAAGCGTAGGTAAATGAAATGAATTAACATATAAACTCTAGTCAATTTAAAGTAAATAATATAAAACATTTTTGTACTTAATTGGACATTTTACAATCATTCCCTATGTTACCTATTTCCATTCTACGAAAAGATGTAAAGTTAATACATATACGAGTACAATGTACAGATGTAAAATAGCATAGGTGCGAAGAAAAAAATGAAATTGAAATTATTTGATAATTTACTAATATTTAAGCTTGATAGAAATACTGCATATATTTTACATAGTTCATAAGTCTTTATTCTTTCTTTGTAATCTCCAATTTGAATTTATAATATTTAAAATTCTAATTTCTAATGCATTTAATCAAGATTAGTATGCTGGGCGGTTTTAAAATATTGTATTGAAATATTACTTATTACAGGTACAAATAGCCCTGTATATAAAACTATTTAGACAAATATTGGGTGTATACAATAAGCCCTTGGGTGAATAAGAGACCCTCATAAAACTTAAATTGTACAGTGTTAACTAATTTTGGTATAGCAATGAAAATTTATTAATGTTTCAATATTAATTTACATTGAAAAATTAGCAACATGGTACAGAAAACCTCCATAAGAATAACATTGGCTATCTGTGCCACACTGAAGATAGAGTGTGGGACACTGTATAGTACACTGTAGAGTATAAATTGAATTAAGATTAGGTTACGTTATTGCTAGTATTTTTTTCTAAATGTACCCCGGAGTGTACTTGTCAGCCATCTTGTCTAACGGTGCACAAATCAAGATTTGAGCATTTCCATACACGCCAACTTCATGTGTGCACCTTGTGCCCGAGTGATTTTCTGACTTGGCTAAATTTCTTACAATATTTAAATATAATACTTCTGTCAAATTCGTTCCCTACGTTTCATTTTAAATGGGACAGGCAAATATATTGGTGTCAATCACATGAAAAAATACTCACGGTATTTGGTGTAAAGCAATTGATAAAATTCATCAATTTCACTTTCATCTTTCCTAATTTTATTTAAATACCTACATGTACTGATCAATGACAATAATTATTAGCACTAGAGTCACGTAGTCATCGCTATTGCCATCGCTCTATCATCAACTACATACCAATCATCGGATGATGTTGTTTGCAATGACAATGACCGGTACTTGACATTCCTAATATTCCTATACACGACATGGAGTAGACAGGAAACAATACCTTACACTGAGAGCATGTCAATCATTTTCAGTGATTCGAGCCAGGGGCGGCTCGTGACTCAAAATTTAGTGGGGGACCTCCACTATTAAAAAAAATCTGATGTGGCCAACATAAAACCTCCCGTTATTTAATTTTTATTAATTTAAATACATACCTACGTATTTACTAACGCTGCAAACTGTTCCATTGCAGAAAACTATTGCTTTATTTACTATTTTCTTTTTTAAATGTAACTATTATTAATTTGAAGTGATTAGTTTTAAATTTATCTGTAAAATATATAGAAAAAGTATTAATATATTCCTGTAGAAAATTCAATAATCTATAATTTTCATAATGACAAAAATGCGAAAAAATGGCATTTAATGGTATTTTTTTAAGAAAAACTATTATGAGCTTCAAGTAAAGTGCCATTTCCGCTTATCCGATTTACAGCAAAATCTAATGGTTTCTTTTCGTATTAGAATAGGGTAGAAATACAAGGTTTCAGAATTTTCTGAATGATAGTATTTGAGTTAGGGCGAAGACAAAATTCATACACATACACACACACAGACATCATCGTGAAAATGTTAAATTTGGAGTCTAGGGACCTTAAAACGTGGTCATTTACTAAAATCTCGATATGTGATTTTTGGCACGATCCCTATACCTCCCTTAACAAGGGTAGCGGGAGGTAAAAATCTGATGTGGCCAACACAAAACCTCTCGCTATTTAATTTTTATTAATTTAAATACATACCTACGTATTTTATTTAGTAATGCTTCAAATTATATTATGTTCCATTGCATATAACTATTGCTTTATTTACGATTTTCTTTATTATTTAATATGTCACTATTATTAATTTGAAGTGATTAGTTTTTTGACAATATCGTTTACCTGTCAGTTACATTCATTTCAAAAATAAACTGTGTAACAAAGGAATTTGTTTATCTTAGGCTTCGGGATTAAAAAAAGAAAATTGATTTTTAAATTTATCTGTAAAACATAGAAAAAGTATTAATGTATACCTGTACAAAATTCAATAATCTATAATTTTCATAATGACAAAAATGCGAAAAAATGGCATTTAATGGTATTTTTTGAAGAAAAACTATTATGAGCAGCAAGTAAAGTGCCATTTCCGTTTATCCGATTTACACCAAAATCTAATGGTTTCTTTTCGTATTAGAATAGGTTAGAAATACAAGGTTTCAGAATTTTCTGAATGATAGTATTTGAGTTAGAGCGAAGACAAAATTCATACACATACACACACACACATATATATGTATACATACACACACATATATATACACACACATACACCTACCTACACACACACACACATACAGACATCGTCGTGAAAATGTTAAAAATGGATTCTAGGGACCTTAAATCGTGGTCATTTACTAATATCTCGATATGTGATTTTTAGCACGATCCCTATACCTCCCTTAGCAAGGGTAGCGGTAGGTAAAAATGTTTTATCTTAATCGTTATTTATTGAGTAGTACTTTAAGAATAAAGTGTACATTTTATTATTACCTCCCGCTACCCTTGGTAAGGGAGGTATAGGGATCGTGTTAAAAATCACATATCGAGATTTTAGGAAATGACCATGTATGTATGTATGTATGTATGTATGTATGTGTGTGTGTATGTGTGTGTATATGTATGTATGTATATATGTATGTATGTGTGTATGTATATATGTGTGTGTATGTGTGTGTGTGTGTGTATGTGTAGGGATTTTGTCTTCGCTCTAACTGAAATACTATCATTCAGAAAATTCTGAAACCTCGTATTTCTATCCTATTCTAATATGAAAAGAAGCAATTAGATTTTGGTGTAAATCGGATTTTTTCGCATTTTTTATAAAAATTAAAGATTATTGAATTTTCTACAGGAATACATTAATACTTTTTCTATATATTTTACAGATAAATTTAAAAATAATTTTTTTTATTAGTCGCGAAGCCTAAGATAAACAATAATTCCTTTGTTACACAGTTCATATTTCAAATGAATGTAACTTACAGTAAATGTCACTGTCAAAAAACTAATCACTTCAAATTAATAATAGTGACATTTTAAAAAGAAAATAGTAAATAAATCAATAGTTTTATGCAATGGAACAGTTTGCAGCGTTAGTGAATCCGTAAGTATTTATTTAAATTAATAAAAATTAAATAGCGGGAGGTTTTGTGTTGGCCACATCAAATTTTTTTTTGTTATGGTTTATGGGCCTATTGTGTATGATTGTTGAAGGTTGAAGGGAACTACTTTGTACTTATTTAAATAAAATTCTAAAAAATATTAACTACTTTCTTATTCTTCTAACGAGGCTTTTGTATAATTAAATATGAAAGATGTACGAATTTCACTGAAAATAATTTTGCCAAATCCAACCAATAGAGCTAATTGCATCGCATGAAGTATCTTTGCTCTTTTATACATCTCTTGTAATTAGCGTCGTAATAAAATTCTCTGCTCTACTCCTGTAAACTTTGATAACTATATTGGTTCGATTGTACAGGCTTTTACAAGTTGATGAGTGCTTCATCTACACTTCGCCTAACTTCACTATCTAGAGAGAAAAGTTTTCTTTCTTAATGTTCGTCTCGCCTCGTCTTGAGGTTTGTTCTTATTCTTTATACACTCGTTCTCGGATGAAGAGAAGCCAATTCCACCAAGGTTTTCACAAAGTAAAAAAGAAATAAGAAACGAAAGTTATCAACAGTAATTGAAAAGAGTAATCCAGTTATGATTACTTTTGCGAAAAGCTCTATGGTATGGGGTTTTTTTTATAGGTATACAGGGTGTCTCAGGACGAGCTTACGCTATCTATATTTTCAATACTATGTAATATAATTTAACGAAATTTAGTATCTAGGGGTTATCCAACATGCCCGTTTCAACTAAAATATTTTCAAAGCAGTAGCACTACCGGTTTGACCGGAAATTGACCTCAACTTTCTTATTTTAAATGGAATATGGTACTTTTTATTTTACCATTGAATGCAGCAGAAAATTTTACATATGAAGCATTAAAAACATTTTACTCATGATCAACTACTTCCGGCGTTATTCAACTTTTTTTGATTTTTTATCTGCAATCCGGCACATTTTCAAAACCCTGTATCTCGAGAACGAGATCGAATTTTTATAATCTGAAGAAAGCCTTTTATAAAGGAGACTTTAAGCTACATTATCGTAAAAGAATCCTCGATTATTTATAAAAATGTGACGGGTACGTTACACCAAAATTACAGTTGACAAACTTCAAAAAAGACATTTTTTTTAAATGGAACCCCCCCCTTTTTTATTACATAAATGTGTTCTACGACAAAAAATAAGGGTACTTCATGTAGCATGTCCTATGTTCAAAGTTGATAGAATTTCAGTAAATTAGAAAAACATGTAATCTGGGTATAATTATTTTATTAATACGGATAAGTAATAATTTATTGGTTATTTATGGTGATGTGAATGTCAAAAAGTAATGAGAAGAACGTGCGACACATTCGTGGAAAGATATCCTCAGAAACCACACCCAACACCAGATGTAATAAGAAGACTTCTGTTTAACTGTAAAACACGCGGCCAGTTTAAAGTGAAAATTTCAAAATCTAAGATAATAGACAATCAAGAAAAATTTACTGAAATTCTATCAACTTTCAACATAGGACATGTTACATAAAGTACCCTTATTTTTTGTCCTTGTACACATTTATGTAATAAAAAAGGGGGGGTTCCATTTAAAAAAATTGTCTTTTTTGAAGTTTGTCAACTGTAATTTTGGTGTAACGTACCCGTCACATTTTTATAAATAATCGAGGATTCTTGCATGGATAATGTAGCTTAAAGTCTCCTTTATAAAAGGCTTTTATCAGATTATAAAAATTCGATCTCGTTCCCGATATACAGGGTTTTGAAAATGTGCCGGATTTCAGACAAAAAATCAAAAAAAGTTGAATAACGCCGAAAGTAGTTGATTATGAGTAAAATGTTTTTAATACTTCATATGTAAAATTTTCCGCTGCATTCAATGGTAAAATAAAATATAGCGTATTCCATTTAAAATAAGAAAGTTGAGGTCAATTTCCGGTCAAACCGGAAGTGCTACTGCTTTGAAAATATTTTAGTTGAAACGGCCATGTTGGATATCCTCTAGATACCAAATTTCGTTAAATTATATTAAATAGTATTGAAAATATAGATAGCGTAAGCTCGTCCTGAGACACCCTGTACAGAATTCACGTAATAAAAGCAGTATGTATTCTGGATGTAATACAATGGAATCCTCAACTATAGTAAGAATTTATAACATTGTTATTTATATTAAAGCTAAATCGTAAAAAACCTAAAAAACTTACTAGTTTTTAAAACATTCCAGTTTAAGGAAAGTTGTACAACCACCTTTCTTTCAGAAGATATCTTCAGAAAATGTAATGTAATAAAATAGGATCCTCTAGTATTCGCGAGTGAAGAAGAGGAGGAGCTTAGCGCGTGACGTAACAATATGGCCGGTTTAAGGTAGATGCTTCGTTTCGCGCAACTGTATTCTTATACACTGCGGCGTTTGAAATACATAGTAATATTAAATAAAAATAATGTTTCTAGTATGAATAACATTTTGAATTTTGCGAACTAGTCCGTTTCATATAAAAATTATGTTCAGCATTCTCTCGAATTTGAATTTACATGATTCGAGTCTTTGTTTTCTTGAATCTACATAGTACTGCATTATTACAGTCTTTGGTAGATTAATGAAGAGATAAGTATTATTATTTTATTGTCATCTTTGTGCAGGCAGGTCTACAAGTTTAGATTTCATTACGAAGTATTTTAATAAAGACACTAAGTAATTATTATCTTGTAGTTATACCTGGCAAAATATAATCTTGCTTTACAAAATGCAAGGAGCAAGCATTATTTTTACTCGGTTCCTTTCCCATTTTTAAAAGATGAATGCATAACTTTCGTCTACCAACTATTTCAAATTGGCAAATTTCTCTAATAAATTTTTCTATAGAATTTAGGTTCTTGTTTTCGGGAAATTATGGAAATTAATTATTTCTGGATTTCTACGTGCTAATGACGTACACAGAAACGAAACAAATAACGCCTGTCAGTTGTCAAATAAAATCTACAGAATTAAGTGATGTTTAACCATATCTTGTTGCAATATTAGATTTTGATATTTTTACAGATAAATATATTTATTATTGACAAAGCTTGGTTTCACAAATTTAAATTATTTATTCAATGCATGTAAAAACGTTCGGCTCTTAAGAGTAATCTACTATTTTCTTACGTACAATGAAGTATAGCCTACAAATTTCAATCCACTCGTGATTTATTTGTTAAATAAGTGACAGAAACGATGCGTTCGCTGCTACCTCGGCTAGGACTTACTACCATGTACTAGTTCATATTTTCGCCGCTAGACGTCATATTGCTCTATTTCACTAGCGAATAATAACAAATTAGAACTTTGTTTTTATATTAAAACTAAATATTAAAACACTTACTAGTTTTTAAAATATTCCAGTTAGAGTTGTATATCCTCCTTCAGAAGATATCTTCAGAAAATCTATTGTGGCCAGCACAAGACCTTCCGTCAATTCGATGTATTTTGTACAAATTCCATACCAGAAGTTCCATTGAAAAGATTCTATAAATCCAATAAAATTATAACATGAACATACACTATGTAAATTGCACTTGACACTTCTTCAGCTTTTCCTTATTTTATTAGGGATCGCTGTTTCTTATTCCTCTCTTCCACTCATTTTTGTCTAACGCATCTTCTTCACACAGTTCTTCCTCTCTCAAGTCTTTTGCGATACAGTCCTTCCATCTTCTCTTTGGCCTTCCTCGTATTACCGGCATTGAAAGTTCCAATCATGAGGTGAGGCTGCAACTGCATATCACTTGCGAGGAACACTATGACTTATACCACTTTCTGATCCTATACTTTCCATCTTTGGTTTTGCAATTGACACTAATAACTGTCAATTAGAAATTTTGAATATATCAGCTGTTTCCAGGATAAATAGCAAAGCTGTCTGATTTTTGAAAGTTCATCTTTTTATAATTCTTTAACTCTATATATCTATTAAATATGAAGAAGAGCATTACTTTAATATTATAATAACATAAAATGTCAAAAAATAATATTTAACTACGTTTTTTAAGAAAAACTCTTAATAACTTCCTATAAGGGAACTTCCGGTTGAAGAATTATAACCAAAATCTAATCACCTCTTCATATGGATGTAAAGAAGAGGAATACAAAAGATTTGTAATTTTTAGAATGTGGGATTCCACCATTTTTTTTTTATATAATTTCATCAGAAAATATTAGGAAAACTAAGACTATTGATGAAAATTCGGTGAAAAAATTCCTGTTAATAAGCGAGTTATGGTCTCCCGAATTTTGAAAAGATTGACGTGACGTCACTCATATGTGTCTTTATATCAAACTGTTTTCATCATGGACCTAAATGTTCTTGAAATATATGCTATTTTAAGTTATATTTACAAAAAATAAATGAATATTATAACACTGTATAAGTCTACATACTTTATAATTACAGGTGTATTTAAATTATTAAGTTTAAATTTGTGTTAAAATAAAAACTGTTTGAAAACTGCCGTACAGGAATGTTAGCCCCTCCTTTCGAATTTGAATTTCTTAACTTCCATTGGTAGTAACCCCCACCTCCTAACACGTTATTTGTTATGCATGTATAGGCGGTCTTTCGGTCGCCAATCAAAATATATATAGATTTCATATACGTGTCGAAGCGTTATAACAAAAAACCCTTATTTCCGAAATATCTCAATTATACCATTTCATTTTTTTATTAATATTCGTTATTCAGAATATACATTCGTATTGTTTTACTATTTTCCTTTAATTCGATTGAGCTGGAATCCCCCATTGTATTATTGGAGTTATCGTCGAAGAAAAATTTTTCACACACGGACACAAACATAGACATACACACACGGACAGACATCATTTGAAAAATAGTAAATTCATATACTAGGGACCCTAAAACGTGCTTATTCATTAAAAACTCACCACTGAATTTTTTATCCAAATCTAATATCTTCCTATTTATTTTTATGAACATGTATAAAACTAACGTCTTTATTAAACTAATTTTTTTTTTAAATATTTAAAAAAAAAAATCTGTTTTGGCCAGCACAATACCTCTCGCCAATTAGATATTAGGCTCTAAGTATTGTATTTAACATTTCTGCTACATACAAAATATTTTAATTACATTTATTCTTTATTTTTCAATTCATTTTATGATAAAGTTTCCTCCTACTCTTCTAAATGTTCGAGATTCTTCCAATTCATTGACGAGATTGGCGGTATTTCTGAAAGGTATATGATGAAATATATGTATAGCAAGCGCGTGTTTAGTTGACCTGTTACTGTACATAATTTGGTTTATAAATGAATCCCCTTTCTTTTTATACCAATTTTAGATGTTAACGGAGTCTTTTCGTTGTTATAACAATAGCATATTATAATTACTATTACACCTCGACTTGTCCAAGTATGAATTTTATGTTTTCGCATTCAAGAACAGTGTCAATTTAACGTGCAGCAGCTATATCTATTTTGCACTTTTGTGCAAGGAAAAACTGTTTTCCCATGTTAAACTCCTATGGCCCGGTTTTCGTGTTACACCCGGTATATTTTTTGTGTGTCGTGTTGTATACATATAAATTTTAGAAAAGGATAAGTGTGAAGAAATAGAAAACAGATCTCGTAAACCGAAAATAGCTCGCTTCGGTCACGGTAGGTCATGACAACTTAAAACAAATTATAGGAACATTTGCTACTGTCAACGAATTACAAACAAAACAATATACAGGTCATTTATTACAATTTTTATTTTAATCAGTATTGCTAAATAGAAACATGTTCTCGACACTATTATTTATTGTTATACTCTCCGTCAAATTAGTGTGGACGCATGTTAGGCATGAATAGGCCACTTTTGGACACGGAAAAACTGTTTTCCCATGTTAAACGCCTATGGCCAGGTTTTCGTGTTACACCCGGTATATTTGGTTTATGCCGATATTCATAAACACTAAAATAAAAGTTTCAAAACGGTTCATTATAATTTTTGACAAATAAAATTTCGATTTTTCTGTTAATGTCAACTGTTTTTATTGGAAAAAAATTTAATGTGGCCAACACAAAACCTCCCGCTATTTAAGTTTTACATACATACATACATACATACATAAAATCACGCGTTTCCTACTTAATGGGTTAGCAAAGACCCGGAAACAATAGTAACAATAAGAAAAGGGATAAGAGTAAGAGCTCAGCTGACTCACTTCACTCTTTAACAACATTCTTCTTTCGCCTTGTCCACAATCATCATAGCATTCATGCATAAGAACATATTAAAGTGACTGATTTTCGGTAGCGAATAACCGTATCTGGACCACAATAATAGTTACGCAACAATCATCCTTCGACACACATTCCTATCCATTTTTATTAATTTAAATACATACTTACGTATTTACTAACGCTGCAAACTGTTCCATTGCATAAAACTATTGTTTTATTTACTATTTTCTTTTTAAAATGTCACTATTATTAATTTGAAGTGATTAGTTTTTTGACAGTGACATTTACTGTCAGTTACATTCATTTGAAATATGAACTACGTAACAAAGGAATTGTGTTTTTCTTAGGCTTCGGGACTTGTAAAAAAAATTATTTTTAAATTTATCTGTAAAATATTTAGAAAAAGTATTAATGTATTCCTGTAGAAAATTCAATAATCTTTAATTTTCATAACGACAGAATGCGAAAAAATGGCATTTAATGGTATATTTTGAAGAAAAACCATTATGAGCTTCAGGTAAAGTGCCATTTCCGGTTATCCGATTTACACCAAAATCTAATGGCTTCTTTTCATATTAGAATAGGGTATAAATACAAGGTTTCAGAATTTTCTGAATGACAGTATTTGAGTTAGAGCGAAGACAAAATCCCTACACATACACACACACATACATACATACATACATACACTCACACATGCATACACACACACACATACACACATACAGACATCATCGTGAAAATGTTAAAAATGGATTCTAGGGACCTTAAAACGTGGTCATTTACTAAAATCTCGATATGAGATTTTTAGCACGATCCCTATACCTCCCTTACCAAGGGTAGCGGGAGGTAAAAAAATATTTGGGGACAAATAATAATCATAACTTCTTTCAAATTAACTACCTAACCTTAGTGTGACAGCAAGTTTAATAACAGTTGGCAAAGGTTTTCTGTAATCGTGGTTTCAGAATATCATGCAACTGATCAAATTGTTGTACAGACATTCTCCTAAATTTAAAAAAGTCTTCGTGATCACTTGATTTGAAATATGAAAATAATTTTCTTTGCGCACCAAAATTATGCCTAACATCGACGGTAAAATTACAATTAAATTAAAATAAATTGGAAGAGATATAGTATCCATAACCTCACTTAAAAGTGACAGTTCGCTACGGCAGCTTCCGACTCTTGCGACTATTGTAGAAAGCAATGTCGGGTGCTGCTAACAGTGCTAACGTCAAACGACTTACGACAAGCGGCAACCGAAAAACGACTCAGTTGTAGAACAGGCCTTAACAAATAAAATTTCGATTTTTCTTTCAATGTCGACTGTTTTTATTGGATAAAAATTATAACGAACCGTCTAAAATTTTACAAGTGGTTATGAATACGGGCATAAAACTTTTAATACTGAATGAATTTTGTAATACAATGTTATATGAATCAAATGCTAATACAGTTTACAATGGATCCTAACCTAACTTATGTTTTTTATGTCTGTTGCATAATGTATCTTATTTACGACATGATTATTATTCTTACGGAATGAAGTGTAACAGTTTATTAGAAAGAAGTAGTTATATAGAACAGATGGCGCTTTTTTTGTTCTGTAAACAGGAAATGAGAAATTTATTTCGCAGATCGGTAAACATAAAAAAATAATTGATTTTTAAATTAAGTATACAGTAATTTCTCAAATTGGACATTAATGTATGCTGTAAACCTTCAGTTTATGCTCGATTGTAGAGAATTTCCTTGATTAATAAACGTTTCATCAAACCGAACAATGCATCACAATTTTTTTACACCAATTTAAATGTCATATAAACCAGGAAACTAATTCTAATTTGTTCATTTTGATGGTCCGCTACTGAACAAGGATTTGATGAACGTTAAATGTTATAATATAGATTATTGAAATCGATTAATAAATTTAAACCAGAAAAATTTATGTGATGCAAATATTTTTAAATTCTGAAGGAAAGGTTATTAATTTATTCATTAATATAAACCAGTAAGTGGTCTTCTACCGGTATCAAATGTATTGGAGGTAGGAAGCAATTACTGCCATTAATACTTAAATAACTATATTTCTATTTTTTTTATCACTACCCCCTTGTATACTAATAGTCCAGTCAATAGAGGTTCTTACCCTACAAAAGGTGGGGAAAAAACGATTTTAACAAATGTTGTTTGGGTCGAGACGGAGATGAAAAATTCAAATTTGTGACCTTGAGGAGGCTCGGCGTGAGCCGCCATCTTGAATCAAAGGTGCAAAAAATGAGTTTTTCGCTATTATCTCGAAAACAGTGGCCCGTATCAAAATTTCACAAGAATACAAAATTAAAGCTCGTTACTTTTTGTACAAAAAGAGTTGTTGCATTTTTTTATCTAGGATGAACTCTCAAACAGTTGTGTTCAAAAATGGGTAACCAGAACAACAATTTATGAAAGAAGATTTAATCACTCAAAATATACACAATATTAATTTTTTAATACCTAGTCTAATAGGTTTTGTTATTTGTAACAGTTTACATTTGTCGTGGCATCAAAAGAAGTAAATTATCGATGATTTTTAAATAATTTTTTTCAGCACTTTTTCACAAATTCATCAACTATTTTGACGCGGTTAAAGATACGGTACCGCGGTTTAAAAATTTTAATTCAGTTTGGAATTCTCCTTTATATCATGTTAAACGATTTTTGCTCCGATGATCGGTTAACGAATTATTAACAATTTAAACTTATTTGAAATTTCACTAAAATTTGAAACATCTGCAAATCAGCTTAGTTTTCATTTTTTCTTCTAAAATTTGGACACGATTAAAGATAAGCATTATTATGCATTTAATACAAACCCTATAAATATGAATATGATAATAAATTAATGACTATGTGGACAACAACATTTAGAACGATCTTATTTACGATGCGTTAAAATTTGTGTTTTGCAAGATAATAAATTCTTCTTAAAATTTATTAAGTCGTAACTCTAGTATTTCATAATTTGCTGACAACGTTTGTAAAACGTATGCAATTCTTCGAATTTGTTAAAAAATGACAATATCAATACTTCTCGTTGATGACATTAAAATTCTAACCTAAGTTACTCTGTCATATTTTAATAGAGAAACATGTTTGGAATTTGGAAATTCATTCTACATGATTGAGAACGACTGTTTGAAGTTTTTCTTTCAGTTTTTGTGTGTTCAGTTTAAATTGAATTACATATTTTTTTCTCGTCAGTTATTTAACACATGTTCTACTTTTTATATCTTGCAAAAAGTTCGTGTCAGCTAGTAGCTTTTGTTTATTTTGTTTTTCAAACATTAGCAGAAGTTTTTTCCGAGTTTATTTAGCTAATTCACACGATATACAATGGAATATGTAAATTCCATAAACTATTATATAGTAGTTGAAATACTCTTGTTACGAATACGTTTTTCGTTTATTTCTCAGGACATTTTAAATGGTTGTTGGTGATACATCATCCTTATCTACAAGCTAATTTTTCTTCAGTCTACTATAAAATTTTCAACTTTTTTAATAATTTTTAACGAAGTGGTCTCAGATCTTCTTCAGTCAACTTTTTTTCCTTATGTAAATATCTGTTGTGGCCAGCGCAATACCTATCGGCATATCCGTTTTGTTACATAAATATCGATTTTAACATTTCTTCTACACATAAATAATTCTAATGCCCATATTCATAAACACTCGTAAAGTTTCAAAACGGCTCATTATAATTTTTGACAAATAGAATCACATACTTGACACTTGACAAATAAAATTTCGAATTTTCTTTCAATGTCGACTGTTTTTAGTGGATAAAAATTATAACGAACCGTTTAAAATTTTACGAGTGTATGAATACGGGCATAGTTATACGGTTGGCAGGTCTTCTCGTCACCGTGCCGCTGTTTGCTCGGCCTCGTGATTCTCTTCTCTGGATATGCGTTCTTGCCTGAGGCTAAGGGATAAGGGACACCTGAAGGTTTACAGTGCGTGTGCAACATACATGTGTCTCTTACGCTCTCCGCGTGCTGACTGACCACACCCTGCTATCCTTCTCGTTGTCCGTTACACTGCGTACTAGTCTACCGCGCACATTCCACACTTCAATTTCACTCGCACAGAGCCGTATTCACATCTTAACTATAATTTACATAAATTCTAAGAAAATACTGCACGTTACAAATAATATGTTGAAATATTACCAATAACTTGACATTTTGAGGTTAGATGTAATTATTCATTAATATGATAGTTATAAAAGCATGACTACCAACTCTACAACACGAAAGGGGCCACAAATAGAACTCTTATAGATCTTCTAAACGTCGTGTTTTCAGTGATAAACAATGCTTGTGTAGACTGGTAAGAACACCGAAATAGAATAAAAAATATTAAATGTACTTCCCAGAAAAACATTTCAGTAATGTCAGTAAAACTGTTTATTTTTGACACCGACATTTTTCTGTTAATTACAAACATTTGAATTTGACAACTGGTTTCGTTGGTGTAGTCTGGACTTGCAACAGATTAATCTGCATACAGGGTGTTGAAAAATAAGTGTCACAAATTATGAGGGCATATAGTACAGACCAAAATGAGTAAAAAAGCTTAATCAACATAGGTCCGATCTTCAATAGTTTCCGAGATATGATGCAGTGAAGATGAGTTTTTTCGGGGTGTACCTCTGCTATCTCGAAAACTAGACTTTAATTTAACACGTCATAATGCAACATAATGCGTGTTAACACGAAACGTCAGCGTAGTCTGTATCCACCTTAAGAGTTACGATTTTGATTAAATAAGTTTTTTTGTTTACCTTTCAAAGGTCACCTTAGATGTGTTTTTTTAAAAAAATCGAATAATTGTACCTAGACAAATGTTGCGGCGATCTTAGCCAATTTTTATTTTTCAAATAAATTCGTAACTATTAAAAAGTCAAAAAAATGTTTCATATAAAATTTTATTGTTTTTTTATGATCTATTTACTGACATAGACAAAATTTTGTTCAGTCCTTTGATTCTACTACAAAATGACCTCTGCCTCAAAAACAGTTGAAGATAGGATCCATGTTGATTAAGCTTTTTTTACTCATTTTACTCATAATTTGTGACACTTATTTTTTAACACCCTGTATTATATTTTCTTTATCTTTAAATCTATAGGAGATGTAACAAAAATTTTAAGTGTATTCGATGAAGAATTTTATATTCTTTAATATTTGTAATAAAAAATAATATTTAGAAGAGTTTTTAAGAAACTACTACCGGTTGTCCAATTATTGCCAAAACCTTTTCAGCTCTTTCCAGGAATGTCAAATTAAGGAATACGTAGTTAATTTGCTCTTTAGTGTTCTAGAATTTGAAAAACCGTCCCTACAACATCCACACATAATCCATTATAATGTCATAATCTGAAACAAGAATTTAATAGTTATTTATGTATTAAGAGCGTAAGGAGGCTTTTATGGCCTGAGGCGGGATTTTGAGCCCGAGGCGTAAGCCGAGGGATAAAAACACGTCAAATGCCATAAAATCAAGTTACGCTCGTGGTACATGCAAAACTTTATGCACGGACGACAATTTTCAAATTATGAGTGTTAGAAAAATTGTATTGAAAAGATTTTGTGCTCGTATATCCAGTATCAAGTGTTGCTATGAAAGCGGAGAACAACAGTTTATTGTTTGTTTATTAGTTATGTCATTTGAGTTTTATTTTGTGTATCTCCGTGCTTTCCATATAAATATCACAATATTAATTTTCATTTTTCATTAAAGAACATAAAAATTTTCGATTTGCAATAAGAACTATTCATGTTGCCCTTTTAAATTGTTTATATTGTAGGTTATAATTTGGTTTGACGTTTCATTATAGCCCGGCGGGCTATAAAATGACGTTTATGTCAAAAAATTCGTATTAATATATTTTGTGTAAATAATTCATCAATTATCCTATCCTATTTCTATCACTTTCTGTATCGTATATCTGTGAAATTAGCTGTAAGTGAAACTGCAGATGGTGTAGTTCACTCTCTGTGATTTTATTAGTTGAGTTACGTGATCTGTCGGAACAATTCGTCATCGAATCCGATATGTTGAACATTTGCTCGTCTTTCGTCGCGTAATAGCTTACCCAGACATGCTCTATGTGCCAAGGAATGGAAAAGAGTCAAACGTTCAGCTATTTTTTACACATCTAAATGTCACTAATGATGTAATTTGAACTAATTTATAGATGTAAATGAGAATTTTCATATTCCTAAATAGAGCAAAGAGGAGGAATATGGTCGGCGATTATAAATAAAATTCCAAAATTTTCACTCACTTCATAAAAAAATCTGTGTATATACGTATTGTATTGCACTTCGCTATTGAACCGTCGTTTTACAGCAAAAAAATTACTGAACTTTACCCAAATATTGTTTTTATTGTATTTAACATGTCTTCTGCACACATACAATTTTAATTATATCTATTTTTCATTGAATAAGGAAGTTCCTAAATGTCGGAGGTTCTTTCAATGCATTAATAAGATTGGCTATAACTAAAGAAAAAACCCCTTAACCTTAACAATAAATTTAAAAACTACGTATTTCGAGAATTAAGTTCTCATCATCAGTAGGAACTACTAATTAAAAACTGAGAAGTTAAGATTACTCAGCATGTAAACCATGCCAGAGGTCAAAACAGCTCTGAGGAATAAGGGAGAGAACACGGGTTATATAGGGACAGGATTCATAGGTGAGTATATACCTAATTGGGTAACTAAGATTAAACAAAGTAACTGTCTTATATTAACTCATATAATTTAGAGTTTGGAATGGGACCTAGGTCCGCGTTCATTAATTTATCTTTAAATTGATGTATTATCAAACTCTCATGTGCGTCTAAATATCTATTATTATCAAAGTGTTTCAATAATTTTATATTAGAATTGTCAATTTTATGATTATTAATAAACATATGTTGTGCTGCACTAGATTTATCAAGATTGTCGCTTTTTAAATGATAGAAATGTTCTTTAAATCGAGTATCTATTTGGCTTTTAGTTTGCCCATTATAGACTGTATTACAATCTTTGCAGTCAATTTTATAAATACCGGATTTTTTATTATTATTTATTTTATCTTTAGGGTTACCTAATAATGATTTAATGGTGTTATTTGATTTATAAGTTACCGTTAAATTTTGATTTTTAAAAATTTTATTTAAACCTTTGGTGGCATTATCATATGGTAATGTTATATATTTATTATTTTTTTATTATTAGTTGGCGTTAAAGTTGTGAAATCTAATACGGATTGACGATTTTTAAATTTACGGAATAGTTAATCTATAATTTTAACCGGGAATTCATTATATTTAGCTATTTCTTTAACATATTTCAATTCAAAAATGATTCGAGTCAGCTGTTATAAATCGATTAGTATTCGTAGGTTTCCTATATATGTCTAATTCTAATTTAATTTTGTTTCTAATAACCAGTGTGTCAAAAAATGGTAATTGTTTATTGGTACTGACTCTGACTAGAGAAGTAATTCCCTATACCAATGTCATAGGATGTTGAGATCGGAAGATATGTAGACGGGGGGCTGGAAGTCATGGCGTGTTTTGTTGTGTTACATGTCACTACTTGTCATTTTACTTTATATAATTTTAACTGAACGTCATTTTTTGCGTGTAGTTTGTGAGTTTATCTCTGATGCCCATATTCATAAACACTCGTAAAGTTTCAAAACGGTTCGTTTTAATTTTTGACAAATAGAATCAAATTTGACAAATAAAATTTCGATTTTTCTTTCAATGTCGACTGTTTTTATTGGATTAAAATTATAACGAACCGTTTAAAATTTTTACGAGTGTTTATGAATACGGGCATGAGTGTATCAAATTGTAATGAAAAATACAAAGAAAGTACAGATATTTCGTTTCATGTGATTTACATATTTCAAAAGCAGCGATTAGTCACTATTTTGTAAAAAGGTAGTACAAATATTAAGATAATACACCACGGCTTCAATACGCAGCCCGCAATACACCACGGCTTCCGTATATGTTCCGATCACAACCGTAAGGCGGCCTCTAGTCAGTATATGCTCGAAATTCGCAACTGAACTGAGTTTCAAATAAGAAACAAATATCGTTTAAAATAACAATGCTAATTTTGTTTTACCTGCCTACCTAATTATTCTGAATAATTATTCTGATCTTTGCATAATAAATCGTTAATTTTTTTCCAGAAACTCAAACTGAAATAATTCGTATAACAAAATTTCTGTTTTTTCTGTCGTGAAATAAGATCTGACGGTAGTAATTTAGAGAAACCCAGTCTTTAGCATTAGAAGCCATTGAAGTTTAAAGTGAAATTGCCTGAACGGTATCTGACACATGATACTCTGTTAAAGGGTTGAAGCCTACACACTACTCCGTTTACATTACGTACATTCTCGCATTACACAATCAACCACTTGGAAATAAATACCAGTAAATTGCGCCGGGAAATACAATGCGGACAAATGAATACAATGTAAATAATTACTTTCATTTCATCTTTGAACATAAGAGGGCTGCTCCATTAATGTGGTACCTAACTAGTAGATCGTGATTTTTGACGTAAGGCAGGGTGTAAAAATATAAAATGAGTGATAACTCCTCAATTTTTGTTGACATTAGTAGGCCGAGATTCCAACCTTACATGCAGCGCCTCTAGGTTAGAATCTCAGCCTAATAATTGCCAACTTCAGTATGTCAACAAAAATTGAGGAGTTGTCACACCTTCTATATTTATACACCGTGACGTAATAGTTATTTACATTCGAGTGCGTGTAAGTTGTATTTTACAGCGCGACAGCTCTGTTTAAGCCACGAGCCCTTAAGGCGAGTGCCTTATTAGCAGCTGGAGCGCTGTAAAATACTTCACGCACGAGAATTGTATCAAATTTTTTGACCAATGATAATGAAAATCACTTTTTTTAATGAGATGGGTTGTACTTCTGAAAAGGGTTAGTTTAAAATACTGGGGTTAAGTCAATTTCCAAATTTGAATTTACTTATCTTCATTAGAGTACTTCTTCTAGCGAAAATTTATCTGTAATAATAGACATTGTTTATTACTGATAATATATTTATTTGCTCATGTTTTCTTCGTAATAAATAATAGGTAGGTGTCGATATTTGACATTTCAGCAATTTTCGCCTCGCGTATTTGACAGGTATATCGATCGGTGACTATGTCGGTAACGGCGGATTTTTACAATAATGAAAGATGTCGCTACCGTGAGTTTGGTTTATATAAATTAATTTTAAATATAGGAAATGTTAAAGTAAAAAAATAACTTAAGTAGGTAGCACTTTATTACATGAACTTTATTATAGTAAAGATGATTTGTTTTCTAAATGCCCATAAACGTCCAGTGTATTTTGATTATTTTACCGCATAGTTAGACAAGTTACAACACAGTACCTAAGCGTAAAATGTGGGTTACACTTGCTGTGTATTCAATTGTAAAGTTTAATTTATTGTGACATTTTAACTTCATCTTACGTCAGTTGTTCAAAATAAATGGTCGCGTTCAGCACCTCTTAAGGCCTATTTATAATGAAGTAACGTAAAACGCAACGCAACGACACAACGTAATCAGTAACATACATACATACATACATACATAGATACATAAAATCACGCGTTTCCCACTTAGTGGGTTAGCAAAAACCCGAAAATAATAAGAAAAGGGATGAAAGTAAGAGCTCCACTGAATCACTTAACTCTTTAAAAACATTCTTCTTTCGCCTTCCCCAAAATCATCATAACATTCACGCAAAGAACATATTAAAGTGACCGATTTTCGGTAGCGAATAACCGCATCCGGACCACAATAATAGTTACGCTATAATCATCCATCGCCACACATTCCTATCCATGCACACTTCTTTCACCTCAGCCACATTCATAAACGTATTCATACATAAGAACATATTAAAGTGATCGATTTTCGGTAGCGAATAACCGCATCCGGACCACAATAATAGTTACGCAATCAGTAACGCAAACACAAAATATGTGATTTATAACAAACACCGAAGATAGCTCTTCTAACCAATCAAAAGAATTCTGTATATATCGTTCAAATTCAACTCGCTTTTATTTATAGTCTTTATGTCTTACTAGTATGTTATTGTTTTATAACAACCTCAACATTAGGTCTGTTATTGAGTAAATAATACCCTAGGGCGTATTAAGTTGCTATGGTAATGTTGACAACAAACTGAGGTTAATAATACTGATACTAACATAAAGTACAGTTAAGGTTAAGAAGCATTGTAAATTGTAGTCGTTTATAATCATATTTGTTTCATCACAAATACAAACTAGCATACTTCTTATTCTTAGCAATAACATTGCTCGTCCATATTGACAGAAAAATACCACAAGAAATATATTTTTTGTTTGAAAAAATGCTTTGTTTACAGAACAAAATGTTACCTAGATACCGCATTCACAGGCTACTTTGTAAGTTGTATTAAAATCTTGTGATTTATTATTTTTGTTTGAAAAATTCTAGTCAGACAAAACTTAGGTTTTGCATTTGACACTGACATCTGTCAGTTAATTTTTTTGATTATATCTGCTGTTTCCATAATTTTAGCAAAGCTGACTAATTTTTTAAAGTTAATCACTCTTAATGTCTCTATAATTCTATATCTATTGAATATGAAGGAAAATGAATGTATAATCAAACCGTATAGAGAATAAGATATTCTTTCATATTGATAATCACAAAATGTCGAAAAATAATATTTAACTGCGTTTTTTTAAGAAAAACTGTTAAAACTTCAAATAAGGGTACTTCCGGTGGATCAGTTATAACCAAAATCTAATCAGCTCTTCATATGGATGTAAAGAAGAGGAATACGAAAGAATTATAATTTTTAGAATTTTAGTATTGGAGTTATCGTTGGAGAAAAATTTATCACACACGGACACACACATTCACACACACACATACACACACACATACACACACATACATACATACATACATACATACAGACAGCCTCTTAAAAATAGCAAATTCGTATTCTTGGGATCCTAAAACGTGCTTATTCATTACAAACTCACCAACGATTTTTTTTGACCAAAGACAATACCTTCCTTACCTAAAGGTGACGGAAGGTAAAAATGTTTTTTTTTTCATCTTAATCGTTATTTATTGAAGAGTACTTTAAGGATATAGTGTACATTTTATTATTTTTTGTTATCGTTTATGGGCCTATTGTTTATTGCGATCCATTGGGTTTCGATAAGACAGAGTATGCAATGAATTTCGTTTTGTTCATGAATATTTAAAGGATGAACTTCATACCGGACGTCCCTAAAATAGAATATTCCTCGTATAATGTAAAATATTTTGTCTAATGGTTTTTTTCTTTTCTAGGTAAGTCGAGTAACTTCGTAGATCTTAGACCGATAACTATTTTGGTATTGGTGAGTACGGAAAGTATTATATTTACAATAAATTCATTGCAAAAGTAATTTATTAAATTAAAAAACTTAACCGCAGCCAGTGTATTTCTTTTCATTTCGATAATCCGGGCTTCCAATCCAAACTCAATTTCTGAAATAATCAACAACAATGGGCTACTTGCGTGGTACTGAAAATCCGATTTCTGTCACTATATACATAATGTTATATTGAAAACATATATAAAAATACAAATTTTATTTTGAAATAATTATTTGATTTTTACTAAATTAAGAAAGAAATTTTTCTGTGACGTCTTTATATTGAACTGTTGAGGGGAAGCTTGTTTAAGAATGTTATCAATAGATGGCATGGCGTGCGAGAAAGTTTTAATTTGAATTTGACATTAGTTCATTTTTCTCTCTCTCTCTCTGGTCTCTCAAATACATTAATTACTTAATAAATAAACACACAGGTAGTTACTTGTAATTTAAAATATCGATACCAAAAAGATAAACTGAAATACTAACCTTTAAACTATTATTGAAACGTCAAACAGGTGATCTACATTACCCGCACAAACATACCATTACTATGGGACGGCACCACGCTTGGCTTTGCGACTATTCATTGATGCGGCGTAATTTTACGTCATACATGGCGGGAATTCAAATAATCAAATTTCATTATTTTTTTTTCTGGCTAATTAATACAAAATTTTGTCAAAAGAAAAAATTTGGGTAGCAAGTTTTACCTTCTCTTCAAAAATATTAAATAAAAAAAAGGTACGCAAGTAGCCCATTCCGAAAACAATAAACAACAATTGACATTTGAAAGCACCATATGTTTTTGAAATTCAACTAGATAATTGAAACAACATTTTAAATACATTTAACAGTTTTAAAGTTCTACTATACAACTCCACATAATTGAGTTTCCCACAGTAGTTGAAATTGAAACTCACACTAACATCATTTAATTACCACCATCATTCAATGAGTCATCTCGTTATAATAGTTCTAGCAGACTTGTAAACATTCAAACACATCTGTTTTGTGCATGTCTGCATTGTGGCATGTGGAATAGTCGTTTTCATCTCCTGAACACTTGTGTGGTTTCTCTGTTAACGTCTTTAGTCTTATGTGTTACGCTTTGTAAGTTTTAGTTACGCCAAGTCTACCAAAAGAACGAACATTGATATATTTCAAGTTATTTTGAGAAGTCTGTTGTAGGAAAGTTTAGATCAGAATGTAATTGTTGGTGGTGGACAATAAGGAGATTTAACTAAGCGGAAATCTTTGAAGTAGTTGATGGTTTATTCTTGTAGTTTTCGCTGTTCTATAGAATAGATACTGTAGATCATATATGGTAGAAGTTTTGCGTGTGCGAAACAATGGCGTCCACCAAATATTACTTTGAAGCCTCCTGCCGTTGCCTGTTCTTAAAAATATCTGATGTGGACAGCACATGACTTCCTTGTACGCCTGTTACACTATACATATTTTGTTAATAATTAAAATATGTATTATAACAGACCCAATCATAAAATTGCACGTATTTGACATAATTTGACATTGACATTAAATTCTTCATTTTTTTGTTATTTTTTGTCCTAATTCATAGCAAACTTAATTACAGAAACTAAAAAGTACATAATTTTTAAATATACATATCTCGCTTATACAAAGAGCTAATTTAATTATACTCGATATTTTCGACGCAGAATTTAATTCTCTAAAACTTTTATTTGAAGCATTTATTATGAAAATCAAAATAACACCATTTTTTTCAAGAAAAACTGATAACAGCTTCAAGTAAAGTATCACTTCCGGTTAGACTATTTTAACCAAAATCTATTATGTTATCCCCATTGATATAAAAGTATATATACCAAATTTTAAAAGTTTTAGATTATTTTTAGTATAGTTTTTCATTAAAATCTATTATAGGCTCAAGTAAAGTACCACTTCCGGGTAGACCATTTTAACTAAAATCTATTGTTATTTCCATTGATATAGAAGTATTATATACCAATTTTGAAAAGTTTTGGATTATATTTTAGGCTTCAAGTAAAGTACCACTTCCGAAAGTTATGTACTGACCAAAAAAGGAGGTGCACAACTAGATGTTATAACAGTCCTAAATACAAAATTTTAACTTTATACGGCTTCCCGTTTTTCAGTTATGCGAGATACGTACAGACGTCACGACGAAATTAGTCAAAATGGATTCAGGGATGGTCAAAATGGATATTTCCGTTGAAATCCGGAAATCAAAATTTTTCGCGATTACAATACTTCCTTTACTTCGTACAAGGAAATAAAAAAATCTCCTAAATATTATTTTATGGTGTCTCGTGGCCGCGTGTCAGAATGTCTGGTCGTGCACCTGGGGAACCGGGTTCGATCCCGACCGACGCCAAATATTTCGAATTTTAAATCTTACAAAAGTGACTCCTGTGGTGTACTCTACACGCCAGCAATGAGTGCTTGTGAGGTGACGCCTGGTAAAACTCCGCACGGTACAAATATGTCATCATTATTACAGATATCTGCGATAAAGCAGATTGTGGCACACTCAGAAATCTAAATATTATTTTTGAAAATTTGTTATTACTAATATTGAAGAATATAAAATTATAAAATCTGTTAGGTACATTTAAAAAATTATTATATCTTTATTTAGAGATAAAGACACTGTAATACATAGAATACTCGGATGTAATAAATCGCACAGACTGAACTACACCAAGGAAACCAGTTGACAAATTCAAATATTTGTACATAGTTTGTAGATAATAGATAAATGTTAGTGACTCGAATCTATTTAATCTTATTGTTTTATGAAATTAAATATTTAAAATTATAGATAAAATGCATATATCCATAAAAATAACCGCCAATCTTGTTAATGAATTGGAAGAATCTCTTACATTTAGGAACTTCCTCATACAATGAAAAAACAGATAAGTATAAATAAAATTAGATGTGTGTATAGGGTGTTTCATTTTCGATGCTTTTTTAGTGTATCTCGGGAAATATTAATGATAGAGCAAAATCGCTTGCACATTCCATAGTCAACTTTTTGAGAAAAGTTGAATAGTCACCACAGGAATTTTCGATCTTCTTTTGTTTCTGAGCTACAGGCAAAAACTTGTTTTTCGCTCATTTCGAAAATATCTTATAACTCATTTATTATGGTAGTTAGAGAAAAATTGTTTTAACAAATTTTATACCGTTTTTTAGGTAAAATAAAATGGCGTAATTAGATTTTTTGGAAATTTCATAATTCTTGAGATGTAACACAAACTTATGATTTTTTAAATGGCAACCTATGTTGAAGATAGTCTCATCTTGTTGCTTATTTTATAAGCTTTTCAATGATATATAACAAGTCTACATTCTTTTGTTTTCTATTACAGCCTTCCAAAATTTTGTTCACCATCTATCCCGGAGTTACCCTAATTACAATATTTATAGCCTAATATATATTGACGAGAGGTATTGTGCTGGCCACAACAATTTTTTGTTATTATAAAACGACGTTTTGAGAGTGGAGTGCTATACAATACTTATATAATATAAAATGGAAATGGCGAGAGGTATTGTGCGGGCCACAACAGATTTATTTTTCCACTCATGTATAAACTGTCACTTGAACTATTGTTAGATAGATTCCCTACGGCATACAATTTTTTATAATGACAATGTAATTTTGCTCTATTTTAGCATTAAATATGTATGCAGAGAATTTATTTTAAAATGCAACATTATAGTTCATCACTTCCATGGCTACGCACAATTGTCAAAAAATGACAGCAATGTAATATTTGTCCATTTTCAAATGCAACATAATAAATAGTATTGCAGTACAGGAGATACCTCCAAAACACATCACAAATGGTGTCAATTCTAATTACGACCGACTAGAATATTGCCTCAGAGTGATTGGGGGTATTTTTTAACATTTACTACATGAATTTTTGTAAGCTAAAGTTTTTTAAGATGTACAACATTCATGTTTTGATTATTTGTTAATCGTATGTAGGCTAATTTATAGGAAATTAGTTTTGATAATACAAAACTACAAATTTTGTATGTTGCATTTTAAAATGGACAAATATTACATTGCTGTCATGTTTCGACAATAGTGAGTAACCATGGAAGTGATTCGCCATATGTTGCATAAAAAATATAAAATATATCATCACGGCATATTACCCATTACTGGGTGTGCCAGTATCACACATGTAGACATCGGTAATGATGACGATATATTTTACCGTGTGGGCGCTTACCAGGCGTCACCTCACGGGCACTCATAACTGGTGTGGAGAGTGCACCACAGGGGTCACTTTTTTGCCATTTAAAATTGTAAATATTTGACGTCTGTCGGGATCGAACCCGGTTCCCCCAGGTTCGCGACCAGACACTTAGGCACGCGGCCACGGCCCATATGTTGCATGTTAAAATAAATTCCCTGTATGAATTCATAGATGGTCAACCGTTTTCAAATTCATCCTACTTGTATATAAACTCGTAAAGAAATAACATATTTAAATTTCATTTCAATTTGTCTTAAATTCTACCACCTTAAACGTTCAAGAATGCATTCCATCGTAACAACTTGTCTTTCTATGCTAAATATGTCTAGTAAGAGAATTGTGTAAGAGCTAGGAATGCGGTGTTCGCAATTTCACACGAATTGTACCATTGTAGGTCAGTTGTACGGCATTGATTCTTTTTTTCTGGACGGTGAAGGTTTGCAAAGCATGATTAATTACTGCGGCACTAGCCGAATTCGTCAGGTGTACACTAACAACTAATACTCGAGTTAATCATCGAATACCATTCTATTTTACTCGCACATTTGTAAAATAGGACTGTACACGTGTGAGAACTGAAGTTCACCTTGTCATTGTGTAGTAAAGTAAGAGTTTGTTATGAGAAATAACAGATCTGTATCAAGCTAATTACTTGGAAATGGAAAGATACTTTTACTTTCATGTCATGTTTGTTTACTGTTAAATGTTCAATTATAGAAACCTTTTACAATCTAATATAATAATAGCGTAGATTCGAAAAAAATAAATGTTATTTTTTCCTAGTAAATATAAAATATAAACTAATTCTAAACATATTAATGTAATAGTTATTTACATACGAGTGCGTGTAAAATACTTCACGCACGAGAATTTGTATCAAATTTTTTGGCCGACGATAATAAAAATCACTTTATTTAATGAGAAAGGTTGTACTTCTGAAAAGGGTTAGTTTAAAATACTGGGGTTAAGTCAATTTCCAAATTTGATTTTACTTACCTTCATTAGAGTATTTCTTCTAGCGAAAATTTATTTGTAATAATAGACGTTGTTTATGACTGATAATATATTTATTTGCTCATGTTTTCTTCTTAATTAATAATAGGTAGGTGTCGTTATTTGACATTTCATCAATGTTCGCCTCGCGTATTTGACAGGTATATCGATCGGTGACTATGTCGGTAATGGCGAATTTTTACAATAATGACAGATGTCGCTGCCGTGATTTTGGTTTATATAAATTAATTTTAAATATAGGAAATGTTAAAGTAATAAAATAACTTACGTAGGTAGTACTTTTTTACAAGAACTTTATTATAGTAAAGATGATTTCTTTTCTAAATGCCCATAAACGTCCAGTGTATTTTGATTATTTTACCCCATACTTAGACAAGTTACAACACAGTAAGCGTAAAATGTAGGTTACACTTGCTGTGTATACAATTGGAAAGTTCCCATTACACTTCAGGAGGGCAAAAAAATTATTGCAAAATATAAAACTTTTCATTCATAATTTCCATTAATAAAGTTCGCTGTGGAATTCTTGTGACGTAGATTATTAATAAATATATATTTCAACTGTCTGTATGACTCATACATAAAAAAATCTGTTGTGGCCAGCACAAGACCTCTCGCCATTTCCATATTAGGCTATGTAAGTATTGTATTGCACTTCTCTTTCGAACCGTCGTTTTATAACAAAAAAATACAGTACTTTACCCAAATATTGTTTTTTATTGTATTTAACATGTCTTCTGCACACATATAATTCTAATTATATATATTTTTCATTGTATGAAGAAGTTCCTAAATGTCAGAGATTCGTCTAATTAATTAACCAGATTGGAGGTATTTCTGATGGATATAGGCATTTTACCTACAATTTCAAATATTTAATTAATAAAACAATAAGAAAGATTAAATATACTTCCCAGAAAAAGCTATCAGAATGTTCTAAAACTGTTGATTTTTGACACTGACATGTGTTATTTAAAAACTATGTTATAAACATTGGAATTTGTCAACTTTTTTCATTAATGCCTTAGCCTCTGCGATTAAATTACTGTATATATTATAGTGTCTTTATCTCTAAATCTATACAAGACATAATAAAATTTTTAATTGTATTAGATGGAGAATTTTAAGTTCTTCAATATTTAAGAACAAAAATCTCCAAAAAATTATATTTAGAAGAATTTATCTTAGAAACTACTACTTCCGGTTGTTCAATTATTACCAGAACCTTTTCAGCTCTTCCCAGGAATGTCAGATTGAGGAATCCATAGTTAAACAGTTCTTAAATCTTATAGTTTTTGAGGAATTGTGTCTACAATATCCAGACATACACACACACACACACACACACACACACATCCACACACATACACACACAGACATCATTTTAAAAATGTTATAATCGGATTCTAGGGACCTTAAATCGTGCTTATTCACTAAAATCTGGATATGCGAATTTTAGCATAAATCCAATACCTCTCTTAGCGAGAGGTAAAAATTTGTTGTTACCAACACAAAACCTTCCGCTATTTAATTTTTATTAATTTAAATACATACCTACGTATTTACTAATGCTGCAAACTATATTATATTCCATTGCATATAACTATTGCTTTATTTACTATTTTCTTTTTAAAATGTCACTATTATTAATTTAAAGTGATTAGTTTTTTGACAGTGACATTTACCTGTCAGTTATATTCATTTGAAATATGAACTGCGTAACAAAGGAATTGTGTTTATTTTAGGCTTCGGGAATTATAAAAAAAAAATTAAATTTATCAGTAAAATATACACAAAAAGAATTAATGTATAGGTACCTGTAGAAAATGCAATAATATTTAATTTTTATAATGACATAAAATGCGAAAAAATATCATTTAATAAAATTATTTGAAGAAAAACCATTACGAGCTTCAAGTAAAGTGCCATTTCCGGCTATTCGATTTACACCAAAATGTTTCTTTCCCTATTAGAATAGGATAGAAATACAAGGTTTCAGAATTTTCTGAATGATAGTATTTGAGCAAGACAAAATCCATACACATGCACACGCACATACACACGCACATACACACATACAGACATTAACTTGAAATTGTTGAAATTGAATTCTAGACACTTTAAAAAGTGGTCATTTACTAAAATCTCGATATGTGATTTTTAGCACGATCCCTATACCTCCCTTACCAAGGGTAGCGGGAGGTAAAAAGCAATACAATTTATATGAAACATTTTTGCACTTTCTAATAGTTACAAAAGTTATTTGAAAACAAAATATTGACCAAGGTCGCTACAACATTTATCTTAAATTATTCGATTTTTTTGAAAAACAAAAACACATCTAAGATGAACACCGAAAGCTAAACAAAAAGTCGCATTTACTTAAAGTAGTAACTCTTACAGTTTATGAGATAGAAAAAAACTAATTTTTCTACAGTCACTATAGAAAGTAGCCATTTGCGCTCTCTTTTGTCAACGCAAAATGTCACTTTGCCGCTCATGCGCGACAAAGTAGTAAAAACGCTCGCTGTCCAAATTTCTGAGAAATGTCACTTGTCTACATTCTTAATGAAAATGTTTAGTTAGTAACTAATGGCACTGTAATTACACATTTATCACGTTCACAAGTCAATTTGACATATGTTCTGTCGGGATTTAACATAACCTAACAAAATGCCACACTGCTGTGAAAATGAAATAGGGCATTCATTTACAAAAACGAAAGTATAAAATGCTTAGATTAGATTGAATAAAAACTCAAGAAGAATGAAAAATAACGATAAAATAAAATTAAATATAAAATAAATTATGTGAACTGTTATGTTTAGTAATAGGAATGATTGTACACAGATGGCGGTATGATAGTTGCGAGTCGTACTGACATCTGATCTCTAGTTAACTATTTATTTTGATTACAATAAAGTTATTAGTTATTTCGTTACTTAAATAATTGCGAGAAGTCAGTCAATGCACATACATGTCTATATAATCACAAATTCCTTGAAATATTTGTTAATTTTTTCAGTGTGACAGGTGTGACAACTAACCACACATTTTGCTACAAAAACTCATGAAATCATCACAAATCCTTGCTTCCACGTTCTAATTTTGTTTTTTTTTTTTATGGAATAGATGGCTAGGGTAACGATATAATCATGTAAAAGCCTTTTTAAATTTAAACCGTATCTTTTGCATTAATCGTTATTTATTGAGCAGTACTGTAAGTATAAAGTGTACATTTTATTATTTTTTGTTATGGTGGAGGACCCCATTGTGGCGACTGTAGAAAAAATCTTGTGTGTGTTTCAAGCGCAAATGGACATTGTCGATTTCGAGAGAATGTCGCATTTTGCGCTCTTAATACACAAATAGCTATTTTCACTGTCGTATCTCTCGGAAACTATTGAAGATCGGACCCATGTTGATTAAGCTTTTTTTGCTCATTTTGATCAGTACTATATGCTTTCATAATTTGTTACACTTATTTTTTAACACCCTGTATATTTGGGTCTACTATATTTAAAAAAAAAAACTCCAATTTATATTTGAGTGACTTTCGTAAGTATGTACATATATCTCATGTATATGATAGATTAGCATTAGCGAATAACAACGTATAATGCATCTAGCCACGCCTCCTTTCCATATCAAGTGGGCGTGGCGTCGTCAGTGTATGTGACAACGCACGTTCCAGAGAATTACCCAAGAAATATCTCATATCAGACCGCAAGCCGAGTAAAGATATGGAGGAGTATGTTTTGCATATATGTCTTACTCATAACACATACGAACTTTAATAGTGTTGTCAAAATAAATTGCATATCTTCTTAACAAACGTAAATAGTTGTACGCTTGATTGATGTTATTGTAATTTGTAAGTGCAGTAGACACGAATATTACAACTGTCTCATATTGCATGTTATTTGAAATATAATATTATTTAAAACAAAAAGATACAAGTCATTTATTTGTAAATGGGTTCTGGATTTCAAAAATTTGATGTGGCCAACACAAAATGTCTCGCTATTTAATTTTTATTAATTTAAATACATACCTACGTATTTACTAATGTTGCAATAGTATATTATACGCCAAGGTTGAGAAGATAATCATTATTGACCTAGCGCCTATTGTAACGCGAGGACGAAGCCCGAGGGATATAAGGCGCCTGGTCAATAATGATCTTCTCAACCGTGGTTTATATACTATTTTTTTCACTACTAACACATTAATTCTCTTTGAATTCTTTTTTTATTGATAACAATAATTTTGACATGAATAATGACGTTACTTATTTGTTAATATTCACAAAAACAAAGTAGGCTGCATTTGTTTTTATCTGACGTTTTGCTCATTTCGCTGGTTTGATAACCTCACTTATGGGCCTTGATTTGTATTTGATTTAATTATTTAATAAAATAACTTTGTGGTGTTACAGTCAGCAGCCTTATTAGTTTATTATTATTTTTAAATAAATCTATTGAAATGTATTCACCTACAAATATAAAAAAATCTGTTGTGGCCAGCACAAGACCTTCCGTCAATTCAATGTATTTTGTACAAATCCTATACCAAAAGGTCCTTGGAACAGATTCTATATAATATCATGTAAAATCGAACACGAACACATACTATTTTTTACAAATTCCATGCCAAAAGTTTATTTGAAAAAGTTCTATAAATCCAATAATATTATAACATAAACTACACTAAGTAATGTCCTTCCATCTTCTCTTTGGCCTTTCTCTGCGTGTCACTTGCGAGAAACACTATGACATACCAATTTTAGATCCTATACTTTTTTCCATATTTGGTTTTGCACTTGCAACTGACATCTGTCAATTAAATTTTTTTGAATAATTATGTCAGCTGTTTCCATGAGCTGACTAATTTTTGAAAATTAATTTCTTTATAATGCTTTAACTCTACATCTATTGAATATGAAGGAAAATGAATAATCAAACCATATAGAGAAGAGTATTTTCTTTAATAAATATAATAACAAAATGTCAAAAAATAATATTTAACTGGGTTTTTTTAAGAAAAACTGTTAAAAACTTCAAATAAGGGTACTTCCGGTGGATCAATTATAACCAAAATCTAATCAACTCTTCATATGGATGTACAGAAGAGGAATACGAAAGAATTATAATTTTTAGAATTATAGTATTGGAGTTATCGTCGGAGAAAAATTTGTCACACACGGACACACATACACACACACACACACACGGACACACACACACACACACACATACATACATACAGACATCATCTTAAAAATAGTAAATTCGTATTGTAGGGACCCTAAAACGTGCTTATTCATTAAAAACTCACCACCGAATTTTTTGACCAAAGACAATACCTTCCTTACCTAAAGGTGACGGAAGGTAAAAATAGTGATTTGTTCAATCCTACATCTACAAATATTTCACATTTTCACCAAAACAGCACACTGGCCAGTCGAGGCGGCAGCGTAGGTCAATTTAAAATTATAGTGGCAAATTTAAATTATATACTTAACACCATTCTTGAGTTTAATGAGTTAAATAAAATTTGGATTTGGAGGCTTGAGTTTGATTGAAAAGTGACAGTTTGCATTATAGATCTAGGTTAATAATAAATTATTATTGACCTAGGTTACCATGGTTACAAGCAAGCGGTAGTGAAAAACAATTTCTCATGTCAAATAAAGGTAAATAATAGTGGGTTCCTGGGCTAGTAGTGAAAAAACTATATTAAGTACCTTTACATATAACTATTGCTTTATTTACTATTTTCTTTTTAAAATGTCACCATTTTTAATTTGAAGTGATGAGTTTTTTGAGAATGACATTTATATGTCAGTTACATACATTTGAAATATGAACTGTGTAACAAAAGAATTGTGTTTATCTTTAAAAATGGGCTCTGGGATTTATAAAATAAAATATTTTTTAAAATGTATAGAAATAGTTATTAACGTCTTTAGGCCGATATCAGGCAAATAATGGACGCGTCTGAAGTTTATAATCAGCCGAGTTTGTTATTTGAAGATTTTTCGTAATAACATAAAAGTTAGACATTTAGGAATAATAAAATAATAATAAAATTCTTCTCTTTCTGTCATATTGAACAACATTTTTGTTGAATTACAAATTCTCCTTGACAACGGTTCGTCAATATGCTATTATTTTTCTAGGAATCCTTAATTGTAGGCGGCTGTTATAAAAAATAACGGCCGTTATTTTTATCTTTTCATTTTCGTTTTTAGTTCTGTTATGTCAAAGTAACTGTATGGTATTACGAAAAAGTATTAATGTATATCTGTAGAAAATTCAATAATATTTAATTTTTATTACATTAAACACGAAAAAATGACATTTAATGGTACTTTTTAAGAAAAACCATTATGAGTTTCAATTTAAGTGCCATTTCCGGTCATCCGATTTATACCAAAATCTAATGGTTTCTTTCCATATTCAAGGTTTCAGAATTTTCTTAATGATAGTATTTGAGTTAGAGCGTAGACAAAATCTATACACATACACACATACAAACGTCATTGCGAAAATGTTAAAATTGCATTCTAGGGACCTTAAAACGTGATTATTAACTAAAATCTCGATATGCAAATATAAACAGCTTAATCAACATGGGTCCGATATTCAATAGTTTCCGAGATATAAATGAAAAATGAGTTTTTTCGGTGTTTAGGTACCTCTGCTATCTCGAAAACTGTAAGAGTTACGACTTTGATTAAATGAGACATTTTGTTTACCTTTCAGAGGTCATCTTAGATGTGTTTTTGTTTTTCAAAATAAAATTAAATAATTGTACTGAGACAAAAGTTGTGGCGCCCTTGGCCAATAATTAGTTTTTAAATAACTTCGTAACTATTAGAAAGTGAAAAAATGTTTCATATAAAATGTTATTGCTTTTTTATAGTCTATTTACTGGCATAAAGAAAATTTTGTTCAACCATTATCTTAGTCATTTTTTCTTCGATTCTAATACAAAATGGCCTCTTTCTCATCGAGGTGAACTTAGCGACGCGTCGCTCAGCGACGCGCGAGTATATCCCTACCGTTCAATTAAGTACTGGGCAAGAAAAATCTTAATTTCTAAGGACGAATTCTAGCACCCTGAACTAAAATACAATGATTACACGATATGGGGGTACTTGCCAATGCCCCTAGATATTAATTAAAGTATTAAGAGAAATGAGACAACAAAATATTATACCTAATAGACAATTTATTTTAATGGTTATATGCTGCACCCCTACGGGATGGCCAGCTACATGCCTCTATGGGGGTGATCAGTAAAACTGAATTTGGAGTGGTACAACGCCTCATTTTTTTTTTAATAATTTTGAAGTTACCTTTAATGCTTTCATAACGCGGTTTTGTTTAGGGTAAAACTGCATCACCCCTACGGGATGGCTAGCTACATGGCTATATGGGGGTGATTAGTACGGTCCCTAGCTATGAAATAAAACTGAATTTGGAGTGGTACAACGCCTCATTTTTTTTTTAAATTATTTTGAAGTTACCTTTAATGCTTTCATAACGCGGTTTTGTTTAGGGTAAAACTGCATCACCCCTACGGGATGGCTAGCTACATGGCTATAGGGGGGTGATTAGTACGGTCCTTAGCTATGAAATAAAACTGAATTTGGAGTGGTACAACGCCTCATTTTTTTTTAAATAATTTTGAAGTTACCTTTAATGCTTTCATAACGCGGTTTTGTTTAGGGTAAAACTGCATCACCCCTACGGGATGGCTAGCTACATGGCTATATGGGGGTGATTAGAACGGTCCTAAGCTATGTAATAAAACTGAATTTGGAGTGGTACAACGCCTCATATTTTTTTTTTAAATAATTTTGAAGTTACCTTTAATGCTTACATAACGCGGTTTTGTTTAGGGTAAAACTGCATCACCCCTACGGGATGGCCAGCTGCATGGCTATATGGGGGTGATTAGTACGGTCCCTAGCTATGAAATAAAACTGATTTTGGAGTGGTACAACGTCTCATTTTTTTTTAAATAATTTTGAAGTTACCTATAATGCTTACATAACGCGGTTTTGTTTAGGGTAAAACTGCATCACCTCTACGGGATGGCCAGCTGCATGGCTATATGGGGGTGATTAGTACGGTCCCTAGCTATGAAATAAAACTGAATTTGGAGTGGTACAACGCCTCATTTTTTTAAAAATAATTTTGAAGTTACCTTTAATGCTCACATAACGTAGTTTTGTTTAGGGTAAAACTGCATCACCCCTACGGGATAGCTAGCTACATGGCTATATGGGGGTGATTAGTACGGTCCCTAGCTATGAAATAAAACTGAATTTGGAGTGGTACAACGCCTCATTTTTTTAAAAATAATTTTGAAGTTACCTTTATTGCTTTCATAACGCGGTTTTGTTTAGGGTAAAACTGCATCACCCCTACGGGATGACCAGCTGCATGGCTATATGGGGTTGATCAGTACGGTCCTTAGCTATGAAATAAAACTGAGTTTGGAGTGGTACAACGTCTCATTTTTTTATTAAATAATTTTGAAGTTACCTTTAATGCTCACATAACGTAGTTTTGTTTAGAGTAAAACTGCATCACCCCTACGGGATGGCCAGCTACATGGCTATATGAGGGTGATTAGTACGGTCCTTAGCTATGAACTAAAAAAAAAGAAAAATTGTAACATTTAAAATTTAAATTTTAAATTTTTTAAAATATTAATAAAAAAAATTTTAACGAGAAAGATTAACAAGCTCTAGTTTTCAGTTCCAATTTACACTACTCTTATGAATCTAAAATTACTTCTCAGGTACGTGGTGTTGAATATTATTAAAAGCATCACCTCGCAGAGACAATCGTGGTAATCTTCAAAATATAAAATCCATGCCAACTTTAAGAAAGCAGAATTCTGAATCTTTAAGTGTAAATGATCGATATAACAATGAAATAATAGATCTTTTACTTATGTACAGACATCATCATTATATTGAACAGGTTACAAGTTAGTGAACCATTTCGCATTTATATTTATAGTCATGACCAATTATATGTAGTCTCATCTTGTCAAACAAATGACTTTTTGGTCGGATATTTGGATGCTACAGGATCTACATTCACCCAATAAAAATTTGAAAGGCATGGTTGTACGAAATAAAAAAAAGTGTATTCAGTTTTTGAAATGTGAAATTGCAACAATGATAACATCCTTTGCAATATGGCCAGCTAAATTTAAATCATTTGTACATATAATAGAATAAAATGGCTTTTGTTCAGAATAGTAAAAGACATCTAATAGTACTTTACAGATTGCAATACATTTATGTTGCTGTTACTATATGAAAATAATCACAAGTACAATGAATAAACACGTAACAGACAAAAAATTAAAAACATTTTGAAAGAATTTATAGCTTCGGTTTTGGACAAGGCTTCATTAGATTAGAAAGTAATTTGGAAACTTTATATTTATTTTACGTACACAACAGAAATTGCTAAATTCAAAGAATGATTTATATATTTAATAGTCCTATGTACAGATAAAGATTTTGTAAGCGAATCGGATGAAGACCTTATAATAGCAAAAGAAGATAAACTGTAGAGCAATATATAAAATAAGTTTATTTTATAAACTTTTTTGAAATATTTATAATAATATCATGGAAATTAGAGAATTTATACCAGGATCAGAAACTACGCTCCGTATTCCGAATTCATTTTAAGGAAACATATCCCATATTTAACAATTTGGACTAAATATGTAACCTCTCAAAAGGAACGATTTCGCAATGCTGCAGTGGAATATTGGTTTGGACAAGCTAAAAACAATATTTTATTGGGAGACACCAATTTACGGTGTACATGATTTTTAAGAATACTTAATTAGTTTTAAGGAAAACATAAACATAAACTTTGCAACATGAACGTTCCACGGGCTCGATGCGCAAGTCAAACACAGTACCTGTTGAGACATAGAATAAGTAATGCAAAAATAAATTAAATTATTTTAAAGGCAAAACTCTGAAACAATGTAATAATACCGATTTGCCTTGCACTATTCCGCCTAATACAGTAGAACAATTAGAGAGTTGTCTTATTATAAAAATTTGTTTTCACACCCTTCATATTTAGTACGTATTTACGCAGATTGCAATAATCGTATAAAAGAACTGACATTTGAAGATTTTAAAATAATTTGCACCAACATGATAAATGAATATAATAGTCAGTAAATTATTTTTTTTACAAACACTATTACAATTAGGCCTTTTCTCGTTTGTTCCTAGTGTTAAAAGGAAATATAGTCAGAAAAAATTATAAAAAAATCAAAATATTTTTAGGAATACTCGTAATACAACTTTTTTCCTCTCGCTGCGAGAGGTACTGGTATCATGCTAAAATTCGCATATCCAGATTTTAGTAGATAAGCACGTTTTAAGGTCCCTATAATCCGATTATAATATTTTTACGATGATGTCCGTGTTTGTGTTGCTGTGTGGATGCTGGAACCATGGTTTCTCAGATACTATAAGACTTAAAAATATTTAACTGCAGTTTCCTCAATCTGACATTCCTGGGAAGAGTTGATTAGATTTTGGTTACAATTGGACAACCGGAAGTAATAGTTTCTAGGGATTCACCAAGCCAAGCTACTTGGCTTGAAATAAAAAAGCTTGGCTTGACTTGAAATTCAAGCTTTTTTTAATGTTAGGCTTGACTTGGCTTGGGCTTGATGGAACCAAAGCTTGGCTTGGCTTGAAAACTTCAAGCTTTAAAAGTTTTAGGCTTGGTTTGGTTTTCAAGCTTTATCAAGCTTTTTCAAGCCTTTTCAAGCTTTTTCAAGCTTTCAAGCTTTTTAATGCTCATGCGCAAACTCCTTTTCGCATGCACATATAATGTTTTTTATTTCATTTATTTTATTTTCACGGTACATACTATGTATAATGGGTCTTGAAAACTTGATTTAGTGTAAGTACAGGAGGGCTGTTCGGTATTAAGATTCGAATAACAATATTGGATGGAATGGGGTATTCCACTCATTTTTTTTTTATTATTTTAAATAAAACTTCATTCAGTTTTAAAGCAATTCATAGTATTAAAAAATCTTAATTGTTCCTAGTTTCAGAGTATTTTATTTTCGAGAAATCAGTGTAACGTCACATTTCCTCTATACTTGTCTTTCTCACATACACTGCTCTGAGTACGCTGCGAGAGAAGGATAACAATTGTATGACGTCAATTTTCCCTTTTAGCAAATGTGAAATATCTCGTAAAGTAATTATTTAAAAAATGTTTTCATTGTTTTAACTATTATTTATTGAGCCATACTTTATGTTAAATTGAAATTTTCTTAATTTTGTTGTTATGGTGGAATACTCCATTATATTAAATATTTCGAAGTAAACCAATTATTCCGATGTATCGATGTATTGAAATATCTATGTATCAATATATCAGATGTACTGATATGTCGGTACGTCTCATTTTCTCGTGGTAACGATGAATATTCACGTTTTGTTTACATAATTTTTTTGTGGTATAATTGAAATAGTTATTTAAGTATTAAGGTTAGTAGTAGTCACGGGTTGAGGAAGATTTTTTTAATATCCGATATCGGTAAAAGAGATCTTCCTGACCGCAATACTTATTACGTATTTTGCACGATCGACCTAAAAAAAATTGAAAATTATTTTGATTTATTAAAAATTGCTTGTTGTAATTTTTAAAGTAAGCTTTGATCGTTGTTTTTTATTTGCCGCCTCCACCTCCTCTGATCGGTAAGTGATTCACATCATTTGGAAATAAAGTCTAGTGCATCGGTAAACATTTAAAAAAAATGATCGTGCAAAAAAATAATTATACGAAGAGATAAACTAAAACGGTAAAATATAAAAATATATATATTTATGTTTTGTTCAATTATTTCATTTTTGAAAGTAAAAAATCAAAAATTTATTATCTTTTATTAAAAAAATACCCTGATATTTTTATGTTACCTTTATAATTTTTTCATTCTATAGAGGTTTATTAGTTAGACTTGACTTTGGTGTATTTTAATAACTAAAATGAATAGGATCTATTTTCATGACCTCCCCAACAAACTGTATGTTTGATATAATACATAGTCATATTTACTCTTTGTTAATAAATAAAACAAAACAATACCCCAAACACTCAAGAACCGTGTTCAAAGAAATACATAATTCTGGAATACTACTTATACAATGGGATAAAACTGACCTGCTAAGTAGGTAGTATCCCTTTTAAACTTCAAATACATCTGGAAATAATAAAATACTATAGACTGGGATTTTCTCGATATTTTATTTGTTCGTGAGACAATAACTTGTCCTTTCTATTTTGAACATTATAAAATTTGTGCTGATTTTTTATTAAAGAATCATGTAAAGTTACTTTGTATATATAATTATCCTAATTATTTCCAATTTGCAAATAGCACAAAAGTAAATAGGTATCCTCAACAATTTGGATATGTTTTCATTACCAAAATTTGCAAATAAAAGTACATTGGCACTCCCAGAACTAGGTAATAAGCCGTTATTATATATTTATTTAATTCATGTACATATAAACAAGGGAAACTTGAATCAAGGAAATATTTAAAAGACAATAATTTCTTTATCGGTTTACATTTTTATTATATTGTTATACTGCCTCAGACAAGGCCGTTTTATTAGGAGTATTATTAGGGGCTGTACTAAAAATAGCATTGAAATCTTTGTATACATACATTTTCACAAACACAAACTTTCTCGTCTCTATGATTCGGAAATACCAGAATAACAAAACGTAAATCCATAGCTGACAAAAAATTCAACATTTGCGAAACATTTAACAAAATGAAACTATGATATTTATCATCATCATACGTAGTCACTTAATTACCTTGTGGTGTTGATTATATTATTATTTCTTATAATATTTATTCAGCTCCAAAATTATGATTCATAACACCCGTGGTTTGTTCGATATTTTATCGGTTTGAGAAAATGAAGACTTTATTTATAAAAATAATATTCAAATTATGTGCTTTAGTGCTTTAACCATCAAGGTTATTATTTAAAGTAAAATAAAACGTGTTACGAACAATACACTAACGTGAGCATTATACTTTCGTTTTATTTTATTTTGTAGACTATTGTTGAATGTCAGTATATATCATCCCTATTTTGTAAGAAAGTTGGTATGTCTTAGCAACATGGCACATAAAATAAAATAATTGCGAACACTGAAAAAATATGAAAACGACAGGCTATACATTTGTTTCTATTGGTTAATCGTTGCTAAGACTTAACAATTTCCTTACAAAATAGGGCTGAATATTTTGTATATGTAAACAAGGGCTTAATATCCTGTAATAGGTAAAATAATAAATATTATTTATAAAAGCTTGATGCTTGGTATTTATGATCAAGTTACAGTTACAGATACATTTAAAAATAATAAATCAATTTCTTAAACATTTGTTTCTATAATTTATTCCAGTTACTTAAAGATTTAAGTATCTAATTAAGTTTTTATATAAATTACTTTTATCTTAACAATAATAAGAAATTTTAAAAATTTAAATAAATGTAGTTCTATATTAAATTATCACTACCTATTTAAAAACTTTTTCAATAACTATAAATTTATTTTGTACTTGATTCTGTGCGTGAACTAAAGTGTGCGATTAGTTGGTTCAGATTATGAAAATATGTGATCTGTGGGACGATGGGATAAACTTTCCCATTTACAAATTTTTGAAGCCTACTAAACTGTTCCTACCTCAGTTCTGAGAAATTCGCAAAACTGTGCCGAAGCAATGAAAAAGTACGTTACCTCCATAAAATTTCGGTTTTACCGGCCTCGTCAACAATTCTTGTGAAAAGCTTGAAAAAGCTTGTTTTTCACCAAGCTACTTGACAGTCGGAGGCTTGGTTTGGCTTGAAAATTCAAGCTTTATTTAATGTTAGGCTTGGTTTGGCTTGGGCTTGATGAAACAGAAGCTTGGCTTGGCTTGAAAAATCAACCTTTTTTGAAAGGCAGGCTTGGTTTGATTTTTCAAGCTTTTTCAAGCCAAGCCAAGCCAAGCTTTCAAGCTTCAAGCCAAGCCCGTGAATCTCTAATAGTTTCTTTAAAAAAATCTTCTAAATATTATTTTTTGAAAATTTCAGTTATTACTATTATTGAAGAACATAAAATTCTACATCTGATACATTTAAAAATTTTATTATATCTTGTATAGATACCAGTTGACAAATTTAAATGTTTATAACACAGTTTATAAATGACAGATGTCAGTGTCAAAAATCAACAGGTTTAGTGACATTCTGAAAGCTTTTTCTAGGAAGTACATTTAATCCTTCTTGTTTTATTAATTAAATATTTAAAATTGTAGGTAAAATGCATATATCCATAAGAAATAACGCCAATCTTGTTAATGAATTGGAAGAATCTCTGACATTTAGGAACTTCCTCATACAATAAAAAATAGATATAATTAGAATTGAATGTGTGCAAAAGACATATTAAATACAATAAAAACAATGTTTGGGTATAGTTCTGTAATGTTTTTGTTATAAAACGACGGTTCGATAGTGAAGTGCAATATAATACGAGGATGGGATGATTAATAGGCGGCCCACCCTAGATCCAGTAGGCGTTTTTTCAAAATTTTTATTTTTTGTTATACTGTCACTTATCAATTGACAACTGACGAGCTACGATATGCCATCTGCTGGGAAAAATATGAACTCTCCGGTTTAGTACTGTATTGTGACTGTATGCTTGAGTTACATGTGGTTTAATGATTTGATGTGAATAGAAATGGGAAAAAGTCGTACTAATTGTTGTGTGTGTATTCGGATGCAACTCAAGATCTGGTCGAGACACAGGCATTGGGCTTTATAATATTCCGAAACATGGTTAAAATAAAGTTAAAATTACGACAAGTGTAGGTGTTGAAATGGATATGGATTGATGAAAAGCATGGGAATATGCAATTCCTGGTGCAAAACAAATAATGAAACATATGAAAGTTTGATCTCGTCATTTTAAATCGCATGATTACATATTTCCCAGTGAGTAAAAAATTCAATGTTCAGATTTTGTCTTAGAATAAAAAGTTCAAGTCGTATTCGTTCTAATTATTTATGTATTTTTCTATACAATTAAGCGTAAAACTTTACAAAGAACTGCAGTACCATCACTTTGTCTTCTCGTATTTCAAGTAAAAGTTCCTGATAATAAACGTTTGCTACGACAAACCAAACATGTAAAGCCAAAAGCAGTAAACGCCAGTAACATTGACATTGCAATGCAGTAAATGAAGTAGTAGAGAATAATATTAATAATACATCAGCACCAGCATCTAAATTGTCTGAAGAACTCGCTAACTGTCTTCTGATTTCATGTGGCTTCGCAGTAAATGCTCTAGTTATAAATAGTACCTATGTGGTTAGCGTTTATAATTCGCTCACCTGCAATCATCAATTTTGATTTATTAAATATATATAAAATTATAAAAAAATACACATATAGAATTAGCTGTTGCTTCCAGATATCTAAAATGTTCCATGATACCTAGCTTCATTTTAAAAGAAAAAATTGTTCTTGTTGTTTGCGTTCAAATGTCACAACATGTACCAACAACTTTTGAGTTTTTCAAAAAATTGAGAAAATCGAAGTACGAGCTGTAATAAAATGTTTTTTATTAAGGGCTTAAGTCCCACAGAAATTAAAGCCGAGCTGGATTCTACTCTAAACCAATCTGCTCCATCATTCACCACTGTTAAAACGTGGGTTGCAGACTTTAAACGTGGTCGTAGGAGTACTATTGATGCTGAGCGTCCAGGCAGGTCAAAAACGGCCACAACTGAAGAAATGGTCCTTAAAGTTCAAAAAGTGGTTTAAGCGACCGTCGATTGAAGTTGGTCGAGATAGCTGACATTGTGGGCATTTCTAAAGAGCGAACACATCACATATTATGTGAAATTTTACAGATGAGAAAGCTTTCTGCGCGATGGATGCCGCGTTTGTTATCACTTGAGCAAAAACTCACCCGAATGACTATTGCAGAGTAGAGTTTGGCACTGTATAAACGGAATCCAACAGAATTTCTGCGCAGATTTGTAACAGTGGATGAAACATGGATTCATCATAATACACCGGAAACGAAAAAACAGTTAAAACAATGGACTGCAAGAGGAGAACCCGTTCCAAAAAAGGCGAAAACAGTTCTCTCAGCCGGTAAAGTTATGGCAACTGTATTTTGGGATGCGAAGGGTATCCTTTTAGTAGACTATCTTGAAAAAGGTAAAACGATTAATGGACAATAATACGCAAATCTACTTGACCAACTAAAGGAAAAAAATTCGTGAGCAGAGACCTGGCTTGAAGAAAAAAGAGTGGTGTTTCACCAGGACAATGCGCCCTGCCATAAATCTGTTGTTGCAATGTCTAAAATTCATGAATTCGGTTTCGAATAATTGCACCCTATTCTCCGGATTTGGCTCCTTCCGACTTTAGTTTGTTTCCAAATTTAAAGAAATTTCATCCTGGCAAAAAATATGCGTCGGATCAGGAAGTATAGAGAGCACAAATGGCTATTTTGAACAGCTGGAAGAATCTTCCTATAGGAACGGGATAAAGGCCCTTGAATATCGTTGGACCAAAGTTACAAGGAAAAATCGAAAATTAAAATCATTTATAGTTCCATGTTTTGTTTCTATCCATCTTAGGCCGGGTATTAATCATCCCATCCTCGTACGTATATAACATAAAATGGAAATGGCGAGAGATAATGTGCTGGGCACAACAGATTTTTAGTTTTCGTCTGTAATATGACTTCAGTTACGATATTATTAAAAAGTTATTAGTGGCCTGTCTATGTTGGGGGGTTTAAGTGGGAATATCTACAATAATTTAAGACCACTGTGCCAGTTCGAAATTCGACAAGACAAGTGAGAAAATGGATCACCATTTGATTTCATGTCATATTATTAATTTTGATAAGCTTGTGCTTGTGAGCACAGTGAAGACCGGTACAAGGTTGTATGCTGGAAGTATTTTAGTTACAATAATTGTAATTATTTTAGTATTACTCTGTATTGTTCAATGGTTATATTTCAAACATAAATCACATTCAACAGTAGTACTATTATCATCAATAACTGAATCTTTAATACATACTCTGTGTATGTGTTTGTCACATATTTTGCATTGTTTCGTGTCTGAAATATCTTTAATATTTTTGGCACAGTATATACAAATGTTATATATATTATCGGACGACAGTAGTAACAAATTCATCACATATGTTTTATAGGTTTGAGGTGGGGTTAAATTTTGAAGTGGTTCACTTTGACATATTTTTTCAGAAAATTGCATGACAAATATTCCGCAATTAAAAATATCTTTTTGTAATGCATGATTATCATCACATTTGTAAATCCAGTTTTCTAATTGATAATATGAGACAAATTTATCGAAAAAATTTTTTTGTTTGTCGTATTGTACTCCCTAGAGGATTATAGAAATAAGAAACCCGTTCTTGTCTATCGGCAGTAGCCAAACACCAGTGGTTGTGCAACAAAACTGGCATTAACATGAAATCACTCACTATATCATTCTCTTCATTTTTCATGTTGGTGGTAAATATTTTTTGTGTAGTATGAGTTGACAGTACCTCAACATGAAACAGAGATTTTTTTGTTAAAACATAAATTGCGATGTCCATTAAAAAATTTGATACCCACATATCTAAATAATTATCGTGATGTTTTAATATTTTAAAATCTTCAAATACCAGCTCTTTTATAGGACTGTTGACATCTGCGTAAATGCCTACTAAATATGAAGGATGTGAAGCCAAATTTATGTAATACGACAAATCTTTAACAACACTGTTCTCATATTGTTCTACTTTATTTATACTACTGCTGGGCGGAATGGTGCAAGTCAAATCGGTATTATTGTATTGTTTTAGAGTTTTGCCTTTAAAATAACTAAATTTACTTTTGCATTTTTTATTCCATGTCTCAACGTGTTCAGTTTTTTGACTCGCGCATCGAGCACGAGGAACGTCCATTTCGCATTCTTTATGTACACTTTTTACCTTAAAACGAATTTTTCTTAAAAATCGTGTACACCTTAAATTGGTTTCTCCCAATAAAATATTGTTTTTAACTTGTCCAAACCAATTTTCCACTGCTGCATTACTAAGTCGTTCCTCTTGAGGGGTCAAAAGTAATTTAGTCCACATTGGTAAATATGGGATATGTTTCCTTAAAATGACTTCGGAATACGGAGCGTGGTAATATTCATTAGGTTCTGATCCTGGTATACATTCATTAATTTGTTCCATGGTATTATTATAAATATTTAAAAAATGTTTATAAAATAAACTTGTTTTATATATTGCTCTGCTATCTAACAGTTCATCTTCTTTTACTATTATATTGTCTTTATCCGATTCGCTCACAAAATCTTTATCTGTACATAAAGCTATTAAATCTGTAAATGATTCTTTGAATTTGGTATTTTTTGTTGGTGAACATAAAATAAATATTAAATTTTCGAACCATTTTCTAATTTTATCTAAAGAATCCATGTCAAAAACGGACGCTATAGATTCTTTTAAAAATATTTTCAATTTTTTGTCTGTTACGTGTTTATTTATTGTAGTTGTAATTATTTTCATATAGTGGCAGCAACATAAATGTATTGTAATCTGTAAAGTACTATTAGATTTTTTTTCTGTAATACATTTGTACGTTGTATTAAGATAAGTCGATAAATCGGGAAGATATAGCCAGAATATTAGCAATGCATTAATAATAGCGTAACTGAAGTCTGTTACTATTCTTCGGAACAAAGGCCATTTTATTTTATTGTACGTACAAAATGATTTACATTTAGCTAGCCATATTCCAATGGATGTAGTGTCATGGTTACAATTTAACATTTCAAAAACTGGATACACTTGATGTTTTAGTTGATTTCGTACAACCATGCTATAATATAAAATTCGTTTTAAATTTTTATTTGGCGAATGTACCACGGATCCTGTAGCATCCAAATAACCGACCAGAAAGTCATTTGTCTGACAAGATGAAACTAAATCTAATTGTTCCTGGCTATAAGTATAAATGTGAAATGGTTCACCAACCTGCTGAATATAACTTCTATGATCTTTGTACATAAGTAAAAGATCTATTATTTCATTCCTATGTCGATCATTGATACTTAAAGATTCAGAACTCAGCTTTCTTAAAGTTGTCATAGATTTTATATTCTGAAGATTACCACGATTGACTCTACGAGGTGATGCTTTTAATATGGTTGTATCCCTGAAAGTAGACGGTTTCAAATGAGCTATATTTTTACGAAATATTTTTCGTTCAACACCACGTACCTGGGAAGTAATTTTAGTTTCATGAGAGTAATGTAAATTGGAACTATATACTACAGCTTCTTTATCTTTCTTGTTTAGAACACTTCTTATTAATATTTTAAATGTTTTGCACCCTCTGTGTGCACAGTACCCATACACAGTAATAATGTTAGTTTTTAAATTTTCTCTTTTGGAGTTAATATACAGGATACAGGTATTATTAACCGCAGTAAATTTTGAACGGAGTAAAAACGGATATTTTGTTTTATCTAAACTACCATTCTTAAATACACCTTGCCACTCTTCATTTGAAATACTAAAAGAACCTTCTTTCAGATGGCATGAGAAATTAAGTGCTTTTTTCTTTGTACCCAATTTTGGAATATTACATGAATTTATAGGCAAGGGTTGTTTAGTGTAATTTGTTTTCTTATACAAATTTAACATTACAGGACTGACTGTCTCACTTTCTGCAGAATTTATGGATACGTTTATCATTTTGTCGTCAAAATTTGGGCTGCTTGAGTGCGTATTATTTTGAAAACTATCAAAAGAACATGTAGATATTTTCGATATGTCATGAAAAGCATTAGGAGTACTGAACAATTTTTTTTTTACAGAATGAATTTTTTCTTTTATATTCGGTGTTGATGAAAGTAATTCATTTTTTTTTTTGAATTTACATTTTCATATTTACATTCTGAAGATAAAGTTTGTTTAGTATCTGGAAGTATTGGTGAAGGTGAAGAAGAAAATCCAACCACTGATTTAAACTTAGAAGGTGTTTCTTCAGCCATAGATTTTGTAGTAGTTTCTGATGATTCTATCTCTAGATATTCATTACTTTTTATCTCAGAAAAAGAAAACCCAACTAAAGACTCAAACTTATAAGGTGTTTCATCAGCCAAAGATTTTACCATAGTTTCTGGTGACTTTTTCTTTAAATTTTCATTTCTATTTATTTCTGAAAATATTTGAGCATTACGTTTCCAAAATATATATATGTAAAACCTGTTGTTAGCAGTATTTTTTCTGCCCATCATTTTGCATATTTTTGAATACACACTATTTTCTGCTCTATGTGAGTGTTTATTTAAGTCTTCTATAAGTATTTCTTTATTCTTAATTAGTGTTGTGAATTGTTTAAGTAAAATATCTCTTTCAAAACCGTTTTTTTTTCTTCAAACCCATATTATACAATAATTCTACTAATGTAATAATATATAAATTGAGAGAAATATGATAATCTACAAATTAAGAAAATAAAAATTATAAAATAAATCCAAGAGACTCAAATATATTATGAACGTTATATCCTAACGAGGGAAAAACTGTATTAATTAATTATGAAAAACAAACCATTTAACGAATCCGAAAATTATAAAAGTGTACAAAACTCACAAAAACTAATAAAAATTGACAAATTAAAATTAAAGAACTGACTTAGCTTAAGAAAAATTGAGAGAAGCTAAATCTGTCAAAAAATGTATAATAAAAAGACTGTATTAGCACACAGACCAAAAATGGAAAGAATATAACAAAGAGTAAATATGAAACACAGATCAATTAACGAGTCTGACAATAAAAAAGTGCACAAATCTCAAAGAAAACTGAAAAGTTGATAAAATAAAAAAAAACTTCCTTAACTTAAGAAAAATTAGGAATATATTTATATATCTAAACGAGGGAAAAACTGTATTAACGCAAACCAAATTATATGAAAAGTTTTTGAACAAAAAATAATTATGAAAAACAGATCAGTTAACGAATCCGATAACAACAAAAGTGTATAAAGCCCACAGGTCAGGTAACTAATAAAAGTTGACAAATTAAAAATAAAAGAACTATCTTAAGAAAAATGACAGTAGCTAATCCCGTCAAAAAAGAAAGAATAATAATTAACATAAACAATTAAACACAAAAAAAATCAAATTTATAAAAAAAGATGATAATATGAACGAAAAAAGATTAAACCTAAAAATATTTTTTTAATTGTTTGACTAAATATTTAAATAATAAAAAATAAGTAATAAAACAAAAGATACTCTAGAAATATAAGCAAATTAAATGACTAAATGCGTGAATATCAAAATAAGTATAGAAAAATAATAATACTAATAGATTAAACCTATAAATATAACCATATACGAGTTAATACGTGTTATACAGAAAACTAAGTAATAATAATAACGCTACGAACTAAAGATGAACCACACAAAAATTATTAAGACGAAATTAGGTTCGCAAAAAAAAAACGAAAAACAAAACCAATACCTGGAAGAAAAAAATTGACAACAAAAATTACGAGAAAAAGTAATTCAGAATAGAAACACAAAAACTAAGAAGTAGGAAAACAAAACAGGTTTTCAACAACTTTGAGACTAATCTGAAGACAACAACTCAATACCAAGTCAACAATCTAAGTGAAAGTATCACGCACGCACAACGCAGCCACAGCCTTCGCTTACCGCTAGTGCAACGAAGGAATCACATCATTCATTTCGTATCTAATTCGGGTATTGTCGTTATACACAGCACTTCGTAAGTCCCAAGAAGCATGACATGACTCATAGGTTACATTCGCGATTAGAACTACTCTGATTTTCTCGACATAATTCAGCTTACGCTGGAGCCATCCCCTATGGGTGATGCAGATTTCCCCTAAACATTATAAATAGTTTTCAAAATTATTATTAAAAAAAAGGCCGTTGTAACACTCCAGTTTCAGTTCCATTTCATAGATAAGGACCCTATTAATCACCCCTATATGTAGCTGGCCAACTCGTAAGGGGTTTATAGATTTCCCCTAAAGAACACAGCGTTTTGTAAGAATCATAGGTAGTTTCAAAATTATTTAAAAAAAAGAAATGGGGCGTTGTACCTCTCCAAATTCAGTTCTATTTCATAGCTAAGGACCGTACTAATCACCCCCATATAGCCATGCAGCTGGCCATCCCGTTGGGGTGATGCAGTTTTACCCTAAACAAAACCGCGTTATGTAAGCATTAAAGGGAACTTCAAAATTAATTAAAAAAAAAATGAGGCGTTGTACCACTCCAAATTCAGTTTTATTTCATAGCTAAGGACCGTACTAATCACCCCCATATAGCCATGTAGCTAGCCATCCCGTAGGGGTGATGCAGTTTTACCCTAAACAAAACCGCGTTATGTAAGCATTAAAGGGAACTTCAAAATTATTAAAAAAAAAAAATGAGGCGTTGTACCACTCCAAATTCAGTTTTATTACATAGCTTAGGACCGTACTAATCACCCCCATATAGCCATGTAGCTAGCCATCCCGTAGGGGTGATGCAGTTTTACCCTAAACAAAACCGCGTTATGAAAGCATTAAAGGTAACTTCAAAATTATTTTTAAAAAAATGAGGCTTTGTACCAGTCCAAATTCAGTTTTATTTCATAGCTAGGGACCGTACTAATCACCCCCCTATAGCTATGTAGCTAGCCATCCCGTTGGGGTGATGCAGTTTTACCCTAAACAAAACCGCGTTATGAAAGCATTAAAGGTAACTTCAAAATTATTTTAAAAAAAATGAGGCTTTGTACCACTCCAAATTCAGTTTTATTTCATAGCTAGGGACCGTACTAATCACCCCCCCTATAGCTATGTAGCTAGCCATCCCGTAGGGGTGATGCAGTTTTACCCTAAACAAAACCGCGTTATGAAAGCATTAAAGGTAACTTCAAAATTATTTTTAAAAAAATGAGGCTTTATACCACTCCAAATTCAGTTTTATTTCATAGCTAGGGACCGTACTAATCACTCCCATATAGCCATGCAGCTGGCCATCCCGTAGGGGTGATGCAGTTTTACCCTAAACAAAACCGCGTTATGAAAGCATTAAAGGTAACTTCAAAATTATTTTAAAAAAAATGAGGCTTTGTACCACTCCAAATTCAGTTTTATTTCATAGCTAGGGACCGTACTAATCACCCCCCTATAGCTATGTAGCTAGCCATCCCGTTGGGGTGATGCAGTTTTACCCTAAACAAAACCGCGTTATGTAAGCATTAAAGGGAACTTCAAAATTAATTAAAAAAAAAATGAGGCGTTGTACCACTCCAAATTCAGTTTTATTTCATAGCTAAGGACCGTACTAATCACCCCCATATAGCCATGTAGCTAGCCATCCCGTAGGGGTGATGCAGTTTTACCCTAAACAAAACCGCGTTATGTAAGCATTAAAGGGAACTTCAAAATTATTAAAAAAAAAAAATGAGGCGTTGTACCACTCCAAATTCAGTTTTATTACATAGCTTAGGACCGTACTAATCACCCCCATATAGCCATGTAGCTAGCCATCCCGTAGGGGTGATGCAGTTTTACCCTAAACAAAACCGCGTTATGAAAGCATTAAAGGTAACTTCAAAATTATTTTTAAAAAAATGAGGCTTTGTACCACTCCAAATTCAGTTTTATTTCATAGCTAGGGACCGTACTAATCACCCCCCCTATAGCTATGTAGCTAGCCATCCCGTAGGGGTGATGCAGTTTTACCCTAAACAAAACCGCGTTATGAAAGCATTAAAGGTAACTTCAAAATTATTTTTAAAAAAATGAGGCTTTATACCACTCCAAATTCAGTTTTATTTCATAGCTAGGGACCGTACTAATCACTCCCATATAGCCATGCAGCTGGCCATCCCGTAGGGGTGATGCAGTTTTACCCTAAACAAAACCGCGTTATGAAAGCATTAAAGGTAACTTCAAAATTATTTTTAAAAAAATGAGGCTTTGTACCACTCCAAATTCAGTTTTATTTTATAGCTAGGGACCGTACTAATAACCCCCCTATAGCTATGTAGCTAGCCATCCCGTTGGGGTGATGCAGTTTTACCCTAAACAAAACCGCGTTATGTAAGCATTAAAGGGAACTTCAAAATTAATTAAAAAAAAAATGAGGCGTTGTACCACTCCAAATTCAGTTTTATTTCATAGCTAAGGACCGTACTAATCACCCCCATATAGCCATGTAGCTAGCCATCCCGTAGGGGTGATGCAGTTTTACCCTAAACAAAACCGCGTTATGTAAGCATTAAAGGGAACTTCAAAATTATTAAAAAAAAAAAATGAGGCGTTGTACCACTCCAAATTCAGTTTTATTACATAGCTTAGGACCGTACTAATCACCCCCATATAGCCATGTAGCTAGCCATCCCGTAGGGGTGATGCAGTTTTACCCTAAACAAAACCGCGTTATGAAAGCATTAAAGGTAACTTCAAAATTATTTTTAAAAAAATGAGGCTTTGTACCAGTCCAAATTCAGTTTTATTTCATAGCTAGGGACCGTACTAATCACTCCCATATAGCCATGCAGCTGGCCATCCCGTAGGGGTGATGCAGTTTTACCCTAAACAAAACCGCGTTATGAAAGCATTAAAGGTAACTTCAAAATTATTTTTAAAAAAATGAGGCTTTGTACCACTCCAAATTCAGTTTTATTTCATAGCTAGGGACCGTACTAATCACTCCCATATAGCCATGCAGCTGGCCATCCCGTAGGGGTGATGCAGTTTTACCCTAAACAAAACCGCGTTATGAAAGCATTAAAGGTAACTTCAAAATTATTTTTAAAAAAATGAGGCGTTGTACCACTCCAAATTCAGTTTTATTTCATAGCTAGGGACCGTACTAATCACCCCCATATAGCCATGTAGCTAGCCATCCCGTAGGGGTGATGCAGTTTTACCCTAAACAAAACCGCGTTATGAAAGCATTAAAGGTAACTTCAAAATTAATTTAAAAAAAAATGAGGCGTTGTACCACTCCAAATTCAGTTTTATTTCATAGCTAGGGACCGTACTAATCACCCCCATATAGCCATGCAGCTGGCCATCCCGTTGGGGTGATGCAGTTTTACCCTAAACAAAACCGCGTTATGAAAGCATTAAACGTAACGTCAAAATTATTAAAAAAAAAAAAATGAGGCGTTGTACCACTCCAAATTCAGTTTTATTTCATAGCTAGGGACCGTACTAATCACCCCCATATAGCCATGTAGCTAGCCATCCCGTAGGGGTGATGCAGTTTTACCCTAAACAAAACCGCGTTATGAAAGCATTAAAGGTAACTTCAAAATTATTTAAAAAAAAAATGAGGCGTTGTACCAATCCAAATTCAGTTTTATTTCATAGCTAGGGACCGTACTAATCACCCCCATATAGCCATGCAGCTGGCCATCCCGTAGGGGTGATGCAGTTTTACCCTAAACAAAACCGCGTTATGAAAGCATTAAAGGTAACTTCAAAATTATTAAAAAAAAAAAAAATGAGGCGTTGTACCACTCCAAATTCAGTTTTATTTCATAGCTAGGGACCGTACTAATCACCCCCATATAGCCATGTAGCTAGCCATCCCGTGTGGGTGATGCAGTTTTACCCTAAACAAAACCGCGTTATGAAAGCATTAAAGGTAACTTCAAAATTATTTTAAAAAAAATGAGGCGTTGTACCACTCCAAATTCAGTTTTATTTCATAGCTAAGGACCGTACTAATCACCCCCATATAGCCATGTAGCTAGCCATCCCGTAGGGGTGATGCAGTTTTACCCTAAACAAAACCGCGTTATGAAAGCATTAAAGGTAAATTCAAAATTATTAAAAAAAAAATGAGGCGTTGTACCACTCCAAATTCAGTTTTATTTCATAGCTAGGGACCGTACTAATCACCCCCATATAGCCATGCAGCTGGCCATCCCGTAGGGGTGATGCAGTTTTACCCTAAACAAAACCGCGTTATGAAAGCATTAAAGGTAACTTCAAAATTATTTAAAAAAAAAAATGAGGCGTTGTACCACTCCAAAATCTGTTTTATTTCATAGCTAGGGACCGTACTAATCACCCCCATATAGCCATGCAGCTGGCCATCCCGTAGGGGTGATGCAGTTTTACCCTAAACAAAACCGCATTATGAAAGCATTAAAGGTAACTTCAAAATTATTTAAAAAAAAAATGAGGCGTTGTACCAATCCAAATTCAGTTTTATTTCATAGCTAGGGACCGTACTAATCACCCCCATATAGCCATGCAGCTGGCCATCCCGTAGGGGTGATGCAGTTTTACCCTAAACAAAACCGCGTTATGAAAGCATTAAAGGTAACTTCAAAATTATTAAAAAAAAAAAAATGAGGCGTTGTACCACTCCAAATTCAGTTTTATTTCATAGCTAGGGACCGTACTAATCACCCCCATATAGCCATGTAGCTAGCCATCCCGTAGGGGTGATGCAGTTTTACCCTAAACAAAACCGCGTTATGAAAGCATTAAAGGTAACTTCAAAATTATTTAAAAAAAAAATGAGGCGTTGTACCAATCCAAATTCAGTTTTATTTCATAGCTAGGGACCGTACTAATCACCCCCATATAGCCATGCAGCTGGCCATCCCGTAGGGGTGATGCAGTTTTACCCTAAACAAAACCGCGTTATGAAAGCATTAAAGGTAACTTCAAAATTATTAAAAAAAAAAAAAAATGAGGCGTTGTACCACTCCAAATTCAGTTTTATTTCATAGCTAGGGACCGTACTAATCACCCCCATATAGCCATGTAGCTAGCCATCCCGTGTGGGTGATGCAGTTTTACCCTAAACAAAACCGCGTTATGAAAGCATTAAAGGTAACTTCAAAATTATTTAAAAAAAAAATGAGGCGTTGTACCAATCCAAATTCAGTTTTATTTCATAGCTAGGGACCGTACTAATCACCCCCATATAGCCATGCAGCTGGCCATCCCGTAGGGGTGATGCAGTTTTACCCTAAACAAAACCGCGTTATGAAAGCATTAAAGGTAACTTCAAAATTATTAAAAAAAAAAAAAATGAGGCGTTGTACCACTCCAAATTCAGTTTTATTTCATAGCTAGGGACCGTACTAATCACCCCCATATAGCCATGTAGCTAGCCATCCCGTGTGGGTGATGCAGTTTTACCCTAAACAAAACCGCGTTATGAAAGCATTAAAGGTAACTTCAAAATTATTTTTAAAAAAATGAGGCGTTGTACCACTCCAAATTCAATTTTATTTCATAGCTAAGGACCGTACTAATCACCCCCATATAGCCATGTAGCTAGCCATCCCGTAGGGGTGATGCAGTTTTACCCTAAACAAAACCGCGTTATGAAAGCATTAAAGGTAAATTCAAAATTATTAAAAAAAAAATGAGGCGTTGTACCACTCCAAATTCAGTTTTATTTCATAGCTAGGGACCGTACTAATCACCCCCATATAGCCATGCAGCTGGCCATCCCGTAGGGGTGATGCAGTTTTACCCTAAACAAAACCGCGTTATGAAAGCATTAAAGGTAACTTCAAAATTATTTAAAAAAAAAAATGAGGCGTTGTACCACTCCAAAATCTGTTTTATTTCATAGCTAGGGACCGTACTAATCACCCCCATATAGCCATGCAGCTGGCCATCCCGTAGGGGTGATGCAGTTTTACCCTAAACAAAACCGCATTATGAAAGCATTAAAGGTAACTTCAAAATTATTTAAAAAAAAAATGAGGCGTTGTACCAATCCAAATTCAGTTTTATTTCATAGCTAGGGACCGTACTAATCACCCCCATATAGCCATGCAGCTGGCCATCCCGTAGGGGTGATGCAGTTTTACCCTAAACAAAACCGCGTTATGAAAGCATTAAAGGTAACTTCAAAATTATTAAAAAAAAAAAAAATGAGGCGTTGTACCACTCCAAATTCAGTTTTATTTCATAGCTAGGGACCGTACTAATCACCCCTATATAGCCATGTAGCTAGCCATCCCGTGTGGGTGATGCAGTTTTACCCTAAACAAAACCGCGTTATGAAAGCATTAAAGGTAACTTCAAAATTATTTTAAAAAAAATGAGGCGTTGTACCACTCCAAATTCAGTTTTATTTCATAGCTAAGGACCGTACTAATCACCCCCATATAGCCATGTAGCTAGCCATCCCGTAGGGGTGATGCAGTTTTACCCTAAACAAAACCGCGTTATGAAAGCATTAAAGGTAAATTCAAAATTATTAAAAAAAAAATGAGGCGTTGTACCACTCCAAATTCAGTTTTATTTCATAGCTAGGGACCGTACTAATCACCCCCATATAGCCATGCAGCTGGCCATCCCGTAGGGGTGATGCAGTTTTACCCTAAACAAAACCGCGTTATGAAAGCATTAAAGGTAACTTCAAAATTATTAAAAAAAAAAAATGAGGCGTTGTACCACTCCAAATTCAGTTTTATTTCATAGCTAAGGACCGTACTAATCACCCCCATATAGCCATGTAGCTAGCCATCCCGTAGGGGTGATGCAGTTTTACCCTAAACAAAACCGCGTTATGAAAGCATTAAAGGTAACTTCAAAATTATTTAAAAAAAAATGAGGCGTTGTACCACTCCAAATTCACTTTTATTTCATAGCTAAGGACCGTACTAATCACCCCCATATAGCCATGTAGCTGGCCATCCCGTAGGGGTGATGCAGTTTTACCCTAAACAAAACCGCGTTATGAAAGCATTAAAGGTAACTTCAAAATTATTAAAAAAAAAATGAGGCGTTGTACCACTCCAAATTCAGTTTTATTTCATAGCTAAGGACCGTACTAATCACCCCCATATAGCCATGTAGCTAGCCATCCCGTAGGGGTGATGCAGTTTTACCCTAAACAAAACCGCGTTATGTAAGCATTAAAGGGAACTTCAAAATTATTTTAAAAAAAATGAGGCGTTGTACCACTCCAAATTCAGTTTTATTTCATAGCTAGGGACCGTACTAATCACCCCCATATAGCCATGCAGCTGGCCATCCCGTAGGGGTGATGCAGTTTTACCCTAAACAAAACCGCGTTATGTAAGCATTAAAGGGAACTTCAAAATTATTTTTAAAAAAATGAGGCTTTGTACCACTCCAAATTCAGTTTTATTTCATAGCTAGGGACCGTACTAATCACCCCCATATAGCCATGCAGCTGGCCATCCCGTAGGGGTGATGCAGTTTTACCCTAAACAAAACCGCGTTGTGTAAGCATTAAAGGTAACTTCAAAATTATTTTTAAAAAAAATGAGGCGTTGTACCACTCCAAATTCAGTTTTATTTCGTAGCTAAGGACCGTACTAATCACCCCCATATAGCCATGTAGCTGGCCATCCCGTAGGGGTGATGCAGTTTTACCCTAAACAAAACCGCGTTATGTAAGCATTAAAGGGAACTTCAAAATTATTTTTAAAAAAATGAGGCGTTGTACCACTCCAAATTCAGTTTTATTTCATAGCTAAGGACCGTACTAATCACCCCCATATAGCCATGTAGCTAGCCATCCCGTAGGGGTGATGCAGTTTTACCCTAAACAAAACCGCGTTATGTAAGCATTAAAGGGAACTTCAAAATTATTTTAAAAAAAATGAGGCGTTGTACCACTCCAAATTCAGTTTTATTTCATAGCTAGGGACCGTACTAATCACCCCCATATAGCCATGCAGCTGGCCATCCCGTAGGGGTGATGCAGTTTTACCCTAAACAAAACCGCGTTATGTAAGCATTAAAGAGAACTTCAAAATTATTTTTAAAAAAATGAGGCGTTGTACCACTCCAAATTCAGTTTTATTTCATAGCTAGGGACCGTACTAATCACCCCCATATAGCCATGCAGCTGGCCATCCCGTAGGGGTGATGCAGTTTTACCCTAAACAAAACCGCGTTATGTAAGCATTAAAGGGAACTTCAAAATTATTTTTAAAAAAATGAGGCTTTGTACCACTCCAAATTCAGTTTTATTTCATAGCTAGGGACCGTACTAATCACCCCCATATAGCCATGCAGCTGGCCATCCCGTAGGGGTGATGCAGTTTTACCCTAAACAAAACCGCGTTGTGTAAGCATTAAAGGTAACTTCAAAATTATTTTTAAAAAAAATGAGGCGTTGTACCACTCCAAATTCAGTTTTATTTCATAGCTAAGGACCGTACTAATCACCCCCATATAGCCATGTAGCTGGCCATCCCGTAGGGGTGATGCAGTTTTACCCTAAACAAAACCGCGTTATGTAAGCATTAAAGGGAACTTCAAAATTATTTTTAAAAAAATGAGGCGTTGTACCACTCCAAATTCAGTTTTATTTCATAGCTAAGGACCGTACTAATCACCCCCATATAGCCATGTAGCTAGCCATCCCGTAGGGGTGATGCAGTTTTACCCTAAACAAAACCGCGTTATGTAAGCATTAAAGGGAACTTCAAAATTATTTTAAAAAAAATGAGGCGTTGTACCACTCCAAATTCAGTTTTATTTCATAGCTAGGGACCGTACTAATCACCCCCATATAGCCATGCAGCTGGCCATCCCGTAGGGGTGATGCAGTTTTACCCTAAACAAAACCGCGTTATGTAAGCATTAAAGAGAACTTCAAAATTATTTTTAAAAAAATGAGGCGTTGTACCACTCCAAATTCAGTTTTATTTCATAGCTAGGGACCGTACTAATCACCCCCATATAGCCATGCAGCTGGCCATCCCGTAGGGGTGATGCAGTTTTACCCTAAACAAAACCGCGTTATGAAAGCATTAAAGGTAACTTCAAAATTATTTAAAAAAAAAAATGAGGCGTTGTACCACTCCAAAATCTGTTTTATTTCATAGCTAGGGACCGTACTAATCACCCCCATATAGCCATGCAGCTGGCCATCCCGTAGGGGTGATGCAGTTTTACCCTAAACAAAACCGCGTTATGAAAGCATTAAAGGTAACTTCAAAATTATTAAAAAAAAAAAAATAAGGCATTGTACCACTCCAAATTCATATTTATTTCATAGCTAAGGACCGTACTAATCACCCCCATATAGCCATGTAGCTAGCCATCCCGTAGGGGTGATGCAGTTTTACCCTAAACAAAACCGCGTTATGAAAGCATTAAAGGTAACTTCAAAATTATTAAAAAAAAAAATGAGGCATTGTACCACTCCAAATTCACATTTATTTCATAGCTAAGGACCGTACTAATCACCCCCATATAGCCATGTAGCTAGCCATCCCGTAGGGGTGATGCAGTTTTACCCTAAACAAAACCGCGTTATGAAAGCATTAAAGGTAACTTCAAAATTATTAAAAAAAAAAAAAAAATGAGGCGTTGTACCACTCCAAATTCAGTTTTATTTCATAGCTAAGGACCGTACTAATCATTCCCATATAGCCATGTAGCTAGCCATCCCGTAGGGGTGATGCAGTTTTACCCTAAACAAAACCGCGTTATGAAAGCATTAAAGGTAACTTCAAAATTATTAAAAAAAAAAAAAAAATGAGGCGTTGTACCACTCCAAATTCAGTTTTATTTCATAGCTAAGGACCGTACTAATCATTCCCATATAGCCATGTAGCTAGCCATCCCGTAGGGGTGATGCAGTTTTACCCTAAACAAAACCGCGTTATGAAAGCATTAAAGGTAACTTCAAAATTATTAAAAAAAAAAATGAGGCGTTGTACCACTCCAAATTCAGTTTTATTTCATAGCTAAGGACCGTACTAATCATTCCCATATAGCCATGTAGCTAGCCATCCCGTAGGGGTGATGCAGTTTTACCCTAAACAAAACCGCGTTATGAAAGCATTAAAGGTAACTTCAAAATTATTAAAAAAAAAAATGAGGCGTTGTACCACTCCAAATTCAGTTTTATTTCATAGCTAAGGACCGTACTAATCATTCCCATATAGCCATGTAGCTAGCCATCCCGTAGGGGTGATGCAGTTTTACCCTAAACAAAACCGCGTTATGAAAGCATTAAAGGTAACTTCAAAATTATTTAAAAAAAAAATGAGGCGTTGTACCACTCCAAAATCAGTTTTATTTCATAGCTAAGGACCGTACTAATCACCCCCATAGAGCCATGTAGCTGGCCATCCCGTAGGGGTGCAGCATATAACCATTAAAATAAATTGTCTATTAGGTATAATATTTTGTTGTCTCATTTCTGTTAATACTTTAATTAATATCAGTACTTAATTGAACGGTAGGGATATACTCGCGCGTCGCTGAGCGACGCGTCGCTAAGTTCACCTCGATCTCTTTCTCAAAAACAGTTAAAGATCGGATCCATATTTATTAAATTTTTTTACTCAGTTTGATCAGTACTATATGCCCTCATAATTTCTGACACTTTTTTTTTAACATCCTGTATATACCTCGCTTGCCAAGGGTTTCGGGAGGTAAAAAATCTATAGTAGAATATTAAATTGTTTTAAAATTAAATCAATACGATTAATAATTTACTATAAATAATATTAATCCGTATTTGAACTTCAACAAATTTATTTAAATTCAATATCATAAATAAGTAATTAATTTAACATTTTAATTGTATTTAAATATGCACAATGTTCGAGACAATACATTAGAAATTAAATAATGTTTCGCTATGCAACAAACAATAGCAAGGCCACCAGTGTATGAAAGTATTGTACTCATACAAGCGTTTATTAATATTGAACGGAGATATTGACTTCAGTGGATATTATAAAAGTAGTTAAACACATAACAACCTTGACGGAAAAATTGCCATGCCATGTAACATCTTACGAATGAAAAGAATAAAAAATGACCCGATTTATAATGTAGTTTTTATTATATTAGCTAATATATACATGTATATGCCGTGATAATATATTTATTAAATAAATAAATATATCATCACGGCATTTTACCCATTACTGGGTGTGCCAGTATCTACAACACATGTAGACATCGGTAATGATGACGATATATTTTACCGGGTGAGCGCTTACCAGGCGTCACCTCACGGGCACTTATAGCTGGTGTGGAGAGTGCACCACAGGGGTCACTTTTGTGCCATTTAAAATTGGAAATATTTGGCGTCTGTCGGGATCGAACCCGGTTCCCCCAGGTTCGCGACCAGACACTCAGGCATGCGGCCACGGGACCCCATATATTTATTTATTTATTTATTTTATTTTGAATATTTATTCTTATCTTAATTAACCGACCATCCTTCTCAATTACATTTGTAATTAGTAGGATTTGCACATCACACCACACCAACTCCACAACTTTGTTGGTGCGTATGTGTGTGTTTGCTGATAGATGTGGAAACAATAGTGCAATGTGCAGTGAACTAATTCAACTCTGGACTTATTTGAATGCATCACCAACAGCGCTCGACTGCAACGAAAGTGAATTCGAAACTAACACTGAAACTTTACATCTCCACTCTTTCAACACGATTAGGTTAAATCGTATTGCAGCACAAATTAAATAAGGAATGAATAGTGAATATTGAAATACGACGGGTGTATAATATTTATTATCCCTAACTTAGTAGGCTTTGAAAAATTGTCTTCATAACAACAGCAATTGTTTATTGTTTATCTGTCAAACGAAGTGCCAAATTTGATTATTCTAGTGTTAATAATTTACAAGGCTTCTTAAGATATCAGCAAGATGGATACCCCGAGTGTTGATGTCCGAATATAAGCGAGAGATAGTTACCTCCTCAGAAGCCAGTTTGGCGTTGTTCAATCCATATACCTATTAACTAATATATTGCTAATGCTCGTATCTTTCCCATAAGAGTGGGTGAAGAAAACACTGTGAAATGGAAATATCATTTCTGCATAAGTCTATCTCACACAAACACCCAACCGGCAATTATGCGCATGCTCGGAAATCTTGACTACTATTGGCTAACGCTGACAGCGTCGCCGGCTGGGCTGCGTTCCAAAATCCTACTCTTAGGGCCGGTTTTTCAATCGATTGTTAAAGTGTTTGTTAACTACCTAGCAGATTAAATTTATCCATCAGATAAACTCCATGGTAATAAAAATGCGTTTTTCAATACGAATTTATCTGTCCGGTAAGTAACAGACACTTTTGGTTGTCAACTGTAAGGTTGGCAATAATTATAAGCTGATATTTGCTGTGTTCGTAACGATTCATGTGTCATTTTGAATTGATTGACAGTTATAGTTGTTGACAGAACTGAATCTGTGACGTTCAAGCAAATTTAAAGTTTGCTTTAGTTTGTAGCAATATATGGTAAGAATACATGAACTGAAGATTGGGAAAAACTATTTTTCTACTGACTGTCATATAATTATGGATTTTATTTTATTACATGTATTCATCTTTCGAGCTTCAAGCATCAAGCAGTTGTAAATTTGTACTAAGATTTTGCCTACAAATGTACACTTACTCGTATGTTCTGTTTCTTAAAAAATATACTGTCTCATTGGTCATTAATTAGAAAAGGTAGCGAATTTCAGTATTTTATAAGAGCAGGTTTGGTTCATGTCTTCTTGACAATTCTCAATTTCGAAGTGATTAGTAGAATATTGCGTTATACATTTTATTTTTAACACTACACAATATATTTTATATAATTTATTAGGATTAAACAATATCTTTGTTGTATATTGACGCAACATTGTTGTGATCAACGTTTTGCTTGTTATTAATTCTTCTCATTCTTGTAATCAAAATAAATTATTATAAAGTGGATTATGTATTATAATTTAATGAAATTTATACATTTTTTAAAATGCCGTAAAAAGTACTCTGCCACATTCATTGGTATACAAGACATTTTTAGAACAAATGTTTATACCATTGGAAATATCAGTATTCTCTGAATACATAGCATTATTTTTTTTGCTAAATTTGAACCTTTCAAAATATTTATCTTTACTAGAAGTCAACGAGATGTGGTCGACGTCTTTCAATATGTGGTTTTCGATTCACTACCTTTAAATAACAAACGAAATCTTCCAATTTTTCCTTGTCCTTGTCTTTATTATCGAAAAACACATTTACATAAGTCTATTGTATACATATTTCTATAATTTTCTACGAATATTATTTAACTGTCAATGTCAATATGTCAGAACAGCTAAATTTATCCTACTGGTAAAATTTTATCGGTAGGACAAAGTGTCTGTTAGGTTATCCTCTTGTTTACCTAAGACTTATCCTGTTGGCAACGCTAACATGACATTGAAAAACTGAAATAGGTGTTTACCATGAGGATAAATTTTACAGAGACTTAACAGACACTTGCCAGTACATTAAAAAACCGGCCCTAAGAGTACGAAATTATTCAAAGTCGTCCACAATATTTTGAAACGTAGATGCTCACGATTCTCAACATATGAAAGTAATTTGCCTTCTTGAGGAAGAAAACATGCTTTTGGTTGAAAATAAACATAAGTAAATACGTTGGCGTGTATTACGAGCATACTTTTATAATAAAAGCGCTTTTATGGAGCGTACTTTCACATTATATTGAGGAGAGTGCTCCATAAAAGCGCTTTTATTACGGGCTCGACATTAATGTTGTAATTATAAGTAGTTTTGTTAGTTTTTTAAAATTATTTTTAATTTAGTTTCAATTTTTACCTCCCGCTACCCTTGGTAAGGGAGGTATAGGGATCGTGCTAAAAATTACATATCGAGATTTTAGTAAATGACCACGTTTGAAGGTCCCTAGAATCCAATTTTAACATTTTCACGATGATGTCTGTATGTGTGTATGTGTGTGTGTGTATGTGTAGGGATTTTGTCTTCACTCTAACTCAGATACTATCATTCAGAAAATTCTGAAACCTTGTATTTCCATCCAATTCTAATATGAAAAGAAGCCATTAGATTTTGGTGTAAATCGGATAACCGGAAATGGCACTTTACCGGAAGCTCATAATGGTTTTTCTTCAAAAAATACCATTAAATGCCATTTTTCGCATTTTATGTCTTATGAAAATTAAAGATTATCGAATTTTCTACAGTAAATGTCAGTGTCAAAAAACTAATCACAAATTAATAATAGTGACATTTTAAAAAGAAAATAGTAAATAAAGCAATAGTTTTCTGCAATGGAACAGTTTGCAGCGTTAGTAAATACGTAAGTATGTATTTAAATTAATAAAAATTCAATAGCGGGAGGTTTTGTGTTGACCACATCAGATTTTTTACTTCAACAAAACTCTCATTCGTTCCAAAACACAACACATCATACTCTATGCCAAAACTAGGTATTCCTGGTTTTGGAACGCTGCCCTGGTGATGCAGCGAGCACATGGTTTGACTTTGACGTTTGATTTCATTTCTGTTTGTAGTTGCACTTCGCAAGCATTTGCTTTGTGTTTCATACAGTAATTTATTGTCACCTAAATAAATTAATCCTGACCAGATTGTATTCCTATTATTTTTACAGTACAACAAAGTAAATTATGTAATTCAAATTTAGCACTAGAATATGTCAATGTTTTTTATTATTACTAATATTTATATTCAAGAATTTACATACAAAATAAATAGTAGGTACATTGTTTAATTTCTCAAATTTAAATTAAAAATTTCTCTCGCTAGTCGTTAATAAACAGAACTCTGTGATTCGCAAAAAGTGATCATGATTTTCTCGTTAGCCAATAGTAGTCAAGTTTCCAAGCTTGCGCATAATTCGCAGTTGGGCGTTTGTGTGAGATAGACTTATGCAGAAATGATATTTCCATTTCACAGTGTTTCCTTCAAGAAAAGCAAAGGATCCGCAATATATTAGTTAATAGGTATATGGTTTAATCAAAATCCAAACAGCTCTTTGGAGGATCTTCTCCACGTCGTAAATTTGGGGTCCAGTTAGATTATGGCTACTGCACTTTGAGATGCGAAAAGAATTTTAATGATTAATTATCTGGAATGTGGCCAAACAACCACTGGTCAGTATTACAGAACATTAATTGATAAATTCGTGGTTGCATTACAGAAAAGAGAAAAGGAAAATTTTCTGTTGGAATTCTGTCTCATCAGGACCACGCTCAAGTTTATAAAAGTCTTGATTCCATGAACGCTATTCACGATGTTGGTTTTAGACTGATGTTACATCCACTGTATTCGTCTGACCTAACCCCTAGTGATTTTTATTTATTTATCAAGCTAAAGGAAAGTGTACGAGGAAGAAATTTTAAAACCGACGAAGCTGTTCTGGCGGTAGTTCAGAACTTCATCTGCGATAAAGACTCCGAGTTTTTTTAAAAAAAGGTGTTACTATGTTAGAACATAAGTGAAATAAGTGTCTTCAAGTACATGGAGATTATGTTGAAAAACAAATTTGTTTTATATATTGGGAACAATAAATACAAATAAATACAAACAATTTTAATGATAAAATGAAGAGTTAATAGTGTTTAAATGAAATATTGATTAATTATGTGCATGTACACTTTGACTAGACATTAAAGAGATAATTGTAATTAAAGTTATATTACGACTGTATATTATCAAAAGTTAATAGATATTTCATAATGGAAGTAATTAAAGTCAGTCTGTTTGCTATTCTCTGTAAATGAACTCCAATGTACAGGCTGGAACAAATTCGAGTTCCTTATATGAAAAACTTTCTTATTAAGCACGCTACAGAAAATTGATGTAGGTTTTTATAGACCAACTTTTTGAAAATATCTTATAACTTGATTATTATAAAAGATGAAGAAAAACGTTTAGATAATTTTTATACTGTTTTTTAAGTAGAATAATGTGATGTAATTAGAATTTTGTTAAAATAAATAAACACAGGGGGCCGTAGTCAGAACACGGTTTTATCCTCGGTTCTAAGTCTGTTTTATGTAAAACCAGGACGAAGTGTTAAAACCAGTTTAAAACCAAGCGTAGTCAGAACGTGATTTTAAGTCGGTTCTAACAAAAATCAAGATCAATGCAATTTTGATCTGGCAACGTTGAAAACAGGTGACGTTTGAGGTTATAATTGACACAGGAAAGAAGTAAGAAGTGAGGTTAAGCATTTATAAAATATTAAATACGGAATAAAAATTTATTATTAAAACATATAATTCTGTTTTTCTTTAAGGAAAAACATGGACAAGAGGATAGAAAACTGGCTACCAGAAGAAAAAGAATTGTTATTTGAATTTGAATGAATGGAAAGATATAATAGAGTGTAAGAATGAATGTAATATAAAGAAAAAGCAGAAAATATGCAAGCGAATAGAGGAAAAATTTAAAATTAATGGTTACAAAAAAGATGTAATGCAATAATATAAACAGTTTATGTCGAAACTTTAATGCTCATTCACAACTACGAAAATAAAGGCTCATTCACTGATTCGAAAATAAGAAATATAAATAAAATTATAAATAAGACTTTATGGTTGATATTCATAGTTTCGAAAATAAAAAGTAAATTAATATCAACTGTCATTTAATACATTTATAATTAACAAGCAATAATATAATATAATTCAATATCCGGAAGACTAACTAGTGGATTAATTCGTTCACGAAATCTGATTCTTGTTCTTCTGTTCTACTTCTTCTACTTTATGTAATTCATTAATATCAGCAATAATATTGTCTACGCCCGCCATATTTTTTTTGTATAAAACGCCGGAAAAACTGAGATGTACTGGTTCTTGGCTCGGTTCTATGTTGACATTGCTACTATGGTAACTAGACCTAGAACCAGCTAAAAATCGTGTTCTGACTACCGATTTAGAACTGAAGTCTAGAACCGAGGATAAAACCGCGTTCCGACTACGGGCCAGGGTGTCTCAATAAGCTTGCTCACTATTGGTAACTTTTTTATTTGAAGAGGTACGAGGTTGGTTAAATGAGCAAAATTGTGCCATTTTATATTAGAAAATTGGTCATGTAGATAAAATAAATTTTGTGTCAGCGGTTCTCAAAATTTGGGACAATATATATATATTTTTTAAATGGAACTATATATTTTTTTATTATCTTATTGGAAAGAGTATTTTTTTCTCTTTCCAATAAGGTAATGTTGTTTATGTATAATTTTTTCAAATAAACGAGTTATTTACGGTTAAAAATTTAAATTTTGTAAACCATTTTATTAGTTTATTAGATTCTATATATCCAGTAAAATTGTAACACGAACATACACTTTGTAAATTGCACTGGACACTGGCATTTGTCAATTAGAATTATTTGAATATATCAATTGTTTTCATGATTATAGTAAAGCTGATTTATGAAAGTATATGTCTTTATAATTCTTTAACTCTGTATCTATTGAATATGAAGGAAAATGTATAATCAAACCGTATAGACAATAAGATATTCTTTCATATTGATAATCACATAAAACGTCAAAAAATGATATTTAACTGCGTTTTATTTTTTTCAAGAAAAACTTAAAAATTTTAAATGAGAACTTCCGGTTGACCAGTTATAACCAAAATCTAATCAGCTTTTCATATGGATGCAAAGAAGAATACGAAACAATTATAATTTTTAGAATTGTAGTATTGGAATTATAGTCGAAAAACACACACACACACACACACACACACACACACACACACACACGCGCACACACGCACATACATGCATGCACAAACCTTAAAACGTGATCTTATACTAATATCTCGATATGCGATTTTTAGCATGATCCCTATACCTTATACCTCCCTTACCAAGGGTAGTTGGAGGTAAAAAAAAAGAATTAATGAAATTTTTCACAAAAAATGAAGTAGTTTAGTTTCGTTCTGAAGTAGTTAGACACTGGAATTATTTGTTTTAAGTTTCCTTCAGCATGAAAACAAAAATAGTAGCATTAGAGTTACCGTGACTATAGTGCGTATGAAATCTATTCCGTATGTAAAGTAGGGAATTTATTGTGCATAGTCACATTCAACACGCTCACTCAGTTAATCAATTTGTTACTATATTATTCAGGGACACATTTGCATATAAAATCAGAATATTTAAATTATAACGATTGTAATCATACATTTTGCTCCTTTAACTAATTATAGAGTAATATGAAACTATGTTTAAACAATCTTATATAAAAGTAAAGAAGGTATAGTTGACGTTTCAATAATAATAATAATAATAATAATAATAATAATAATATAATAATATCTTTATATACACATTCAGACATCATCGTAAAAATGTTAAAATTGGATTCTAGGGACTTTAAAACGTGGTCATTTACTAAAATCTCGATATGTGATTTTTAGCATGATTCCTATACCTCCCTTGCCAAGGGTAGCGGGACGTAAAAACAGTATAAAAATTATCTTTTTTCTGTAGTAAATTTTAAAGTGTGCTTTGTTCAACTCGAAGTAGTTGACTAAGTGACATTTTAACCGCAAGAGTAGATAAAATAATACTTTAACAGCAAGGGTAGATAAAGAACTTTAATTTTTATTTAAATAAAAACACATTATACATTTTGGCGATTCATCCATACTAATATAATAAATGCGAAAATAACTCTGTCTGTCTGTCTGTTACGTTTTCACGCCTAAACCGCTGAAACAATTTTGATGAATTTTGGTATAGAGATAGATTGGACTTTGGAGACGGACTTTTTATCGCCAAAATAAAACTTAAAGGGGTGAAATAGGGATGAAAGTTTGTACCGCTCTATTAGTACAGTTGCACAAGTGAATAATGAATTGAACGTCACTGACGCATGATGAGTAATTCTTTGATTAATTGGACAATAAATTTTTTCTCATTGGCGTGTACGCAAGATAAAACTTTCGTGAAAAAAAATTGAATTATCAAAATTTAATAATCAAAATGAATCGAAAGCATAAGCAAGGTTCTACAATAAATATTTCACAAAGTACAGTAAAAAGGATTCTAGCTGAAAACAAAAAGAAATTTAAATAATCCAGAATCAAAATTAAATTCTCCGGGAAAGAACAAAATTGAAAATTTTGAGTTCCAGGTATTTCTCATATTCTTTCTCACATCTATTACTTTTACAGTTTATTACAGTGTAGTTTTATTTGATTAGAATGAATAAACGTTCAAATACAAATGATTATATTTGATTACAACAATGAAAAGTTTTACAGTTAATAACAATATAGTTTTATTTGATTACAACAATTTTCACCTACAGTAGACTAAATCTGATTGCAATAATAAAAATAACTATCACACAAATTATTGTCATCATTGTTAATTGTATTGATTATTGTAACGAAAAAAAATTAATTGTGATTTTGATTTTTTCTATATTTAGTTGTTAATATTAAATTCATACTAATATAATAAATGCGAAAGTAACTCTGTCTGTCTGTCTGTCTTTTACGATTTCACGCCTGAACCGTTGAACCAATTTTGATGAATTTTGGTATAAAGATAGATTGGACCTAGGAGAAGGACATAGGTTACCTTTTGTCGCGAAAATAAAACTTGAAGGGGGTGAAATAGGGGACGAAAGTTTGTATGGAGAACCCATCATTTCTCAAGTTAGGGATATAAAAATTCTTATTTATGCTTTCAGAAGAAAAAATGAAAACTACGCCAATCTGCAGATGTTTAAAATTTTAGTGAAATTTCATATAAGTTTAAATTGTTAATAATTCGTTAACCGCTCATCGGAGCAAAAATCGTTTAACATGACATGGAAGGAGAATTCCTAACTGAATTAAAATTTTTAAACCGCGGTACCGTATCTTTAACCGGGTTAGAGTGGTTGATAAATTTGTGAAAAAGCGCTGACAAAAATTATTTAAAAATCATCGATAATTTACTTCTTTTGATGCCACGACGAATGTAAACTGTTACAAATAACAAAATCTACTAGACTAAGTATTAAAAAATTAATATTGTGTATATTTTGAGTGATTAAATCTTCTTTCATAAATTGTTATTCTGGTTACCTATTTTTGAACATAACTCTTTACGAGTTCATCCTAGGTAAAAAAAATCCAACAACGCTTTTTGTACAAAATGTAACGAGCTTTAAATTTTTATTCTTGTAAAATTTTGATACGGGCAACTGTTTTCGAGATAATAGTGAAAAACTCATTTTTTGCACCTTTGATCCAAGATGGCGGCTCACGACGAGCCTCCCCAAGGTCACAAATTTGAATTTTTCATCCCCGTCTCGACCCAAACAACATATGTTAAAATCATTTTTTCCTACCTTCTGTAAGGCAAAGGTCTTTTTTGGTCTTCATTGACTGGACTAACTTTCTTCTTTCATAATCGGCCCGATTCTGTAAGAAGAGTTACTAGAATAAAGTTACTAAAATAGTCTTTAAAATGAAGGTCAGTTACAACTACAGTAACTTGTTATTTTTTGTATTCTATAAGCACAGAGTCATTACAGTTTTAGATACTTAGTTGTTAAACAAGTTATTACGCTAGAGACTAGCCAAACATAGTATTTAAGGTGTAGTAACCTTTCAGAATGGCTGGAATTTGGATGAATTTTGAATTTAATAGAGCACTGGCAGCTTTGGAAAATCGGTATATATAAAAAAGTAACTGTAAATAATTTTCGGTAACGTTTATTTATGAAATTGGAAAATTTATTTGATAAATTTATATTTTTATTTCACAGAAGAAGAAATAGGTTAGAAAATAGATTGGTAAGAGACGAGAGTAATCCTTTCTTAATTCCGAATATAAAATTTTAAAAATTGTTCCGATTACCAAAACCAATTGTACAAGATCTTATTGAAAAAGTAACTCCGTTAGCGGAACCTTCAATAAGATCAACAGGCGTACCTATTCATTTAAAAGTAATCTGTACATTTTTCTTGGCTCCTTTCTTTGTATTATTCAAAATATTTGTAAGTTCTTCCCATGACAATTTAAGCTCATTAGTTGACGTTTGACTGCTATCTTAGTAACTAAGTTTGTTTAGTTACTCTGGGAGTAACATTCCTAAACATACCGTGAGTATTTTTTAACGTGAAACATTGAGTTTATCATATCCATAGTTACGACTGATTTGATTGACAGCAATGTATTTGCCCGTTCCCTTTAAAATGAAACATAGGGAATGAATTTGACATTCGATAAGACGTCAATAGAGGTTAGTTTTGTTTAAATAATTATACCTGCATTCTAAAATAAAATTAGTTGTAGAAAAAATATAGTGTGCACCTTGTGCCCGAGTGGTTTTCTGACTCGGCTAAATTTCTTACAATATTTAAATATAATACTTCTGACAAATTCATTTCCCATGTGTCATTTTAAATGAGACAGACAAATATATTGCTGTCAATCAATTGTCAAATCATAATTTATAGGGAAATTCAAGGGTTATCTGTCATATTGACAAGATGTCATTAGAGGTTAATATTATTTAAATAATTATTCTGTTTTCTAAAAATTAAATTTAGATGTAAAAAATACTGTGTGTACCTTGTGCCCGAAATATATTTAGTACTCTCGAGTGGTTTTCTGACTCCGCTAAATTTCTTACAATATTTAAATATTATACTTCTGTCAGATTCGTTCCCTATGTTTCATTTTAAAAGGAACGGGCAAATACATTGCTGTCAATCAAATCAGTCGTAACTATGGATATGATAAACTCAATGTTTCACGTTAAAAAATACTCACGGTATAATTACAAAATACGAAATATGTATTCAGTTACTAGGATAGTTGCTATCAGAGTAACTTCATAGTAACGTTGCTAACAAGTAACAATGTTAGATACTTTTTACAGAATCGGGCTGAATATGTATGGTTTATAATAAATAGTTTAATAGTGCGGGCTGTAGCATTTCGCACTAATTTCATGTTTTACATCATTTTGAGGACTACTATAGGAATCTTAAGACGGCAGCCCCGTATTTTATCAGTGATCTTACAATTTTCGTTGAACTTTTATACCAATTTACTCTATAATCACTTCTGGCTTCTATAGTATCTAAGAGACTAATTGTAATTAATCTGGTAATGATATATTGATGATCCCTTAACCTCTTGACTTCATTAGAACAACCCTTGATGTGCCTTCCAGGCAACAGTTAGCGGTTAGGGTTTAGCATCGTACATAGTACATTAAACCACTACACCCCTCTATCTCTGTACTGAGGCACTAAATATGTATACACATTACACTGTTATCAGTTTCCATCCAACGCTAGATAATAGACATGTTCTCGGATCTAGGAGGGGGTATACGGACAGGTCAACAGGTCAGGATGTAGAGATGGTAGAAGATCAGATAAATATGATAATGAGGGTTGAGATTAGTAGATATAGTGGTAGCACTCGTATTAGTATACAGGGTGTTTTAGTAGACCAGGTACAAAATGAGTAAAAAAAATTGTGTGTACTTAAGAACGCACATCTGAGGAAATTGGCGTAGGTCTTTAGGGGCCAACTTTTTAAGGCAACTTTAATAGGCACCACAGGAATTTTTGATCGTCTTTTGTTTTTGAGCTACAGGCAAAAACATGATTATTGTGTATTTTGAAAATACCTCACTCCTCCCTTATTATAAAAGATAAAGAAAAAATGTTTAGATAGTTTTTATACGGTTTTTTTTTGCGTAGACTAACATGATGTAATTAAAATTTTTTAAGATTTTTTAAATGGGAACATAAGTTGAAAATAGTCTTATCTTTTTCCTTATTTTATAAGCTTTTCAATGATATATATACCGTGAGTTTCAGCTAAAATGCAACATTTACTATACTGTTATTAATATATTACTATGGATACTAGTTTTTATATGTACTGCATCGTTCCAGATAAAATGCAACATAGGTTGTCAAACTTGTCAATGTCAAATTAACTTGTCATCATAATTTACTGATCTATAAATAAAGTAAGATAGTAATAAGAGCAGTAGCAATAAAAATTCAGTATATTTTAAACACAAATTACAACAAATTTTCAAAAACTGCACCATTAACAATTAAACAATAATTTAGACGATTATAAAAATTTTCATATACAGAATGCAATATTTCGGGAGTTATTGTTGACGAAGCCTCTCTAATTTTGAATTTAAGTTCTTCTAAATCTTCAATTTCTCCCGTATATACTTTAGATTTTAAAAAACCCCAGTAAAAGAAGTCATTAGGTGAGAGATCTGGTGAACGCGGTGGCCAGTTAATTTACCCCCCACGACCTATCCAGCGATGGAGAAATATTGTATCCAGGTAGTCTTTAACTAGTCGATGATTGTGAGCTGGACAACCGTCGTGTTGAAACCATATTTCATCCATATTAAGATTCAAATTATTTAAACTTGGTATAATCTTATTTTGCAGCAGTTCCAAGTATATTTCGCCATTAATATTTCCATTAATAAAAAAATGGTCCAATAACGTGATCTCCAATTAACCCAGCCCAAACATTAACTTTTAGTGGATATTGAGTTCTACTTTCTTTAAATAAATGTAAATTATGCCTGCTCCAATATCTACAATTTTGTGAATTTACTTCTCCTGTTGTAAAAAAAGTAGCTTCATCAGTAAACAAAATTTTGCTCTTGAAATCCGGATCAATATTAATTTTCTCAAAAAGTAGCTCACAAAAAGCAATTCTTTTCTCATGGTCATTATTTCTTAACTCTTGGTGATTTTGAAAATGGTAAGAATGAAATTTTTCGTCTTTTAATAATCTAAATACAGAAGTTTTGCTAATATTTAATTGATTTGCCAAAATTTTCGTAGATAGCTGATTATTTTCTTCTATTGCTCTTAGTAAATTATTTTTCTTTTCTTCAGTCCGCGCAGTTTTTGTTCTTGTCCTCTTCTTATGATTCTTATCCAAACATCCATCACTTTTAAATTTTGAAAATATTCTCGAAACTGTAGTAGGATTTGGTCTAGGACGTTCAGGAAATAAGTTGGTAAACATATCACACACATTTCTTAAACTGTAGCCAGCATTGTACCAAGTAACCATTCGAATCTTTTCTTCTTTACTAAACATCTTTGAAAAGTAATGACAAGTTAATTTGAGATTGACAAGTTTGACAACCTATGTTGCATTTTATCTGGAACGATGCAGTACATATAATAACTAGTAACCATGGTAATATATTAGTAACAGTATAGTAAATGTTGCATCTTAGCTGAAACTCACGGTATAACAAGTCAACATTCTTTATTAATTTTGGGGATTAAAAAAAAGAATTTGTTAAGAATCAAATAAAAAAATCAATTACAAATTATTATTTGTTTATTTTTACTTTTATTTTCTTTATTTTTACTAATTTTTCTAATTTATATAGGTACTTCAGAAAGCATATTAGATCACATTTTTCGAATTGTGTGAAAGCCAACTACAATGCCAACAAAAAAATAATTAATCCGAAAATAATTTCAAAGAAATTTTTTCTAATAGATATACAATCAAAATCAACAAATGATGATCTGTAATTAATTTTTTCATTTGTTTCTTAATAAATTTCTTCTTTTTAACTCTAAAAATTAATAATTCATCTTTTATTCATGTTCAAAACAAAAGAAAGTAGACTTGTTATGCATCATTGAAAAGCTTATAAAATAGGAAAAAAGATGAAACTATTTTTAACATATGTTCTCATTTAAAAATGTTATGTTTGTGATATATCGGGAGTTTATTTTATCAGTAAACATAGGGTACGTAAAAATTGTTGAACTTTTAAAAATCAATTTCTGTATTACAATCATTTAAAAATAATAATTACATTGTAATAAATAAAGAGAAAATAATTGAGAATAATTGATTACAATAATCAAAATATTGATACAATAACAATGCATTGTATTTCCTTTGATATTAATAAAAATAACTGAAATATAATAAATTTGTGTAGATATTATGTTTTTACTGTATTTATCAAAATAAAAAATTCAATGCATTGTTATTACATCAATATTTTGATTATTGTAATCAATTATTCTCAATTATTTTCTCTTTATTTATTACGTTATTATTATTTTTAAATGATTGTAATATAGAAATTGATTTTTAAAAGTTCAACAACTTTTATGTAAAAAAAAATAATAAAATAATTACCCTAATGGGAAATCGAACCCCAACCAACAATTCCACACGCTACTGTTATGACCACTGCGCCACCGGAGACACTTGTAAAGCAATAAAATAAAAAAGTGAAACAATTATTTATTTGACAATTTCTGTAATTTATTGCAATTTTTGCAATATTATTAAAATAATTAATATTAAATAATATACAAGATGTAATGTACTAGTATCATGTTCAATAGCATGGCTTGATTATCTGCCGAACACTTTGTATTTACAAGAAAACTGCTTCCCATGTTAAACGCCTATGTTTACTCATAAAATAAACGCTTCAATACATTGCTGTCAAACATTCATATCGTAACTATGGCAATTATATACTCTATGTTTACTGATAAAATAAACTTCGGGTAATTATTAAGTTTTGAAAAAATCTAATTACACCACGTTATTCTACGTAAAAAACCGTATAAAAATATCTAAACATTTTACTTTTATGTTTTATAATAAAGGAGATATGAGGTATTTGCAAAGTAAACGAAAATCAAGTGTTTGCCTGTAGCTCAAAAACAAAAGACGATCGAAAATTCCTGTGGTGCCTTGCCTATTAAAGTTGTCTCAAAAAGTTGGCCCATAAAGACCTAATGACGTTAATAACTAATACAATCGTGGGTTAAACTCTTGACATAGTATTCCTATGAGGCTATTCTGAATTTAACTCTTATTTATTACTAGCTGACCCGCCCCGGCTTCGCACGGGTAAAGTTAAAATAACGATTAGCTACACATGTACCAGTAATTTTTCACATTTACTTCGGAAACATGCGCTGCGTAGGGAGCCGGCAACCTGCCTCGCATCGTACCTGTAACAGGCTCCGCCCGATCCTCGCACCGCACCTCAAAGCGCCTTTTCTAAACATGCCTCGGGTACTTTTACTTATGTACATATGATGCAAGCTATCTCTCCGACCAATATCGAAAATCTGCTAACGGTTAAAACTTTACTATAGATAAAAAAAATAATTGAAATCATCCCCTATCGTACCGCTTTGTTGGATGATTTTTTAAAAACGCTAAAAGACTATTTCTTACCAAAAGCATAAATAAGAATTTTTATATCCCTAACTTGAGAAATGATGGGTTCTCCATACAAACTTTCGTCCCCTATTTCACCCCCTTCAAGTTTTATTTTCGCGACAAAATGTAGCCTATGTCCTTCTCTTAGGTCTAATCTATCTCTATACCAAAATTCATCAAAATTGGTTCAACGGTTCAGGCGTGAAAACGTAACAGACAGACAGAGTGACGTTCGCATTTATTATATTAGTATGGATTTAATATTAACAATTAAATAGAGAAAAAAATCAAAATCACAATTAATTTTTTTTTATTGCAATAATCAATATAGTTAACAATGATGACAATAATTTGTGTGATAGTTATTTTTATTATTGGAATCAGATTTAGTCTACTGTAGGTGAAAATTGTTGTAATCAAATAAAATTACATTGTTATTAATTGTAAAACTTTTCATTGTTGTAATCAAATTTAATCTTTTGTATTTGATCGTTTATTTGTTCTAATCAAATAAAACTACACTGTAATAAACTGTAAAAGTAATAGATGTGAGAAAGAATATGAGAAATACCTGGAAATCAAAATTTTCAATTTTGTTCTTTCCCGGAGAATTTAATTTTGATTCTGGATTATTAATTTTTTTTTTGTTTTCAGCTAGAATCCTTTTTACTGTACTTTGTGAAATATTTATTGTAGAACCTTGCTTATGGTTTCGATTCATTTGATTATTAAATTTTGATAATTCAATTTTTTTCACGAAAGTTTTATCTCGCGTTTCATTGTCTAATTAACCAAAGAATTACTCGTCATACGTCAGTGACGTTCAATTCATTATTCACTTGTGCAACTGTACTAATAGAGCGGTACAAACTTTCATCCCTTTAAGTTTTATTTTCGCGATAAAAGGTAGCCTATGTCCTTCTCCTAGATCCAGTCTATTACTATACCAAAATTCATCAAAATTCGATCCTGATTTCCATCCTAATCTCGTCCATATTCAATTAGCAATCTCCGCGTGACATCTACAATAAGCAAACAGGCTCCAGGACTATTCATCATACAGGACAATCAACAACTAAGCCCACAATTCCCTCGCCCTAGCACTAGCTAACGGGATATGGTGACAACAACATGCAGTACGTCAATGCGTCGGTCTGTCTGATGACATGTTGCATAGGCTAATACACTACTGATACCAGTCATTACACACCACAAATCGGGCGCCGAATGCAAATGTGATATCGTCTATTCATAGATGAAATGATTACAAAATTTTGGTGTAAATAAATATATCATCACGACATATTACCTATTACTGGGTGTGCCAGTATCTACAACACATGTAGACATCGGTAATGATGACGATATATTTTACCGTGTAGGCGCTAGGCGTCACCACACGGACACTCATAGCTGGTGTGGAGAGTGCACCACAGGGATCACTTTTGTGCCATTTAAAATCTACACTGGCCGAGATCGAAACCCGGGTCACCAGATTGGCAACCAGACACTAAAGGCACACAGCCACGCGACCCCATAAAAAATTTTGGTGAACGCATAATAAATTTCTTCAAAAGATTTCTTTGGTTTATAGTCCGTAGCATAGTCGGCATAGTAACTGATTGTATTATTATTTTATAGTAATAAAACTAAGTTAATTATTTTTTACCTTTCGCTAAGAGATATACCCAGATTTTAGTGAATATGTACGTTTTAAGGTCCCTAGAATTTGAATATAACATTTTTACGATGATGTCTGTGTGTGTGTGTGTGTGTGTGTGTGTGTGTGTGTGTGTGTGTGTGTGTGTGTGTGTGTGTGTGTCTGTATGTATGGATGTTGGAGGGACGATTCCTCAAAAGCTATAAGACTTAAAAAATATTTAACTGCAGTTTCTTCAATCTCACATTCCTGGGAACAGCTGGTAACAATTGAACAACCGGAAGTAGTAGTTTCTTAGAAAAATTCTTCTAAATATATTTTTTTAGAAATTTTTGTTATGACAAATATTGAAGATCAAAATTCTCCATCTAATACACTTAAAATTTTTATTATATCTTGTATAGATTTAGAGACAGATAAAGACATTATAATTTATAATATATTGGGCTTCCAAATTATCATGAGATGGCGCTGACGTCAAACGTCAAAATTCAAACGAATGGTACATTTTTGTGAGACTAATTTTCGTGGTTTTTAATTTAATTTCGGATTTAGTATAGTGTTTTTTTTTTGTTAATTTCGGTAAAATTAAGTTTGATCTTTCTTGTACTAACAATTTAGTGATAGTTTTAATAATATTTTAGTTAATAGGGTTAATTATAGTAAGTAGTTGTAGGTTAAGAGTATTTTAGTCATATTTTAATTAACAGTATATTGTTTATTTAATAAAAAAAACATTTGATTTCCTTTATTTAGATTGTATTTCATTGCCATAGTTGTACGTTGTACATATATTAATTTCTATCTACATAGCTTTACTTTTATTTAATTGTTTTTCTTTCATAATGAACAATTTTCTTTGCTTAGATTTAGATATTATTTGTAGATTTGGGAATTATAGTGTATCATCTAGAAATATGGTGGAAGGCCAGCAAGTAATAAATACTGGCCACATAATATTATGTGGTAAATATTTTCGGAGAAAACTCCATCGTAACTTTAACCTATAAATTGCATATCTCCTAATTTGTTCATTATTTTTTTAGAAAAAAAACGTTCCTGTTATATTAGCAGTAATTCAGATCCTACTAAGAATAAAACAATAATAGCCGAAGATAAAAGCGTATTAAAATTCGTATACAAGTAAATACAATCCCTGAATAAAACAACCATCTTTGTACATGTACACTTCACACAGTTCAGAAATTTGCCATCAGTGGCACATTTTAATTTTGGAAGCCCAATATAATATTCTAATCGCAGAGGCTAAGGCACTAAGGAAACCAGTTGACAAATTCAAATGTTTATAACATAGTTTGTAAATGACATATGTGAGTGTCAAAAATCAACAATTTTAGTGACATTCTGATAGTTTTTTCTGGGAAGTATATTTAATCTTTCTTTTTGTTTTAATAATTAAATATTTGAATTATAGGTAAAATGCATATATCCATCAGAATTACCGCCAATCTGATTAATGAATTGGAAGAATCTCTGAAATTTAGGAATTTCTTCATTCAATGAAAAATAGATATAGTTAGAATTATATATGTGTGTAGAAGACATGTTAAATACAATAAATAACAATATTTGGGTAAAGTTCTGTAATATTTTGTTATAAAACGACGGTTCGATTACGAAGTGCAATACAATGCTTATATAGCCTAATATGGAAATGGCGAGAGGTCTTGTGCTGGCCACACCAGTTTTTTAATACTAGACAATCAACCGTAACGAGTTAATTCCAATGCATCCCTATCCTCATTTAATAATCCCGATAAATCCTCGGGAGCCTTGTTTTCGAGCTGCCTGTTAGGTTTATTATGCTTCATCCTAAGCTGTAGGCTTTGGGTTCGCTTTCACAGTTAATAGCAGCAGGAGCTAACTCCCAGCTCAAAGCGCTGTTGATCGTGGATCACAGGCGAAACTAATTCAGGCCTCAATGCGTGACGTCACACCGGAAACGCCAATTTATATTAATTGAGTAAATTAACTGCTCCACGCAGACACAACGCAGTAAAGGCGCTCAGTGACGAACAGCCTAAGAACTTACTTCAAGGAATATGTATTGCTCAAACAGTTCTGGTGGAAATTATATTATGGTTAATGATATATTAACGAAATCTGTTTCAGACTGATTATGTTATGAAACGTTTTTGCAAATGATAAATCATCAAACGCATGAAAGCTCTGGTTGCTGCAGATTTATATAAAGTCAGTAGAGAAAATTACTGAACCGGGTGTAACACGCAAACTTTGCATCAGAGTGAACTTAGCAGCAGATTCGCAGCAGCGGATTCGAACGAAAAATAGCGTTGGACAACCCCACAGACCATATACACTATTTTAGATTGGAAACGCACATGTTAAGCATTGATACCACATCAATGTCGCCATCTGGTGTATGGAAGCAAAAGTAAATATAAAACTCGGTCGGTATTATCATTACCTACAATTAATATTGGTATATTCGGTTTTTTAATTACCCCTAATTTGTAGTTGAAGCATTTTTTTTCACGAAATCCTATCATTGCGTAGTATTTTATGAAAAATCTACTTCAACTACAAATCAGTCTTACAAAGATTACATAAAATGAGCAAAAAATAATGCATTTTTGAAAACACTGTAATTTCATTTAGGATAGATACAATACTTAATAGCATTCATCCATGTTTAAAACTTCCAACCACTTGACAAATTATTCCCGATAAGTTCGAGACTGTCGAAATCTATAGTTTGTTATCCCTAGAATACGAATTTGTAATATGTTTTACTGGTATAAAATAATACAATTATACAGTGTGTCCCATTTAGAGGTGCCACCATTGGGATCTCGAGAACTATAAGAGATACGATGTCGGTTAAATGGAACTTTTTGTGCGCCTTTGGAAGGCCAACTCAGATGTGCTTTTATTTTTCCAAAAATTCTCATAGAGCACTAGATAATGACGAAAAACTGAATATTGTTGATTTTTACTTTTTCAAATAACTTCTAAACTATTGGTAATTGAGAAAAAAGTTTCAAATATAAAAGATAGATATTTTTATTATCTAACCAGTGGCGTACGGTATAAATTTTTATATCCGTAAATATTTGAGATATAACACAAACTTATATTTTTTTAAATGGAACCCATATCTGATTTTAGTCTCAAAAAAATCAATATTTTTTTCTCTTTTCAATGATGTAAGGGTTATTATGTTTTATATTTGTTTTGCCTTAAAAATTATTATTTTTTCCTTATTTTGTATTAAATTTATAATTATTTTGAAAATATAGGTAGATTTCTATTTAGATATACTCCTTCTATATAAATAATTTATTTCGTTTGAAAATTTTGCTCAAAACTCGTATCAAACTAATTTTTATAATATTTTGTATCTGGTCACCTTTGGCACATTATAGTGTAATTTGTAATTATGAGTCTAGAATGAAAATATTAAGTAATAAAGGCATAAAACAAATTATTTCGATCAAATACAATATACTTAATAAAAATAATAATATTTTTTTGGGAAATAATAAAAAAGCTCAGAAAAATAAAGAGAAAAATTAAATTTTAGGAGCAAAACAAATATAAAACAATAACCCTTACATTATTGAAAAGAGAAAAAAAATAATGATTTTTTTGAGACTGAAATCAGATATGGGTTCCATTTAAAAAAAATCTGATGTGGCCAGCACATGACCTCCCGCCAATTCCATGTTTAAAATAGCAATGAGCTTTAAGTAAAGTTTCACTTCCGATTGATCGTTTGTAAACAAAATCTACTTTGTTGTTCCTATAAAAAGAACGGTTTGTAATACGAAATTTTGGATATTTTATTATGTTTTTCCTGAAAAATCTGTTAGAGCTTCAAATTAAGTACTACATCCGGTTTATAATATATAGTCAAAATCTAATATGTTGTTTCAAATTATATAAGAGTATTAAATACCTACCAACTTTGCGAAGTTTTGGATCATTAATATATTTTAAGGAAAAATCGTCACACAATTATTGTCAAAATCATCACCAACTTCCTTATGCTCTAAAACGCAATCTGTGTAAATTCTTCGCCGTACATTATCCATTTCGTAAATGTATAGTTGCAAACTATTATTTGACACTTAGAAATCACGTTCTTATTGAGAGCTGTTCTATATATAATGCTGCAAACATCAAACTTAAATCGAATTATCTTGTATATCTAATATTTATGTATGATGGAAAATATATTATTTTTACAAACCTTAATGCCATTAGAATCATATTTAAACTACTAAATTCTTCTTAACACGGTTTCATTATTAATTTTAATAAAAACTGCTTCGTGACAGTGACATTTGTTTAAATGTGTCAAATTTGTTATTAAAGTATTGTTTTTGTTTGACGCAGAGGCAAAGTGATGTACAAAATAAATTATTTTATAATATAATATAAAGTTATTTCAAGTTATTTACTAAATGCTATTATCGTAGAATTGAAGATTGTGCCATTATATTTAATTTGTATTGGTGAAAGTTGCTAAAAAATTATATTCAATGAATTTTTTACAAGAAAAACTGTTAAAAGCTTGTATAAAAGATACTTCCGGTTATCCGATATACACTATAAACTAATGAGCTCTTCCCACATTAGTATAGAATGGATATACAAAATTTCAAATTTTTCTGATTGATAGTATTTGAGTAATCGTGTCCACATGATCCACACACACACACACACACACACACACACACACACACACACACACAGACACACACAGACACACACACATACATACCTACAGACATCATTGTAAAAATGTTAAAATCGGATTCTGGGGACATCAAAACGTGCTTATTCACTAAAATCTCTATATCCGATTTTTAGCACGATCCCTATACCTCCCTTACCTAGGGTAGCGGCAGGTAAAAATATAAGTTTGTGTTATATCTCGAAAATTTACGGACATAAAAATTTATTTCGTACGCCACTGGTTAGTTAATAAAAATATCTATCTTTTGTATTTGAAACGTTTTTCTCAATTACTAATAGTTTAGAAGTTATTTGAAGAAGAAAAAATCAACAATATTCAGTTTTTCGTCATTATCTAGTGCTCTATGAGAATTTTTGAAAAAACGAAAGCTCATCTGAGATGCCTCCCAAAGGCGCACAAAAAGTTCCATTTAACCGACATCGTATCTCTTATAGTTCTCGAGATCCCAAGGGTGGCACCTCTAAATGGGAGACACTGTATAAAAATATATTTTCACTCTCTGGTAGCAGTACCATTTGGTACACAACACTTTATTCTTGTCTTCTTAAATATTTACAAGTTTATTCACACAAATAACTACTTATAATACGAAAAATATATTCACAATGACAGTCAGAATTGTTTCAAATGAAAATGACAAATGTCTAAATTCGCGCAAAAGAAAAAATGAAAACAAATTGACACTAACGATGCTGGTGTCGCCATATCTAGTGTATGGAAGCAAAACTAAAAATGCTATCCCGGTATTTCCCATTTGCGTTTCCCGGGCCTGGACAACCCTGACGTTCGTTGACGTTCGCTGCTATTTGTTGATAATCGCTGCCAGTTCGTTTGGGTTTATTTCAATAAAATCGAAGAAAAAATAAGAAATATGTTAAATATCTAATTCAGTAAACACAGAGAACCATTTGGTTAATCAGAGGCCCAGGGCACAGAATAAACATTTATACAGAAGCGACAGTCCGAGAGAGAAACGAAAATTAGAGAGAGAAAGAGTATGCCTACAAATTTAAAGGGCTAATCGGATAAAATCGGATTGTTTCGGCATATCTTCGTATCTTACGATTCTTTGTTCTTTTCATTATCTCGACGTGAACATTTTCTGTTAGGGGTCAATAATAAAATTATATTGAGAAACACAAAGTGATTTCTAATAAGAACAAATATGTTATTTTTTCAACAAACGATAGGAAAAATCGTTATCCTAAAGCAAATCATTATATTTCACATATTCTGGAGAAGCTGTTGTCTCAGCTTGTCACGCCCATGCATTTTAGGGTTATGGCTAATTCAAGCAAACTAAACACGTGTTCTCACTTTTGACATATGTCATTTTGTGAACTGTTTGTGAATTTTAGAAGTGGTGTTAGTTTCTAATAAAATGGAAAAAACGGAGAAGGTAGAATCGGGAGGACTTGTTTGTTCATATAAAGACTGTATAAATAGATTTAAAAAATGGAGAAAGGGAAATGTAAGTTTTATTCGTTTCCGAAAGATCCAGAAATGTAAGTTATGCAAAACGATTACCATATCCATGTAAAATGTACATTCATTTAATAAATATAGGTGTAAAATATGGCTTAAGACTTAAGACCTGTGGAAGAGAAGATTTGATGGAGAAGGATATATGGGACAAATTCATCGAGTCTGACGTTTGTGTCCCACATCAAAGATATAAAAATTTCTGCATTGTAATGAATTTGTAAAATTCAGGTATTTGTTTAACAAAAACTTAATTATGTGATTATTTTATCTGATTTCTTTTTAATTCGTTAATAAAATTAAAATTTTACTACTTTTATGTTCTAATTTTTCTTTTACCATTTAAAACAATTTGAATTTCGCTCGTTAATTTGCCAACAAATTTAAAGTTCAAGGTCATAAACGTCAATTCGTAACAACAATGGTGTTGACAAGGAGTGTCGCTTCTGTATATGTCTATTCTGTGCCCAGGGTACGTAAGTAATAACTATAATAGTTTGAATACATCGGGAGATTATTTTATCAGTAAACATAGGGTATATTATTGAATGTTTGACAGCAATGTATTGAAGCGTTTATTTTATGAGTAAACATAGGCGTTTAACATGGGAAGCAGTATTTTGTCAATACAAAGTGTCCGGCAAAAAATCAAACCATGCTATTGAACATGATAATAGTGCATTACATCTTATACATTATTTAATATTAATTAATTTAATAAAATTGCAAAAATTGCATTAAGTTACAGAAATTGTCAAATAGATAATTGTTTCACTTTTTTATTATGCAATATGAAAAGATTTACAAATGTCTTCATGGCGCAGTGGTCATAACAGTAGCGCTTAAAATTTTTGGTTGGGGTTCGATTCCACGTTGGGATAATTATTCATTTTTTTTAAATTGTTGAACTTTTAAAAATCAGTTTATATTTTCATATTACAGTAATTTAGAAATAATAATAACATTGTAATAAATAAAGAGAAAATAATTGAGAATAATTGATTACAATAATCAAAATATTGATACAATAACAATGCATTGTATTTCCTTTGATATTAATAAAAATAACTGAAATATAATAAATTTCTCTAGATATTATGTTTTTACTGTATTTAAAAAAAAAAAAAATACAATGCATTGTTATTAAATCAATATTTTGATTATTGTAATCAATTCTTCTCAATTATTTCTCTTTATTTATTACAATGTTATTACATATTTTTAAATTATTGTAATATGGAAATATAAACTGATTTTTAAAAGTTCAGCAATTTAAAAAAAATAAAATAATTATCCCAACGTGGAATCGAACCCCAACCAAAAATTTCAGAGGCAGTTGAACAATTATTTATTCAAACTTTTGTTTTATTTACAATAGTGTATCTTAATCTATATTATATCTAGTTTCCTATATTAGTTTTACAATATTTTACCTAAAAGTTTAGTTTCATATACTTATTGTTCTGTGGCACGGACACATTTGTAAATCATTTCATATTGCATAATAAAAACGAGAAACAATTATTTATTTGATAATTTTTTGTAATTTATTCCAATTTATGCATTAATATTATAGTAATTAAGGTACCAAGGGTTGTTATAAGGACAATAATGCCTGAGGTCAACAGTGTACTGTCGAGGGCCTCTGGCCTGAGGCGAGTACGTTGACCGAAGGCATTATTGTCGTTTAACACCCGTGGTGCCTTCAATGTTTTATGTCTTACTAGAAATTCTTAATAAACATTTTGTCTGACTAGAATTTATGAAACAAAAATAATAAATCACAAAATTTTAATAAAACTTACAAAGTAGCCTGTGAATGCGGTTTCTAGGTAATATTTTGTTTCTGTAAACAAAGCATTTTTTCAAACAAAAAATCTATTTCTTGTGGTATTTTTCTGTCAATATGGACGAGCAATGTTATTGCTAAGAATAAGAAGTATGCTGGTTTGTATTTGTGATGAAACAAATATGATTATAAACGACTACAATTCACAATGCTTCTTAACCTTAACTGCACTTTATGTTAGTATCAGTATTATTAACCTCAGTTTGTTGTCAACATTACCATAGCAACTTAATACGCCGTAGGGTATTATTTACTCAATAACGGACCTAATGTTGAGGTTGTTATAAAACAATAACATACTAGTAAGACATAAAAATAATAATAACATTTTAATAAATAAAGAGAAAATAATTGAGAATAACTGATTACAATAATCAAAATATTGATGTAATAACAATGCATTGTATTTTTTATTTTGATAAATACAGTAAAAACATAATATCTACACAAATTTATTATATTTCAGTTATTTATATTAATATTAAAGGAAATACAATGCATTGTTATTGTATCAATATTTTGATTATTGTAATCAATTATTCTCAATTATTTTCTCTTTATTTATTAAAATGTTATTATTATTTTTAAATGATTGAAATATGAAAATATAAACTGATTTTTAAAAGTTCATCAATTTTTATGTAAAAAAAATATTTTTTTTATATATTTTACTTTAACAAGTAAAACAGTTTGTATTAATTTACTATTTCACTCATTTTATTATAAATATGTAATATAACGCATATAATTTAATAGCTTAATATTTGATATAAATAAATTTCAAAATACGCTTATTGTGAGATGTTCAAATTTATTATCAAGTATTAAGTTGTTGAATTTGAATCAATTCAAAATTCCCGCCTCCTATACATCAAACTTCTTCTTCCCACGACCAGGGGGCGCTGTACTTATAGTACCGGTTTGCAGCATTACAGTTTCCTATCTATAATAGTGTCTGTGATCTGTGACCCTATGTTTACTGATAAAATAAACTCTCGGTATAAGATACATAAATAGTGAAGAAATAGTTATACATATAATTTATATAAAAATTCAGTATCAGTGGAATCCCCTGTTGAATCTATAATGAAAAGAAGAATAAGTAACGCTACTGCATCATTACCGAAGATTTTATCTATGTTCATTTCCCTAGAACCGTCTCGCTGAGTGGGTACATGTACAATGGTAAATGGTAACGCACCTAAATATGAACGAGTACAGCCAACCCAGACCATACCGTCTGTTCTTAGTATGCTCTACTACACATACGATCTGATGCGTACTAAATTAAATTCATTAAAAAGGCTAAAATTAGACCATCATTGTATCTCATTACACGCTTTTGTCACAGAGTTTTATGTTTCTAAAACGCAATAGTTAGAAATCACATTCTTTTATAAACATATCAAACAAATAGTAAGGATTACAGTCAGTATAAAGAAATGGATAAAATATAACTCATAAAATCTGTTGTGGCCAGCACAAGACCTCTCGCCATTTCCATATTAGGCTATATAAGTATTGTATTGCACGTCGCTTTCGAACCGTCGTTTTATAAAAAAAAATTAAAGAACTTTACTCAGATATTGTTTTTTTATTGTATTTAACATATCTTCTGCACACATATAATTCTAATTATATTTATTTTTTATTGTATGTGAAAGTTTCTAAATGTCAGAGATTCTTCCAATTCATTAACCAGATTGGCGGTATTTCTGATGGATATATGCATTTTACCTATAATTTCAAATATTTAATTAATAAAACAATATGACTAATATACTTCCCAGAAAAAGCTATCAGAATGTTACTAAAACTGTTGATATTTGACATTGACATGTGTCATTTACAAACTATGTTATAAACATTGGAATTTGTCAACTGGTTTCCTTAGTGCCTTAGCCTCTGCGATTAGTTTACTCTATAAATTATAGTGTCTTTATCTCTAAATCTATACAAGATATAATAAAAATTTCAAGTGTATTAGATGGAGAATTTTATGTTCTTCAATGTTTAATAACAAAAAAATTATATTTAGAAGAATTTTTCTAAGAAACTACTACTTCCGGTTGTTCAATTGTTCCCAAAACCTTTTCAGCTCTTCCCAGGAATGTCAGATTGAAGAAACTGCAGTTAAATATTTTTTAAGTCTTATAGTTTTTAAGGAATCGTCCCTCCAATATCCATACATACACACACACACACACACACACACACACACACATACACACATACACACATCCACACACACACACACACACAGATATAATTTTAAAAATGTTATAATCGGATTCTAGGTACCTTAAATCGTGCTTATTCAATAAAATCTGGATATGCGAATTTTAGCCTGAATCCAATACCTCTCTTAGCGAGAGGTAAAAACCACAATATACCAAATATTGGGGGAGTTATTTTGAGTAAAGAATCTGATGTGGCCAACACAAAACCACCCGCTATTTAATTTTTATTAATTTAAATACATACCTACCTACGTATTTAGTAATGCTGCAAACTATATTATGTTCCATTGCATATAACTATTGCTTTATTTACGATTTTTATTATTATTTAATATGTCACTAATATTAATTTGAAGTGATTAGTTTTTTGACAATGACGTTTTCCTGTCAGTTACATTCATTTGAAAAACAAACTATGTAACAAAGGAATTGTGTTTATCTTAGGCTTCGTGATTAAAAAAAGAAAAATGATTTTTAAATCTATATGTAAAATATATAGAAAAAGTATTAATGTATACCTGCACAAAATTCAATAATCTATAATTTTCCAATGACATAAAATGCGAAAAATGGCATTTAATGGTATTTTTTTGAAGAAAAACCATTATGAGCTTCAAGTAAAGTGCCATTTTCGTTTGTCTGATTTACACCAAAATCTAATGGCTTCTTTTCGTATTAGAATAGGGTAGAAATACAAGGTTTCAGAATTTTCTGAATGATAGTATTTGAGTTAGAGCGAAGACAAAATTCATACACATACACACACACACGCATACACACATACAGACATCATCGTGAAAATGTTAAAATTTGATTCTAGGGACCTTAAACCGTGGTAATTTACTAAAATCTCGATATTAGATTTTTAGCACGATTCCTATACCTCCCTTACCAAGGGTAGCGGGAGGTAAAAATGAAGATATCTCTGAAAACGTTTCTTTTCAATTACAGCTCTTTGAATGTGTACATTTTAACTTTCTCTAAAAGAGGTATTGGATTCATGCTAACAATCGCATATCCAGATTTAGTGAATAAACACGTTTTAAGATAGAATTCGATTTTAACATTTTACAGTCATGTGTGTGTGTGTGTGCGTGTGTGTGTGTGTGTGTGTGTGTGTGTGTATGTGTGCAATTTATCTATGTATTCCTTAATCTGACATTAATGGGAAAAACTGAAATGGTTTTGGTAAAAACAAATTCGCTATTTATATATCTTTCAGAATTCTTATTATTAATTAGAATAATACTACCTTTTCAGTTTAAGTTCTGTTTTTTTATTTAATACCAACGTTTCGGCTGCATACACTGTAGCCTTCTTCAGGGGAAAAGTATATAAATAACGAAAAAATTATTGTATTATTCTAATAAAATTCTCTATCCGATATATTATATTTTCTATAGATTTAGAGATTGAGAATTATAAATATATAAAATAATCCGTTCTAATGAATCTCACAGCCCAAATTACTCTATGGAAATTAGTTGTAAATTTAAAATGTAACTGTAATTGACAGAAAAATATTAGTGTTAAAAATCCAGATTTTTCTGGGATATACTCGTACATTTAAATGTTATTTATTTTCTGATTGATAGTATGTGAGTAATCGTGTCCACATGATACACACACACACACACGCACACACACACACACACATACATACATACACACACATATGTACACACATATGTACACACATACATACACACATACATACACACACACACACACACACACACACACACACACACACACACACATACACACTCATACATACCCACATACATCATTGTAAAAATGTTAAAATCGAATTCTGTTGAATTTTTTGAAGAAAAACCATTATGAGCTTCAAGTAAAGTGCCATTTCCGTTTGTCCAATTTACACCAAAATCTAATGGCTTTTCGTATGAGAATAGGGTAGAAATACAAGGTTTCAGAAATTTCTGAATGATAGTATTTGAGTTAGAGCGAAGACAAAATTCATACACATACACACACACACACACACACACACACACACACACACACACACACACACACACACACACTCACATACATACCCACAGACATACCCACATTCATCATTGTTAAAATGTTAAAATCGAATTCAGGGGACATCAAAACGTGCTTACTCACTAAAATCTATATGCGATTTTTATTACGATCCCTATACCTCCCTTACCTAGGGTAGCGGGAGGTAAAAACAGTTCACATTAAAAATAGTTCGTTCGTATAATTTTCAACAAGTTCTTTGACCAAGAAATAAATATAAAATATTCGCGATGCCAGTTTAGACGTCAGCGCCGCTAGTGACTAAACAGTGAACTTCTTTGGTGGGTGTTGAGATCTGTCAATCTCGTGTTTACTTTGTCATATTTTTGTGTAATTTCGCTTTATTTTTTAATTTTTACATAAACATAGGTTTATAATAATAATATAATAAGAACTACGATGTTACTGAATATTCAATGAAACTGAAATGATATAAAAATATCACAATGAAATTATTACATAACCTTGTAAGTATTACCTACTACAAAAAGTCCCAATATCAATACTAGATAGATGAAAACGATGCTTATATACAAAAGTATTGTATATTCTTATCGCAAAACACTTAAATTAATAACAATAACACAAATATAAGAGAAATTACGCAAAAATATTACAAAGTAAACAAGAGATTGACAGATGTCAATACCCTCCAAGCAAGTTTACTAGCGGCGCTGACGTCTAAACTTGCATCGCGAATAACGTTGTTATCATTTATTTAACAGTTTCCTAGTAACAAAAAAAAAACCAAACGAATCTTCCGTCATGTTCAATCATGTTTATGGACCATTTCAAACATTTTACTAACATTAACACTATTTATATCTTGACATTGTAGATATTTATATATTCTATTTCCTGAATTTTTTATCAGAATTTATATTGTAATCAATAAACTAACTCTGATCCTCACAAAGAACGTGCCAAAGTATTTATTGTTCATTTACACTTCTCCATTACTTCTATTTTCGCCGTTCGTGTAAACAGAGCCTTAAATTTATCCTAGACGTCCTTGAGATGGAAGCATCGAACTGGTTTCTGCAATAAAACGCCAGGATTTTTGTCTTGTGTCCAAATATACAAGATCAGAAAGTTCGCAAGAGATGCTGGTCTTTTTCGTTTTGTTTGTAAGTTGTTGCCATGACTACGAAGACTTGTTTTGTTTTGTTTTATGTTATGTTAACCAGGCTACTTGATACTGTGCTTGATATTGATTGATGGTGTTAAAATGTGACAAGGAAAAAACAAAAACGTGATGGATGATAAAATGGACGATAGTAACTTGATCAAATTTAAGCAAGTTAATTTTTACCTATCGCTAAGAGAGGTATTGGAATCATGCTAAAAATTGCATATACACATTTTAGTGTATAAGCACATTTTAAGGTGATTAAACATTTTGGCTCGTAGTATGATCACGGTTTTAACTAAAACGCTGTTTTAAAAAATGCCAAATTTTATTATTTAATAACAATAATAAATAATATCAAATTTAACAAAATATGATTTTAAAGCAGAACATAGTTTGTATTCAAACAAATATATTTTAAAAAATCGTTCTTTAAACATACGGGTGAAATTAAATATTTAAATTTGAATTTGACATTCTGAAAACAGGGTTTTAGTTAAAACTACGAGCCTTTATATTTGGCATTTGACAGCCTGCTAGATAAAATTTATTTTAAAAATTTCACGGTGCAGTCATTCAGGTTTTATTTTTTTCTGTGTGAACCGTAACAGATATAACAAATTTCACATAGAGAGAAAAGTTTACTATTGAATGTATCTTTCTAAAAAAAAAAAAAATAATAATTTCACGTGATCTTAAAAAGTTACAGTCTAATCAATGTTGGGACATCTAAGTTTAATATAGTAGTGGTTCACTAATAATAACAAGTATTATCTTAAAAGATGACTTGTAACCATATTAACTCTCATACTAAATTTCATCCAAATCGAATAAAGCGTCCGGTTATTATAAGCAAAATTAATCTTTTTTTTTTCGTAGAACTATGAAACAGAATACTGGCTAAATGGTATACTTTCCGGTAGAAGCAAGTTTAGATTTTTTGTCAGACGTAAAGCATGTATTAAAGTGAATAACTTCAACAATGGGGTCCTATACTATAGTCATATTTTAACTATCTTAAATAAGAAAACGAAAATATACATAAATTAATGAGTATTAGTGAAAAAATATTCTTTAAATATTGACTAGGTCACAAACTATAAGCCATTGAAGTTGATTACTAATTGGGTATGACTCGTTAGGTACTAAGAATTTGATTGGTCGCCTGATTTTAAAAAGGAGATTCCCGCGTCTACAGCGGTCATCTTGAGTCACCTTTAAAAGAATATGAAATATCATGTTATTCTATAACCTAACAAAACATTTAACAATTTTGTGTTTGATGAATTTGTTTAATTATAACATCTAGTAATATTAACAATAATAATATATTTATAATTAAATCAATTTGTAATATTAATTAATTAATAATAATATTAATTAAATTAATATTGAAATTCAAAACAGCCAACACTAGCGCCATCCGTCGTCATACTTTGTGTAATAATATTATCAAACTGTTTCAATGTTCTGTAATTTATTAGGTAAAAAATGCTTATTATTTACGTTATTTATACTTAATAATAATTTCTTCGTGAATATAACGAATAAGTTTTTATATACAAACATTTCAGCTATGCAAACATGAAAAAAATTGTTCCCTCTATAACTAACAGTTTGTCCCATTGTATGTCGATCACTTGTTAGTACCTGCTACGTCACGCACAAATTTTTGAATTTTAAAAATTCATATCTCGCTTATTACGTAAAATTTTTAAGTCGCGTTTGCACTAAAATTCTTATTTTATCCTGTTCTTACAGACAAAAAAATAAAAGAAAAATGGTATAGGACCCCATTCTTTCAGAAAAAATTTTTTTTGGATAATGTGCAACTTCTTCACTTCAGCTGTGCGCTGGAAACACATAATTTTCCATGGAGGTTGGAATCATAGACAAGGAAAGATATATACTAGACCGAGTTTACAATGTTAGGAGTTTGTGCCAAATAGAATCGATGGGCGCCATAACGAGACGCTAATAGAAAGGCGGGAAATTTAAAAATAGGAAAAATATGTTTTCTGAAACTAACAAAATGTAGACATATATATACCGTAAACGCTGAAAACAATCAAATACAGTAATAAAATATATTTCTACATGAAACAAATACCGAAACAAGCTTGTAAACAAATACTAACAAAATAAATAAAATTGAAAAACTCTCACTAACAGAAATGACAGATTGCTGGGCTGCCAACATAAATAAATAAAATTCACTACATCTGAAGAAAATATTTATTATAATTATTGTAAAAATAATGTAAATTAAATATTGTTCGTACTTTTTATTGGGCGACTGAGCTTTATTATCTTGAAATAAAGAAATGATGTAAAATACGTATTTTAAGTTATTGCATAGTTACTTTTTTTATTATGTTGTAGAATTTACACTAGAATTAGCGTCTCGATATTTATTTAATTCGGCACAAAGCTGGACATTGCCGCCATGATGGAAGCTCGGTCTAGTATATATCTTTCTTTGTCTATGGTAGGAATACAAAGGAGAGAGCATGAGGGTTATATTGTCGGCCAGGGGAATGAAGCCTAGTGGGGACGGACGAACACAGCTCTTGGACCGTCCTAGAGAGGGGATAAGTACTGAAAGAAATGTGTTGGACATATATTATTTATTGAAATATGATATTAATGTGTTTTTATATACATTTTACTTATTGAATTTACTTAATTAAATTTTTTAAGATTCAAAAAGCACGTGTTTTAATCAAATATTTTTATTTAATTAATAAAACGTATTGAAATGCACTCTAAAACGATACATACAAACGTAAACAAGCTAAATAATATGGCTTTAAGGTCAAAGAAGGTTGACAGATAGGCCCGGCCTGGAGTGGGGGAAATGCCTTCACTATTGCAGCCACTTGCTCCCTCCATTATTTTTTTTTTGTTTTTTAATTTGTTGGTGGAGGATCCCATTACATTAACCCAATTCTCTAATTGTTTCTTTTAATGGTAGTTAATGTAACAAATTAATATGTAATTTGTATATTCCACTTGTATTATCCAACGTTAAGCATAATAACTTAATTACATCGTAATTAGAATTGTAAATCATAATCCGAAATCTGTTGTATTCTGTATATGCTAATTAAATCAGAATGACACACATGCATACATTATTTGTTAATTACTTTAATTCTATCCATTTCTAGATTATGAAAATTTCATATTTCATGGTCCATAAAAACAGATTTCTCTAAAACTTGGCGTGCAGCATTAACAATAGATTGTTGTTTTATTTTCTGCTCGGAATATTGCATGAATTTTTTGCTTTGTTAACATATTTGTAACAGTCCTATCTAGAATTTTTAATTCAAAATGTGGTGATATTTTTATTTATTTATCTATTGATGTTATATGCAAATTCAATTTCATTTTGTTGTGGTACGTTTGGTTTGTAATTTATACTACAAACATAGTTCTCATGAATATTTAATTAACTTTTTAATTTTGTTGATATTTATTTTGAGAATTAAAATTTAATATTGAAAATCAAAATAAAAATATTTTTGATTAAAATTATTAAACACCAAAATATAACTTTTACTTCCCGCTACACTTGGTAAGGGAGGTATAGGGTTCGTGCTAAAAATCGCATGTCGAGATTTTTGTAAGTGACCACGTCCCTAGAATCTGATTTTTTACATTTTCACGATGTTTGTATGTGTGTGCGCGCGCGCCCGTGTGTGTATAGATTTTGTCAGCACTCTAACTCAAATACTATTCAAAAAATCTGTTGTGGTCAGCACAAGACCTCTCGCCATTTCCATATTAGGCTATATAAGTATTATATTGCACTTCCCTTTCGAACCGTCGTTTTATAACAAAAAATTACAGAACTTTACCCAAATGTTGTTTTTTATTGTATTTAACATGTCTTCTGCACACATATAATTCTAATTATATCTATTTTTCATTGTATGAGGAAGTACTCTATATATTATAGTGTCTTTATCTCTAAATCTATACAAGATATAATAAAAATTGTCAGTGTATTAGATGGAGATATTTATGTTCTTCAATATTTAATAACAAAAATTTCCAAAAGATTATATTTAGAAGAATTTTTCCCAGAAACTACTACTTCCGGTTGTTCATTTGTTACTGTTATATATATTCGTATAAATAATTCGACTGTGGGTAATTCTTAGAATGACACTTTATTCTTTACTATTTGTTATTTATCAATACAACATCGGTTGCTAGCGACTGTCATACCATAATGCCTGGCTAACTATATATTTCAATTATATAACAGTTACCAAAACCTTTTCAGCTCTTCCCAGGAATGTCAGATTGAGGAATCCATAGTTAAACAGTTCTTAAGTCTTATAGTTTTTGAGGAATCGTGTCTACAACACCCAGATATATACCCACACACACACACACACATCCACACACACACAGACATCATTTTTAAAATATTATAATCGGATTCTTAATTAGTGCTTATTCACTAAAATCTGGATATGTGAATTTTAGCATGAATCCAATACCTCTCTTAGCGAGAGGTAAAACTGGTGTGGCCTGCACAAGACCTCTCGCCATTTCCATATTAGGCTAAATAAGTACATTTGTGACTAATTAAATATTATTAAATTTTCTTCAGGTTTGCGAAAATGATAAATACAATACTTATACTCGTATAGCCTAATATGAAAATGGCAAGAGGTATTGTGCTGGCTATAACAGATTTTTTGTAAATAGTTCCAAGTACCAAAGAATTTTTGTTACGAAATTTATTTTTTCTACAGTCACTATAGAAAGTAGCCATTTGCGCTCTCTTTTGTCAACGCAAAATGTCACTTTGCCGCTCATGCGCGACAAAGTAGAAAAAACGCTCGCTGTCCAAATTTCTAAATATACAATGTTGGGAAATGTCACTTGTCTACATTCTTAATGAAAATGCTTAGTTAGGAACTAATGGCACTGTAATTACACATTTATCACGTTCACAAGTCAATTTGACATATGTTCTGTCGGTATTTAACATAACCTAACAAAATGCCACACTGCTGTGAAAATGAAATAGGGCATTCATTTACAAAAACGAAAGTATAACATACTTAGATTAGATTGAATAAAAACTCAAGAAGAATGGAAAATAACGATAAAATAAAATTAAATATAAAATAAATTGTGTGAACAGCTAAGTTTAGTAATAGGATTGATTGTACACAGATGGCGGTAGGATAGTTGCGAGTCGTACTGACATCTGATCTCTAGTTAACTATTTATTTTGATTACAATAAAGTTATTAGTTATTTCGTTACTTAAATAATTGCTAGAAGTTAGTCAATGTACATATATGTCTATATAATCACAAATTCCTTGAAATATTTGTTAAATATTTTCAGTGTGACAGGCGTGACAACTAACCACACATTTTGCTACAAAAACTCATCAAATCATCACAAATCCTTGCTTCCACGCTCTAATTTTTTTTTTTTTTTAATGGAATAGATGGCTAATCTAACGATATAATCATTTAAAAGCCTTTTTAAGTTTAAACCGTATCTTTTGTATTAGCCAATCGTTATTTATTGAGCAGTACTGTAAGTATAAAGTGTACATTTTATTATTTTTTGTTATGGTGGAGGACCCCATTGTGGCGACTGTAGAAAAAATCTTGTGTGTGCTTCGAGCGCAAATGGACATTGTCGATTTCGATAGAATGCCTCGCGACAATGTCGCATTTTGCGCTCTTAATACACAAATAGCTATTTATTTTCATAGTCCAATAGCGTTTAATCGTTTTATGCCGATCCTTCCATTAAAAACCCAATCTATGCTACAAGGGCAATCATACCATTGATTTGCTGATATTCATTGTACCTCCCCATACCTAGCGACTTTCAATTTCCGTTGACATATGCTTTTCATCACATATCTGAACTAAAAATACACGAATCTATTTATATTTTCCCGCTAAATACTTCGAATCTCTCGCCAAACGAACGCATCCGGCGTAGTTATTTTTACTCACCCTCCGCTAACTTCAAGTCATTGCCTTGTACCTAACTTTATTGCTTTGGGCATCACTTTGTTTCGAGAGACAGTTAGTGATCGCATGTGAATTTGTGGAAGATTAGAAAATAGACAAAGTTTGTGGAATTTTGTTGGATAATAGTGATATTTTGTTGATATTCAAAGGAAAACAGTTATAAGTGAGAGGAGCATGTATGATTTAATAGTAAGTATGATCTTGGCTTTTGTTTTTGTTGGTTACTATGAAAAAGAAGTGTTGTTGATTGTTTTTATTGTTGTAATCACAAAAATTATGTACGAAATTCGCGTTTTATTAACAAAAACTGTAATTAACAACTATAGAAGTAAACAAATATAAAAATATCATATATTTAGGTTATGTTCTTGTTTTTATATTTTCGTGATGGCGCATTAAGTAAATTTTTGTATATTTATAAATATGTATTACATCTTTCTACTATTATTTAGTACCATACATTATATTTCACGCAATAAATACATAAATAAATGAATATTACAGCTCTATCGATTAATATTGACTGTATTGTCCTATTCTGGGTACTGAGCTATTTTTGTGCTGTTACTAATGGATAATTTGAAGAATGTACGTGGTGAATCAGTATAATTATTGTTGTTTACAATGTCTCTGGTATTTTATAAGTTCCGTTTTAGTTTTAAATATTTCATACTACTTTTTACCTCCCGCTACCCTTGGTAAGGGAGGTATAGGGATCGTGCTAAGAATCACATATCGAGATTTTAGTAAATGACTACGTTTTAAGGTCCCTAGAATCCAATTTTAACATTTTCACGATGATGTGTGTGTGTGTGTGTGTGTGTGTGTGTGTGTGTGTGTACGAATTTTGTCTTCGCTTTAACACAAATACTATCATTCAGAAAATTCTGAAACTTTGTATTTCTACCCTATTCTAATACGAAAAGAAACCATTAGATTTTGGTGTAAATTGGATAAACGGAAATGGTACTTTACTTGAAGCTCATAATGGTTTTTCTTCAAAAAATACCATTCAATGCCATTTTTTCGCATTTTATGTCATTTAAAAATTATAGATTATTGAATTTTGTACAGGTATACATTAATACTTTTTCTATATATTTTACAGATAAATTTAAATTTTTTTTTTTTAATTCCTAAGCCTAAGTTAAACAAAATTCCTTTGTTACACAGTTTATTATTCAAATGAATGTAACAGGTAAAGGTCATTGTCAAAAAATTAATCACTTCAAATTATGTTAAATAATAAAGAAAATCATAAATAAAGCAATAGTTATATGCAATGGAACATAATATAGTTTTGCAGTATTAGTAAATACGTAGGTATGTATTTAAATTAATAAAAATTAAATAGCGGGAGTTCTTGTGTTGGCCACATCAGATTTTTTTGTAATAAATACATATGTTTGTGGCCCGCCATTTTTTTACCACCCGCTATCTTTTGTAATGGTGGTATAGAGATCGTGCTAAAAATCGCATGTCGTGATTTTGATATGGCCACGTTTTGAGGTCCTTAGAATCCGATTTTAACATTTTCACGATGATGTCTTTTTGAAAATTCTGAAACCTTGTATTATGATTCTATGCTAATATGGAACGAAACCATTAGATTTTGGTGTAAATTAGATAAAAGATTATTGAATTTTTTTGTAGAAATACATTAAAACATGTATAGATAAATTTAAAAAATAGTCATTTTTATAAATCTCGAAGCTTATGATTTAAAGATAAACACAATAGACACTTACAAAATGGACGTAACTGCAAGAGAGAGATAGAAGATCATGCATCCAAACAAACCTCCCCTCGTTGTCTTACGTCCCGTTCCCTGTTCCTATCTGTCATTGTGTTCGCGTCTGTTATTCAGTGTTAAACCTAATTCTTTGTTGTGATTTGTACGTTGTATTTAATAAAAATGAGTTTAAACCAGACGATGTGTCTGGGGCAATTTTTTGTTTGATAATATTGAAGATCATTCGATTATTCAACTAAAACGATGGCTAGAGTGTAGAATCTAAGGCTGATGATAGGTCTCTGTTTGGACGTGGTAACCATAGCAACCTTGAGTTCTATGCTTTGCCGTTAGAGGCGCTTGTGCAAATTGCAATTTTGTAAGTGTCTATTCCTTTTTTACACTGTTGGCAACAAGTTTGAGAAAGACACTGGAGAATTTATTGAACTTTCGTATTATATTTAATTATTTTTTGATCTACAAATTTGTTTCAATCAACGCAAAGCCACTGTTTTGCTATTGTGTCGCTATCTACTGTCGTAATTAACTAGCTTCATTCATTTACATGGTGCAGTTGGCAAGTCTGTTTTGACAACTAGAACATAACTTTGACAAGGCAAAATAAATATAAATAATTGCCTTCATGCCGAGTGATTATTAATTACAGTGTTTCCAGAAGTGGTTTCTATAATTTTTTGAATTCATGATCAGAAACATCACTAAATCACGTGACAGGTGATGAAACATTTCATTTGTTTTAAGAAATGTCAAAAAATAATTATTTGAATAATATTTTGTGGAATATATAAAACTAGCTGACCCGCCCGGTTTCGCACGGGTAAAGCTAAAATAACGATTAGCTACACGTGTACCAGTAATTTTTCACATTTACTTCGGAGACATGCGCTGCCTAGGGAGCCGGCAACCTGCCTCGCATCGTACATGTAACAGGCTCCGCCTGATCCCCGCATCGCACCTAACAGGGCCCTTTTCTAAACATGTCTCGGGTACTTTTACTTATGTACATATGATGCAAGCTATCTCTCCGACAAATATCGAAAATCTGTTAACGGTTAAAACTTTACTATAAATAAAAAAATAATTGAAATCATCTGCTATCGTGCTGCCTTAATGGATGATTTTTTAAAAACGCTGAAACACTTTATTTCTTACCAAAAGCATAAATAAGAATTTTTATATCCCTAACTTGAGAAATGATGGGTTCTCCATACAAACAGACAGACAGAGTTACTTTCGCATTTATTATATTAGTATGGATTTAATATTAACAATTAAATAAAGAAAAAATCAAAATCACAATTAATTTTTTTTTTATTACAATAATCAATATAGTTAACAATGATGACAATAATTTGTGTGATAGTTATTTTTATTATTGCAATCAGATTTACTCTACTGTAGGTGAAAATTGTTGTAATCAAATTTAATCTTTTGTATTTGAAAATTTATTTGTTCTAATCAAATAAAACTACACTGTAATAAACTGCAAAAGTAATAGATGTGAGAAAGAATATGAGAAATACCTGGAAATCAAAATTTTCAATTTTGTTCTTTCCCGGAGAATTTAATTTTGATTCTGGATTCTTTAAATTTCTTTTTGTTTTCAGCTAGAATCCTTTTTACTGTACTTTGTGAAATATTTATTGTAGAACCTTGCTTATGCTTTCGATTCATTTTGATTATTAAATTTTGATAATTCAATTTTTTTCACGAAAGTTTTATCTTGCGCTACACGCCAATGACAAAAATTTCATTGTCCAATTAACCAAAGAATTACTCATCATGCGTCAGTGACTTTCAATTCATTATTCACTTGTGCAACTGTACTAATAGAGCGGTACAAACTTTCATCCCTATTTCACCCCTTTAAATTTTATTTTCGCGATAAAAAGTATCCTATGTCCTTCTCCAAGGTGCAATCTATCTCTATACCAAAATTCATCAAAATTGGTTGAGCGGTTTAGGCGTGAAAACGTAACAGACAGACAGACAGACAGACAGAGTTACTTTCGTATATATTATATTAGTATGGATTTTAATCTTGTTTGAAGTAGGACAGTCTATTTATCATTTGCCTCTAATTCCATGAAGTTATAAATATGTAAATACACCCGAATCAACAATAGCATTTAATTACATTTTAATATTTGATTTATAATCTGCCAACGTGGTTTCTTTCCATTTCGTACTGTTTTCCCTGTAGACAGAAAAACCGGGAGATATATAAGACACAGAAAATGAAAAGGAAATTCAAAAGACAAGCAGAAGAATGGAATATGTAGAGGATAGCAAATATTTAAATGAAATGTCAGCTACTTAAATTTATAATGTCTCTGAATAGATGGACATAGTTTATCCGCAAATTCCAAGGACTAAAATAAGTAATTTTAATTAAATTCACCTATTTCAAAAAGAGTACGATTTATTCTTCTAAAAAAAAAATAATCTGTTGTGGCCAGCACAAAGCTCTCACCTTTCCCGTTTTGTTACATAAGTATTGAAATTAACATATAAGGAATCTTGTCCTACTCTTCAAAATGTTCAAGATGGTTCCAATTCATTGACTGGATTGGCGGTATTTCTTAAGGATATATGTATTATTACTATTAATATAAATACCTACCTACAATTTTTAATATTTAATTAATAAAATATTAAGAAAACACTCGCCATGTTTCACAAGATTTCAGCGTCTGAATTTGTTTAGCCATTGCGATTTATTAAATCCTTTATTCTATATATTATAGTGTCTTTATCTCTAAATCTATAGAAGACATAATAATTAAGTATATTAGATGGAGAATTTTATGTCCTTCAATATTAGTAATAAAACAAACGTTCAAAAAAAAAATATTTAGAAGATTTTTTTAAAGAAACTACTTCTTCCGGTTGTCCAATGGGGTATTCCGGTGATATGGAATTAATGCAAAATAATAACTTTTTTCTATAGTTTCCATCTTCATATAGTAGAAAAATATAATAAAACATGTTTAATAAAAAGTTTTAATTCATAATTTAATGTTACAAAATTGGAAATTTTACAGCTCTAGAAACGTCCTTGAAATTTGTGACGTCAAGTTGATAATCTGTTGCTCATTTCAAAGTAAATATTTTCGTTTAAAAACACAGATGGAGCCAGTAGTTAACACGCCCGGGTATATTTCTTGTTTGACATTTCGTCCACTTTATAATTATTACTCCTATTTTTACCATAAACAAACACAGGACAAACACCGAAATACACGCTGCTAATAAAATCATATATAAACAAGCAAATGGCTGTCATGAACATGTGGATTTAGGCGCTGAAGTTCGTTGCAGATGTCACCATCGAGTTGACGTCATAAGCGCGCCATGATAAGAAAATTTCAATTGCGATGAAATTTTTTAAAATGCATATTTCATGTGATGCATACATTTTCTTACTCAAAGTTAGATATTCAGAGTCCTACTGGTCTGTACTAATGTAAAAAAATATTTTTAAAAAATGTCGGAATACCCCATTGTTACCAAAATCTTTTCAGTTCTTCCCATGAATGTCAGATTGAAGAATTCGTAGGACACACAAAAACGCGTGCACACACACACACACACACACACACACACACACACACACACATACAGAGAGAGAGAGAGAGAGAGAGAGAGAGAGGCATCATCGTAAAACGTGAAAATCAGTTCATGGGGATCTTAAATCGTGCTTATTAACTAAAATCTGGATATGAGATTTTTAGCATGAATCCAATACAATAGCCCTCTTAGCGAGATGTAAAATTTAAAATCTAAGTGTAATTTTTAAAATAAATTATTAATCTAGCAGTCTATTTAAATGTCAAACTGGTTCTTTCCAACTTCGCAGAAATAGTGTTAATATTTCATTAAATAAAAAAACCATGCAATATGTTTTTTCGTTCTGGCCCTGGCAGAGAATGAGACAGTAGGTGTTTGGGTATGAGTGTACGAGTTGTTTGAACTTGGCAAGGTACTCTTAGTTTTTATTTTGATTTTTCGCAAATATTTCTATACGTCGTTCTAGTTCATTCACTCTTTCTTAACTTTAACTTGCGACACGTGGAAGAATTCAAGATCACGTTCACCACGACCACACATTCTTGTACGAGTACTATGTTGTAGTCTAGATCACTAAGAATATAAAATTCTTCACTCGCTACTACCGCTACAAATACTAACAGATTTTAAAATAACTATTTTTAGTACAAGTCAGCTAAGTACGCCTTTTTCTCACGCGTCCCAAAATTGGCCGCACGAGCGGGAGCGATCACCAACTGGACAAGTGAGAAAAGACATGGGAATGCTCACTTGTGCTAAACATGTTTTTTTCCATAATCCTGAAATAAATAAATATATCATCACGGCATATTACCCATTTCTGAGTGTGCCAATCTGTGTTATACACAGATTTCGGTAATGGTGATATATTTCTACCGTGCGGGCGTTTACCAGGCGTCACCTCACGGGCACTCATTGCTGGCGTGGAGAGTGCACCACAGGGGTCACTATTGTGCCATTTAAAATTGGAAATATTTAGCGTCGGTCGGGATCGAATCCGGTTCCCCAGGTTCGCGATCAGACACTCTGGCACGCGGCCACGGGATCCCGTAATAATAATAATAATCCTGAAATATTTTTCTGAAAAAACGAAACATTGTCCTTTTTCATTAATCAATAATTTCGGGTAGACTTGATCAATCTAACTGTCAAACTGTCATTTCCATTAGACATGACATTTTAGTTAAATAATAAATCATGAAAATAATCTAGAATTTAGTATTTGTAGACATAGTAGAAGAAGCCTTAAATAATATTTATGAAATAGGGTTGCTTCTAAAATATCCCTGATATGACTCATATATCTGCAATCTGTGACAATATGTAAATATCAAATATACTATTTGATGGAAAAATATTAAAATTATTTAACGTAATATATGTAATTTAGCATTTATAAAAAAAAGTGAATTAGCATATAGAAAGGCGAAGAAATAATAATGGATATAATTTATACAAAAATTCGATATGAGCGAAATCCCCTATTATTTATGTGTACAAGAAATGTTAAATTCCATACTTATACAGTAACAAAATGTTCATGGCAAGAGGTACTGTGCTTGTCACAACAGATCCTTTGTAATGCCTATGGACCACTGACCACGTTAGTGTAACGGTCAATTTGTGGCGGCAAATTCAAACTAAAACCCTAACTCTTCTCTGCCGATTTATAGTCCCATGTTATTCATACGGGAACAAAAATATGCTATTTTCAAAATGTTCAAAAGAATATTAATAGTAAAATAGCGAACTCTAGGTGAAACAATGTTAAATAAAATATTTAAGAAAACACTTGCTATGTTTCACAAGATTACAGCGTCTGAATCAACCTTTCGGCCATCAACAGACGCCGGCCATGCTCAGCTAGTGACCATAGACGCGTTTCGCTCTTGTTAGAGCTCATCAGTATGGTATAACTGCTGGCTCTTTGCAGAGACAATTCCCAACTGAGCATGGCTCTTGTTAGAGCTCATCAGTATGATACTGATGAGCTCTAACAAGAGCGAAACGCGTCTATGGTTACTACTGTTCAAGTTGTGGGGAAAGCTACAATCGGGAGTTGGCCGTCAAAAATTGCGAAATATCTCAATTTGCAAAATCCGGATAGTTACACTGGCCACTCGTTTCGGCGCACTTTAGCAACACTTTTAGCTAATAAAGGAGTGGCTTAAAAAGACATGGTAGCGGAAAGCTACGTGGAGGATTCTCTTCAGAACAAAATAGAATTCGCTGAAAAAATTGTACACGACGATGGTGGAATAGCAGTGCAAAACATTAATTCTTTGACTTCCGAAACATTTTCTGTGAATAATGCTAATAACGCGCAAACCAGTGTTGTACATTTAGTATTAACATACATAAATAATATTTGTAAAATAATTGTAATTATCGTAAAACCAATTATGTGAAAAATAAAATACTAACACTGTGTGTATTTATTGTAATCAAGCATTTCTTTGTTGTAATCAAGCATTTCTTTGATGTAATCAAACCCCTTTTGAATTCCGGTCAAACTATTATTTAAATAAATTTATAAATTATTAAATATTATATATTTTACTTACCGTCGTGTTACCCCTAGCAACCAGTAAACATAACTTACTGTCGTGGAAACAGGTATGGTAAGTTAATAAAAAAAAGATCAATCGCGCAAAAAATATTTTATCTTCAAAAGAACTTTAAAATGCAAATCTTATCTATTAAACTTTATAAATACAAATCTCTAATGTATTGTCTATCTACTTATGTCGTATAAATATCTAAAACACCCAAAATTATTGAATAAACTGTAATTAAAGCAGAAAGTGCAAATTCATTAAAACGTAGGTCGTAGCTGTTTTTGATTCTATATAATCCTGACAATTTAGATCGTCAGCAAAGAAATTATGTATTGCGAACAACTTAATAACCCTTTCAGACGTCGCAAATAACAAAAAACGAAAAACTTATAACCACTTTATAATATAACTTTAAAGCCAAACAGCGTCAAATCCAAAACTAACCTACAAATTCAGTTGAGCTGTCACTGTAGTCATTGCATTAAATTACGACATATGTTACTATATGCAATCATACCAGGGTTGGCAAAAATCATGATTTATTTAAAAAAATCAAAAATCAATGATTTTTTAAAAAAATCAAATAAATCGGGATTTTTTTGATTTTTTATTTTTAATGATCTGTTGGTATTATTGCACGTTTTAAAATTGTTTTAAAAACAATGTAAATAATTTATTTCATAAAGGAAAAAGAAATCTGCAATAAACCCCAAAGGGTGCATTTCAATTTTTGCTTATACGTAGTATATTATAACGCGTCCATGTGCGGGCATCTTTTTAAACCATGTCTATAGTCTATTTGAGAATGACTGGCAGTAATAAATCATTATTTGCAAGAGTAGTATTGGATTTTTGCCAGCAATGCGGCAAATAAAACTACCAGAAAAATCAGTTGTAACTACACTAGGATGGTCAAAATAAGCCGCACGCTTTGTACCTGGAACGAAACTTACTTGTCGAACAATAGAAATGCCGTCCGATAATCCCCGTCGGACTGTGTCATAGACGTACATAGGATTTGTAGAGTGATCTGTTTATACATTTCGTCGCGTTCAAGGCAAAACGACACAAGCGCCATTTTCATAATAAGCCAGGAGACACAAAAAACTGTCTGCGCTTTTATACAAATATATTTTTAAAGTCTTAACTGCATTAAAAGTAGGCAGATTTTTTAAAACACTTACTTTGACATCAATAACTCGAGCCATTTCACTCTGCATTCACCCATAAGAAACTACGTAGAAATGGAGCTTATGCCATTTTAAGCCTGCGTATTAAAATTGTGATTGTCGCTTGCGCAACTTCAAAGTGAAATATCTACTTAAATAAATTTTTCGTACTTATGCCACTGTGTTTTTTAGATGGAGGTTACGCCAATCTATCGAACGGTACCAAAATCGCAAATTACGATTTTTTTGGCGCTTAGGCCGTTTTGCCTTGAACGCGACGATTTACTAAAAATAAAAGTTTTTAATATTTAAATATAACTTTCTCAGTCATTATTATTATAATGCATACTCAACGATATTTATATAAAAGTTCGGTGGAAATTACAACGATTTTCTGAGAATTTTATTATGTCTTAAGCGGCTTAGGAAAACCATATTTTACATTATATTCAGGTAGTTTCATCTTAATTCTTTAAATGACTTTACCTGACCCTGAAAAACAACTTAGACCTAAAACTATAGTTCTCTACCGAATTTAGTCATTTCGACTATCCCTGTGCAAACAATTATTGGTGCGCCACTGGAATGTCTTTGACAGAATGATTTATTACTGCCAGTCATTCTCAAATAGACTATAACTAAATCAAACAGGTTAAAACATGTAATCAGTAATCTGCTAGAATTCGAATACAGCCCATATTTTTGTTGTTATTTATACTTTTATAGCAAATAAATACATTTTTATTATAATTTGTATATTTTTTTCATCTTTGATAAAAATCAACGATTTTTATTAAAAAAATCAGTTGATTATAAATCATGCCAACCCTGAATCATACTTTCTTTAAAATAAAATTATGCTTAAGTTATTATTTTGTTTATACTTTCACTGTACAGAAAGCAAAGAGTATTGTTAATAGTTAGTAAGAAACTCAAAATTGTACGTAAGAAACACATAATAGCTTTAATAATATGAATTGAAAATGCCCTTCCATAAGATCTTCATACATTCTTGATTTGATTTAGGGTTTCGCGCCAAACGTGAATCTTAACCTCACTAACGTGGTCTATTATTTATCACACTTATATTCTAACCCTTATATTCTCTCTCTCATTCCAGCACATGGTACAGACGGGCATGAGCACGCCGTACACCGGCATGCCGGCATTCCCTGGTAGTGGAGGCTTATCCGAAGGCGTGGGCGTGGGCGTCGGCACTGTGAAAGCAGAGCCCGTGAAGCCGGAGCCGGGGGGCGCCATGTTGCCGCCCCCGCCCGCCGCGGCTGCAGCTACCGCAGTCCCAGGGCCCCCGTACAGTCCGCCGCAGGTGCCTGCGCAGCAGCAGGCCCAACAACAGCAGGGGGCCACGCAGCAGGAGCAGAATACTGTCAGCATTGTGAGTAGTGGTCGGGGTACATAAGGGGGTGGTGTTCCTACTTTTAAATTGTTTAGCGGTTTCCACGTTTCTAATGTTTTTGCAAGCTTTTACCTATTTTTTAATTTTAATATAACTATTAATTGTATTAATTCGCCGTTTAACAAAAGTATTAATTACAAAATTATTGTATTGTAGCGTGCTCACTACCGACGCTAATTAGTACCGTGAGTATTTTTTAACGTGAAACATTGGGTTTGTCATATTCATAGTTACGACTTGACATTTGATTGACAGCAATGTATTTGCCCGTTCCATTTAAAATGAAACATAGGGATCGAATCTGACATTTGATAAGACGTCAATAGAGGTTAATTTTGTTTAAATAGTTATACCTGCATTCTAAATTAAAATTAGTTGTAGAAAAAATATAGTGTGCATTTTGTGCCCAAGTGGTTTTCTGACTCGGCTAAATTTCTTACAATATTTAAGTATAATGCTTCTGTCAAATTCATTCCCCATATGTCATTTTAAATGAGACAGACAAATACATTGCTATCAATCAAATGTCAATTCATAACTTATAGGAAAATTCAACGGTTATCTGTCGTATTGATAAGATGTCATTAGAGGTTAATTTTCTTCAAATAATTATACCTGTTTCTAAAAATTAAATTTAGATGTAGAAAAAATACTGTGTGCACCTTGTGCCCGAAATATGTTTAGTGCTCTCGAGTGGTTTTCTGACTCCGCTAAATTTCTTACAATATTTTAATACCTATAATACTCCTGTCAGATTCGTTCCCTATGTTTCATTTTAAATGGAACGGGCAAATACATTGCTGTCAATCAAATGTCAAGTCGTAACCATGGATATGACAAACCCAATGTTTCACGTTAAAAAATACTCACGGTATACGTCGGGATTTATCGCGGTACAGACAAAAACTCATTTTTTGCTCATTTTGAAAATACAATTTGTTCAGAAAAAAAAATAACCGTATACAGGTGTTTCAAAGAACATATATAAAATTTTAAGGGGATATACAGGCTGTTAAAATTAAGGGCATATGGTACTGACATAAATGAGTAAAAAAAAGCTTAACGTACGTCTGATCTTCAACTGTTTCCGAGATAAATGAAAAATCGAAGAAAAACTGACATGATAGTGATCGAACAAAATTTTGTCTATGTCAGTAAATAGACTATTAAAAAAAAAAAACAATAAAGTTTTAGATGAAACATTTTTCTCAATTTCTAATAGTTCGAAGTTATGTGAAAATTAAATATTGGCTAAGGTCGCCACAACATTTAACTTACCTAGTACAATTATTTGATAAACAGAAAGTTTAATCCACGAGCGATTTCGCACGTGAATTATTTTTCGCGAGTCGATAATTTAATTTCATCGTCGTGTGTAAAATTCAATTTTTTTCTATAACAGATTTTAAAGAGCAAAAATTAGAAAAACCGATTATAAATTAAATTATTTAAGAACAATTTAAAAATCTCAGTAGCGTGGTAGTTATAGAATTTGTTTGAAAACAATTTCATTTTATTCATCTTTATACAACTGAAGTTATATATAATATGAATTGCCAAAATGTATAATGAATATGTTTTTATTTAAATAAAAATTAAAGTAAAGGGTAGATCCTTGCTGTTAAAGTATTATTTTATCTACCATTGCGGTTAAAATGTCACTTATGCCCGTATTCATAAACACTCGTAAAATTTTAAACGGTTCGTTATAATTTTTATCCAATAAAAAGAGTTGACATTGAAAGAAAAATCAAAATTTTATTTGTCAAGTTTGATTCTATTTGTCAAAAATTATAACGAACCGTTTTGAAACGAGTGTTTCGAGTTGAACAAAGCACACTTTAAAATCTGTTATAGAAAAAAAGTCTTATTTAATTAAAGTCGTAACGCTTAATAGTTTTCAAGATAGCAGAGGTAAACCCTGTAAAAACTCATTTTTCACTGCCGCATATCTCGGAAACTATTGAAGATCGGGCCATGTCGATAAAGTTTTTTTTACTCATTTTTATCAGTACTATATGCCCTTAATTTTTTTTTTACGCTTTTTTTGAAACTGGCTGGCCTAAATTTAGTTACTATCGGTGGTAGTAGTAGTAATCTCATAAACCTGTAAAATTTATTTTAAAAATATATTTGAAAATAAATGTGGCCTTAAATAAATGGCCGTTACTAGTGTAGACATTAAAACTATAAAAAAAATATCTATAAACATTTATTGTTTGATGTATTTTATAGCGCTGTTTTACGCTCCGTCATAATAATTCTTGAACACTATAACAATAAAATTAAATTAATTGCATTAAATTTTGGCGAGCATTTAGATATTTACAACATATATTATTATCGTTTTGAAATTGCAGTAATAAAACAAGAAAATTTACAATATCTAATTCGTATCGTAATAATAGTTATTTATGTATCAAGGTACTGTAGTTCTATTTTTTATCATGACCTTGGAATTTATTTGCCAAGGCCCTTAGGGCCGAGGAAAATAAACCAAATGAGTGATAAAAAGGAAATTCAGTTCCAAGGTGCATATTAAAGTATATTAAAGAACCAATGTCATAATTGCCATTTTATTTTGAGAGAAGGAAGTTACGATCACGACGCGCAGCGGAGTTATCCACTTATCCGATGGGGTCATTAAAAAAAAATTATTGTCGATTTTTTTATATAATCATGAAATCCATCTCATTTAATAAATATAGTAATAGAAAATAATTTGAAATATGCGACTTTTCATTCAGAAATTTGCTAATAAACTTTCGCGCTTTTAAACACGGACTAAATTTGTGACGACACAAATTCATACTCACACAAAGACAATTCTGTCTCACACACGCACGTTTCACAACATGAAACAGTAACCTAACCTAAAAGTGTGACAGCTGACAGCAAAATATACAAGAGAGAAAATTATTTTTACTTTCTATTTCTTTAAAAATACTAGTAGCAGTATAAGGTATGTAAATAAACCATTTATTTAAATAAATACCAAACCAAATAATTATAGTTCTAAATTAAACCGGTAGAGCTCGACTATCGTATCCGTGAATTTGTGTCGTCAGCCGTTGAAATATTTGAAATTAAACGCAACTTTTAAAAAATCATATCTTTGATTCTAAAGACTTATTAGATGTAAAACATACACATACATGTTTAATTTGACCTATTTTTTCAAGAAAAAAAAATAAATCAGAAAATGTGAAATGACCCCATTTTGATATGAGTTCTTTATACTATTTTTTCTATTTTGTACTTCCTATGCCTTTTTTTAAATGAAAAATAGTAATGTCAAAATTTAGGGTATTTTGTCAGTTGGCGTTATTAATATGACGTTTGATAATTCATTTGACAACTCTAACCTTATTTTTGTAACACCATACTATATTTTCTATTTCATGCTAAATTTACTACTTTATGTCTTCTCTTCTTCTAGTTCTTAGTTTTAGATTCAAAATTATATAAAAATAAAATTCTTAACAATCGTTTGTGTTCGTTTATTTAACGAGATTTGACATTTGATATTTTTGAAATTCTTAGCCACCAACCTTATAAAAATAAATTGTACTAGTCTATTACATCACTCGAATGCGCTATTAACGAACTCCTTTGCGTGCTGTAATAGCTTTGTTACAGACGCAAAATAGAAAAAAATGTTTGAAATTATGGTAAAAAAAAAACTTAAAATTATGTGTTTTATCTCAAATTTATTCATCGGAATTATTTATTTCATTCTTTTTACACATATTTTTGTCATTTTACGTGCAAATTTACTATTCTACATCGTACATCTGTCCCATATACCTATTAACTAATATATTGCGGATCCTTTGCTTTTCTTGAAGGAAACACTGTGAAATGGAAATATCATTTCTGCATAAGTCTATCTCACACAAACACCCAACCGCGAATTATGCGCATGCTTGGAAACCGCGACTACCATTGGCTAACGAGGAAATCATCATCACTTTTTGCGAATCACAGAGTTCTGTTTATTAACGACTAGCGCGACAAATTTTTAATTTAAATTTGAGAAATTAAACAATGTACCTACTATTTATTTTGTATGTAAATTCTTGAATATAAATATTAGTAATAATAAAAAACATTGACATATTCTAGTGCTAAATTTGAATTAAATAATTTATTTTATTGTACTGTAAAAATAATAGGAATACAATCTGGTCAGGATTAATTTATTTAGGTGACAATAAATTACTGTATGAAACACAAAGCAAATGCTTTCGAAGTGCAACTACAAACAGAAATGAAATCAAACGTCAAAGTCAAACCATGTGCTCGCTGCATCACCAGGGTAGCGTTCCAAAACCAAGAATACCGAGTTTTGGCGTAGAGTATGATGTGTTTTGTTTTGGAACAAATGAGAGTTTTGTTGAAGTAAAAAATTAAAACTAAATTAAAAATAATTTTAAAAAACTAACAAAACTACTTATAATTACAACATTAATGTCAAGCCCGTAATAAAAGCGCTTTTATGGAGCACTCTCCTCAATATAATGTGAAAGTACGCTCCATAAAAGCGCTTTTATTATAAAAGTATGCTCGTAATACACGCCAACGTATTTACTTATGTTTATTTTCAACCAAAAGCATGTTTTCTTCCTCAAGAAGGCAAATTACTTTCATATGTTGAGAATTGTGAGCATCTACGTTTGAAAATATTGTGGAGTAATTTCTATACCCTCCTCGTTAGTAGAGTAAGTAGAACATCACTTTGGAGTAAACTCTGTGAGTAGGATTTTGGAACGCAGCCCAGCCAGCGACACTGTCAGCGTTAGCCAATAGTAGTCAAGATTTTCGAGCATGCGCATAATTGCCGGTTGGGTGTTCGTGAGAGATGGACTTATGCAGAAATGATATTTCCATTTCACAGTGTTTCCTTCGCCTACTCTTATGGGAAAGATATGAGCATTAGCAATATAATAGTTAATAGGTATATGATCTGTCTATATTATCTTACATGTAAAACAATTATCATAAGGTTGGCAACAGTGCAATTGTATGAAATCGTCGTATAATGGATTACTTTAGTGCCGATTTCTGAGCTTTTAATGACGATTTTTGTGTACTTTAGCGGCGATTTCAAATAAATTTATATATAATAATGTTTAACAAAACGAAACGTGGAAACCTGTAATAAAATTCAAATGCGATTCAAATGTTAATAATTTTTTTCACTCATGTTTTTACCTATTAAATTATTAAGTATGAACATTACTACCCTTAAAATACATTTTATTCTGGTACAAATAACAGCTTTGCATATATGTGCAGTACACATTTTAAATAATTATATTCCGCTTTATTTGTTTTAATAATAATAATTATTATTAGATCGTATTTTAATTCACATTAAAAGTACTTATAAGCATGATAGTAGGACCACATTTATTACTATATGTTAGTTGTACGAGTAGGTAGTTTTTATGTGCACAGAATTTAATATTTACAACATGTAGGATAATCCTTTTTAAGCTATTTGAAAACACGAACTGAACATATTGCTATTAGGTTAAATCGAGGGTTAAACCTTTATTAATTTATTGAACATAACAAATTATTCATAAACAACATTTTAAGCCGGTTTTATACGATTATAAATTTATTGATTAACGTAGTTAACAAATTTAAAAGGGGGTCGTACATTTTTTACCCAAATTTGTAAAAATATAATATTAGGCATTTACGAAAATTCTACCGGTAGATACCGGACTTACCGACTGCGTTCGAAAACACAAGTGGTTAATGAAGAATCTAACCTCAAAAAAGGTAGAGATGCCAAGCGAAATTGGAATCAGAAGTAGATTTCAGAAGTTAATTATGTTAATACAGAAGACGCGACGAGATAACGTTTAATTACGTCAAATTTCAAATCTGTTTCGTCTTTCAACTGTTTTTCATAGGTTATAAATCTACCCTGTTTACCACTTGCGTTCTTAAAATATCTATCCCGGTAGCTGTAACCTGATTAACAACTGTTTACCGGTATATAGTGTGTCCCATTTAGAGGTGCCACCATTGGAATCTCGAGAACTATAAAAGATACAATGTCCGTTAAATGGAATTTTTTGTGCGCCTTTGAGAGGCCATCTCGGATGTTCTTTTGTTTTCCAAAAATTCTCATAGGGCACTAGATAATGACGAAAAACTGAATATTGTTGATTTTTTTCTTTTTCAAATAACTTCTAAACTATTAATAATTGAGAAAAACGTTTCAAATATAAAAGATAGATATTTTTATTAGCTAACCAGTGGCGTACGAAATAAATTTTTATATCCGTAAATTTTCGAGATATAACACAAACTTATATTTTTTTAAAAAAATCATTATTTTTTCTCTTTTCAACGATGTAAGGGTTATTATGTTTAATATTTGTTTTGCCTTCAAAATTATTATTTTTTCCTTATTTTGTATTAAATTTATAATTATTTTGAAAATATTGGTAGATTTCTATTTAGAAATAGTCCTTGTATTTAAATAATTTATTTCGTTAGAAAATTTTGCTCAAAACTCGTATCAAACTAATTTTTATAATATTTTGTATCTGGTCGCCCTTGGCACATTATAGTGTAATTTGTAATTATGAGTCTAGAATGAAAATATTAAATAATAAAGGCATAAAACAAATTATTTCGATCAAATACAATATAATTAAAAGTTCAGGAAAATAAAGAGAAAATTTAAATTTTAGGAGCAAAACAAATATAAAACATAATAACCCTTACATCGTTGAAAAGAGAAAAAATAATGATTTTTTTTTTAAATATAAGTTTGTGTTATATCTCGAAAATTTGCGGATATAAAAATTTATTTCGTACGCCACTGGTTAGCTAATAAAAACATCTATCTTTTATATTTGAAACGTTTTTCTCAATTACTAATAGTTTAGAAATTATTTGAAAAAGAAAAAATCAACAATATTCAGTTTTTCGTCATTATCTAGTGCCCTATGAGAATTTTTGGAACAACAAAAGCACATCTGAGATGGCCTCCCAAACGCGCACAAAAAGTTCCATTTAACCGACATCGTATCTCTTATAGTTCTCGAGATCCCAATGGTGGCACTTCTAAATGGGACACACTGTATACCGGTAACAGTTTACCGGTAGAATTTTCGTAAATGCCTATTGTTAAAGTCCCTTATCTTTTATACGGTATAAACCACTATTTATTTTATAAATTTGTTTAACTTGTTAATTAAATTATAATCGTTTAAAACACTTGAAATTGTAAATATAATTCCTTTTTTTATCCTTAACATATTTATAGATAAATTTTTGTTTTAATTATAATTGGATGTTCAAAAAATAATTTAATGGGGTCCTATACCATAGTCATATTTTAACTATCTTAAATAAGAAGACGAAAATATACATAAATTAATGAGTATTAGTGAAAAAATTTTCTTTAAATATTGACTAGGCCACAAACTATAAGCGATTGAAGATGATTACTAATTGGGTATGACGCGTTAGGTACTAAGAATTTGATTGGTCGCCTGATTTTAAAAAGGAGATTCGCGCGTCTGCAACGGTCACCTTTAAAAGAATATGAAATGTCATGTTGTTCTATAACCTAACAAAACATTTAACAATTTTGTGTTTGATGAATTTATTTAATTATAACATCTAGTAATATTAACAATAATAATATATTTATAATTAAATCAATTTGCAATATTAATTAAATTAATAATAATATTAGTTAAATTAATATTGAAACTTCAAAACAGCCAGCACTAGCGCCATCCGTCGTCATACTTTGTGTAATAATATTGTGCAAATATGAAAAAAATTGTTCCCTCTATAACGATATACCTATTAACTAATATATTGCTAATGCTCGTATCTTTCCCATAAGAGTAGCTGAAGGAAACACTGTGAAATGGAAATATCATTTCTGCAAAAGTCTATCTCACACAAACGCCCAACTTCGAATTATGCGCAAGCTTGGAAACCTTGACTACTATTGGCTAACGCTGACAGCGTCGTTGGCTGGGCTGCGTTCCAAAATCCTACTCTTAGAGTACGAAATTATCCAAAGTCGTTTCAAAACTAATAACCTGTTCCAAAACAGCCAGAATTTACTCCAAAGTGATGTTCTACTTACTCTACTAACGAGGAGGGTATAGAAATTACTCCACAATATTTTCAAACGTAGATGCTTACGATTCTTAACATATCAAAGTAATTTGCCTTCTTGAGGAAGAAAACATTCTTTTGGTTGAAAATAAACATAAGTAAATACGTTGGCGTGTATTACGAGCATACTTTTATAATAAAAGCGATTTTATGGAGCGTACTTTCACATTATATTGAGGAGAGTGCTCCATAAAAGCGCTTTTATTACGAGCTTCACATTAATGTTGTCATTATAAGTAGTTTTGTTAGTTTTATAAAATTATTTTTAATTTAGCTTCAATTTTTTACTTCAACAAAACTCTCATTCCTTCCAAAATACAACACATCATACTCTACGCTGGTTTTGGAACGCAGCCCTGGTGATGCAGCGAGCACATGGTTTGATTTTGACGTTTGATTTCATTTCTGTTTGTAGTTGCACTTCGAAAGCATTTGCTTTGTGTTTCATACAGTAATTTATTGTCACCTATATAAATTAATCCTGACCAGATTGTATTCCTATTATTTTTACAGTACAACAAAGTAAATTATTTAATTCAAATTTAGCACTAGAATATGTAAATGTTTTTTATTATTACTACTATTTATATTCAAGAATTTACATACAAAATAAATAGTAGGTACATTGTTTAATTTCTTAAATTTAAATTTAAAATTTCTCGCGCTAGCCGTTAATAAACAGAACTCTGTGATTCGCAAAAAGTGATCATGATTTCCTCGTTAGCCAATAGTAGTCAAGTTTCCAAGCTTGCGCATAATTCGCAGTTGGGTGTTTGTGTGAGATAGACTTATGCAGAAATGATATTTCCATTTCACAGTGTTTCCTTCAAGAAAAGCAAAGGATCCGCAATATATTAGTTATTAGGTATATGGCTATAACTAACAGTTTGTCCCATTGTTTGTCGATCACTTGTTAGTACCTGCTACGTCACGCACAAATTCTTAAACTTTAAAAATTCATATCTCGCTTATTACGTAAAATTTTTAAGTCGCGTTTGCACTAAAATTCTTATTTTATCCTGTTCTTACAGAAAAAAAATAAAAGAAAAATGGCATAGGACCCCATTTTGTCTGTTTTTTCTTTCTATTAGATCCTTATGATCTAATGGCTTTGTAAATTAAAAATAAATGTTTAATTGTAGCATGATATATGTTAGTTTAGTTATTATTCTATATCCAGGACATACAGACAGAATCAAACTACTTTAAGTAGATACAAACTATCATTTTTAGACCTTTAGACAACATCAAATATCAGTAATTTCGATCATACAAATAGTTAGCTAGATATCTCTCCTACAAATTAACAAAAATCCATAAATTTGTCACTCTGGTTGTGTGTCCTGCATGACTAACATCAATCCGTTTACCAGCCAGCCGGCGTGTTGCAGCAAACCGAGCCGGAGGCGCCAGGCAGTGCAGGGGGCACGCCGGGGCCCAGCCAGGGCTCCGCGGGGGTGCCCGGAGCGCCAGCAGCCGCCGACGCCGCCCCACAACCACCAGGGGCCCAGCCAGAGCCCAAGAACCAGCCCAAGAGGCTGCATGTGTCGAATATACCGTTCAGGTTTAGGGATCCGGATTTACGTGCCATGTTTGGGGTAAGAAAATGATTCAATGGGCTTATAAATCATTATAGAAATGTAATAGACATGATGAAATTAGTCAAAATGGATTCAGGGATGGTCAAAATGAATATTTCTTCTGTATCTGAAAACGGAAATTTTTGGCAATGGGGGATTACACCATTTTTTTTTATAATTTCATTTGAAAATATTAGGAAAACTAAGACTATTGATGAAAATCCGGTGAAAAAATTCATATTAATAAGCGAGTTATGGTCTCCCGAATTTTGAAAAGATTGACGTGACGTCACGCATATGTGTTTTTATATCAAACTGTTTTCATCATGGACCTAAATGTTCTTCAAATATATGCTAATTAAAATTATATTTACATAAAAAAAAATGTATAAGTCCACATAACTTATAATTACAGGTGTATTTAAATTATTACAGGTGTATTTAAATTATTAAGTTTAATGCAAGAAATTTATGTTAAAATAAAAACTGTTTGAAAACTGCTGTACAGGAATGTTAGCCCCTCCTTTCGAATTTGAATTTCTTAACTTCCATTGGTAGTAATCCCCACCTCCTAATATGCTATTTGTAATGCATGTATAGGTGGTCTCTCGGTCGCCAACCAAAATATTTTCATATTAGTGTCGAAGCGCTATAACAAAAAACCCTTTATTTCCGAAATATCTCAATTATACCATTTAATTTTTTTATTAATATTCATTATTCAGCATATACATTCATATTTTTTTTTACTGTTTTCCTTAAATTCGATTGAGCCGTAATCCCCCATTACAATACTTCCTTTACTACGTACAAGGAAGTAAAAACATTATTTTATAATCTAGAAGATCGATCTTTTGAAACGATCGATTTTTCTGAATTCGGATAAATGATTTTTTTAAATTGATCGATCTTTTTGAAAAAATGTCGAATTTTTTTTCAAATAAAAAGATTAATCCGACGGTTAAATGGACAAACAGTTTCTATTTAATAATACAAATTTAAAAAAAAAGAGAAAATATATTTTTCGACCAATGGTTCTTAAAATATGGGACCCAACTTTATTATTTTAAATGAGAATATATGTTTTTCATTTCCTCATTCTTTAGAAAATTTAATTCTGAATTCAGTGATATAATACCCTTATATAACGATTTTTTTGAAAAAAATGCATGTAAAGTTTTATACTAATTTGATTAAAATATGGCTATATTAAGAGTGCTATGAATAAAAAAAATGAATACCTGTTAATTTTTTACATAATACCTAATCTTGTACATTATTTAATAATAATTAGTTGTACTTATTATAAATAATTTATAATAAATGGGGGATTACGGCTCAATCGAATTAAAGGAAAATAGTAAAAAAATACGAATGTATATGCTGAATAACGAATATTAATAAAAAAATGAAATGGTATAATTGAAATATTTCCGAAATAAGGGGTTTTTTTGTTATAACGCTTCGACACTAATATGAAAATATTTTGATTGGCGATCGAGATGCATAACAAATAGCGTGTTAGGAGGTGGGATTACTACCAATGGAATTTAAGAAATTCAAATTCGAAAGGAGGGGCTAACATTCCTGTACAGCAGTTTTCAAACAGTTTTTATTTTAACATAAATTTCTTGCATTAAACTTAATAATTTAAATACACCTGTAATTATAAAGTATGTAGACTTATACAGTGTTATAATATTCATTTATTTTTATGTAAATATAACTTAAAATAGCATATATTTCAAGAACATTTAGGTTCATGATGAAAACAGTTTGATATAAAAACACATAAATGTGACTTCACGTCAATCTTTTCAAAATTCGGGAGACCATAACTCGCTTATTAATAGGAATTTTTTCACCGAATTTTCATCAATAGTGTTAGTTTTCCTAATATTTTCAGATGAAATTATAAAAAAAAAAATGGTGTAATCCCCCATTACAAAAATTTCGAATAAATAATTGTTTCAATTTTTTATTATGCAATATTAAAAGATTTTCTAATGTGGGCTTGGGGCATTCGTTAGCACAGCTGCCTTTGAAATTTTAGATTGGGTAATTATTTAGGGTAATTATCTAATTATTTTATTATTTTTTTTACATAATAATTATTGAACTTTTAAAAATCTCTTATATTTCGTTTTTCAGTCATTTAAAAATAATAATAACATTGTAATAAAGAGAAAATAATTGACATTAATTGATTACAATAATCAAAACATTGTTAATAATAACAATGCATTGTATGTTGTATGTTCTTTTGATATTAATAAAAATAACTGAAATAAGATAAATTTATGTATTTATTATGTTTTTACTGTATTTATATAAAATATTGTTTATTAATATCAAAAGAAAATGCAATGCATGGTTATTATATCAATATTTTGATTGTTGTAATCAATTATTTTCATTTACTTTCTCTTTATTTATTACAATGTTATTATTGTTTTTAAATGAGTGTAATACAAAATATAAGACAGATTTTTAAATGGCACAAAAGTGACCCCTGTGGTGCACTCTCCACACCAGCTATGAGTGCCCGTGAGGTGACGCCTGGTAAGCGCCCACACGGTAAAATATATCGTCATCATTACCGATGTCTACATGTGTTGTATATACTGGCACACCCAGAAATGGGTAATAAGCCGTGATGATATATTTATTTATTTATTTTATTTTTAAAAGTTCATCAAACCCCAATCTAAAATTTCAGAGACAGCTGTGCTAACCATTGCGTTATAATGGCATTTGAAAATCTTTTCATATTGCATAATAAAATATCTGATGTGGATACCACATGACTTCCTTGTACGCCTGTTACACTATACATATTTTGTTAATAATTAAAATATGTATTATAACAGACCCAATCATAAAATTGCACGTATTTGACATAATTTGACATTAACATTAAATTCTTCATTTTTTTGTTATTTTTTGTCCTAATTCATAGCAAACTTAATTACAGAAACTAAAAAGTACATAATTTTTAAATATACATATCTCGCTTATACAAAGAGCTAATTTAATTATACTTGATGTATTCGACGCAGAATTTAATTCTCTAAAACTTTTATTTGAAGCATTTATTATGAAAATCAAAATAACACAATTTTTTTCAAGAAAAACTGATAACAGCTTCAAGTAAAGTATCACTTCCGGTTAGACTATTTTAACCAAAATCTATTATGTTATTCCCATTGGTATAAAAGTATTATATACCAAATTTTAAAAGTTTTAGATTATTTTTAGTATAGTTTTTCATTAAAATATATTATAGGCTTCAAATAAAGTACCACTTCCGGGTAGACCATTTTAACTAAAATCTATTATGTTATTCCCATTGACATAAAAGTCTTATATATCAAATTTGAAAAGATTTGGTTTATATTTTAATATAGTTTTTCATTAAAATCTATTATAGGCTTCAAGTAAAGTACCACTTTCGAAAGTTATGTAATGACCAAAAAGGGAGGTGCACAACTAGATGTTATAACAGTCCTAAATACAAAATTTTAACTTTCTACGGCTTCCCGTTTTTCAGTTATGCAAGATACCTACGTACGTACATACAGACGTCACGACGAAATTAGTCAAAATGGATTCAGGGATGGTCAAAATGGATATTTCCGTTGAAATCCGGAAATCGAAATTTTTCGCGATTACAATACTTCCTTTACTTCGTACAAGGAAGTAAAAATTGAAACAATTATTTATTTGAATTTTGTACAAGATGTAATCTACTATTATCATGTTCAATATCATGGCTTGATTTTTTGCCGGACACTTTGTATTTACAAAAAACTGTTTTCCCATGTTAAACGCGGGTGACATTATTAATATAAGGAATTTTCAAATTGGGTTTTCATTAATCGTTATAATACAAAATTTCATGAAAAGCAATAAAAAAATTGGTTTATGGATCCATTAACTTCATAAAGGAACTAATCAGACTTTAATTTAAAATTTAATTACTGTAGCTTACAGTATTATTAATTATTTCTTGTTGTTTCAGCAATTTGGTCCTATTCTTGATGTTGAAATAATATTTAATGAACGCGGCTCCAAGGTAAGAATCAAACTTAGTCGCTTTTATGTACACTTTATTTTGCGTACTTGTTACAGAAATGACAAATTATTTTCAAAATAAAATGTATTTTAATACATTAAAAATTAAATTGTAATATCACCAATCTTATAATAAAGAATATTATTTGATTCAAAAACATAATATATTTAATCGAAATTAATTAATTTATGGACAATTTTTTTGTCATTTCTGTGATAAGTACAATTTCCAAATCATCATACAAAAAAAAACCTACAATGATATACTTTATATAAAATTTAGGTACCATTCAACAATTCTATCAAATTAAAAGTAGTTTAGAATGATATATAAATGTTTTATGTATGTGTGATGCAGAATATACAAATAAATATAAATATTATAGTTTTCGTGTCACTTTTAATCTGATAAAGTTGGTACATAGAGAGATACTTCTACATTTTGCAAGAGAGGATTAAAAATAAATTAAATGTATACAGAAATAGATTGTGTTTAATTAAAATGTAAATTATAAATTAATCTGGATGTTGAACAAGAAATTGTTATATTTAAACACAAAAGCAATTACGAAACGAAATAACTATTTGAATTATTGTTCAAATGGTGCATTCTTTACTTGTAAATTAGTTATTCTTTACGCAAAACTTACCAATCAAGTTTAGACAAAAATGTTAAAATAAAATAAATTTTAAAAAAGTTTTTTAAATCGCCTCAAATTTGAAAATATCGCGAAATATTCATTAAATATCGTACAATTAATTATGAAAAACTGTCGCTTACTTTTTATATAATCTCACACATAAATAGAGCGGCCAAAAAATATTAAATACGGGGTGTATCAAGATAATGGAACAGTGCATTTTATTCGTGTATGTGAAAAGATATAGAAAAAAGTGATTAAGATATTTTGTAAGGCATAGAGGGGGACACATTTTAGCATAAACTTTATTATCTTTAATCCAGTGGTACTCAAACTGTAGGGCAATATTATATTTTTTTAAATGGCATTATATATATTTTATTAACTCATTAATTTTGTTCTGAATTCAACGATATAATAATATCATACCCTTACATTGCGAAAAATTTGATAAAAATTAATTCAAAGTTAATATTTCATTTCTACTTTATCTAAGTAATCTGAGCAAACATTCAATCAATAAAGCAAAATAAAATTTATTTTAGTTTTATTACAATCAAGTAAGCTACGATTTTGGCAATAAATTCTACTCTTAAAATAAATTTTTTGTTTTATTGCTTGAATGTTTGCTCAGATTACTTAGATACAGTAGAAATGAAATACTAACTTTGAATTAATTTTTATCAAATTTTTCGCAATGTAAGGATATGATATTATTATATCGTTGAATTCAGAACAAAATCCTCTATTTAATGAGTTAATAAAATATATATAATACCATTTAAAAAAATACAATATTGCCCTATAGTTTGAGTACCACTGGATTTATGATAATAATGTTTATGTTAAAATGTGTCCCCCTCTATCCCTTACAAAATATCCTAATCACTTTTTTCTGTATCTTTTCACATACACGAATAAACGGCACTGTTCCATTATCTTGATACACCCTGTGTACAGGGTTAGTTAAAAGTATGGAGACGGCGATTTATTGTCGTCAATATTCATTTTAGGAAATTATGTTCAATACAAAAGTTTTCTAATAAATTTTGATCTACATTTGAGAATTGAATTTTTTTTATCTTTAATTGTTTTTGAGTTACGCTTGTCCGCGTAAAGGGGGTCAACTTAAAAATCTTAAACGGGACCCCCTATTTTTTATTGCACATTCTGAAAGAGCGTAAAAGAATATGTTGGTTTTATTCAGAAAGTTGAGGAGTAATATTTCTACAATACGATTACAGCGCCATCTGTTGGGAGTAACTAAAGAAAAAACCCCTTAACCTTAACAATAAATTTAAAAACTATATACGTATTTCGAGAACTAAGTTCTCATCATCAGTAGAAACTACAAAGTAAAAACAGAGAAGTTAAGATTACTTAGCATGTAAACTATGCCAGAGGTCAAAACAGCTCTGTGGAATAAGGGAGAGAACTCGGGTTATATAGGGACAGGAGTCATAGGTGAATGGATACCTAATTGGCTAACTAAGATTAAATAGAGTAACTGTCTTATATTAACTCATATAATTTAGAATTTGGGATGGGACCTAGGTCCACGTTCATCAATTTATCTTTAAATTTATGTGCGTCTAAATATCTATTATTATCAACTTGTTCCAATAATTTTATATTAGAATTGTCAATTTTATGATTATTAATAAACATATGTTGTGCTACACTAGATTTATCAGGATTACCGCTTTTTAAATGATAGAAATGTTCTTTAAACCGAGTATCAATTTGTCTTTTAGTTTGCCCGATATAAACTTTATTACAATCTTTACAGTCAATTTTATAAACACCGGATTTTTTATTATTATCTATTTTATCTTTAGGGTTACCTAATAATGATTTAATGGTGTTATTTGATTTATAAGTTACCGTTAAATTTTGATTTTTAAAAATTTTGTTTAAACCTTTGGTGGCATTATCAAATGGTAATGTTATATATTTATTATTTTTATTATTAGTTGGCGTTAAAGTTGTGAAATCTAATACGGATTGACGATTTTTAAATTTATGGACTAGTTTATCTATAATTTTAACCGGGAATCCATTATATTTAGCTATTTCTTTAATATATTTCAATTCATTTTCAAAACGTGTTTTGTTTAACGGAAATTTGGTCAGTCTATTAATTAAAAAGTTAAACGCTGCTAATTTATGTTGCCAAAAATGATTCGAGTCAGCTGTTATAAATCGATTAGTATTCGTAGGTTTCCTATATGTCAAATTCTAATTCAGTTTTGTTTCTAATAACCAGTGTGTCCAAAAATGGTAATTGTTTATTGGTTTCTTTTTCAATCGTAAATTTAATTGATGGAAAAACTGAATTTAATCTGGCTAAAAAGTTATCTAAATCGCAAGTTTCGGTATTAATAATAGCAAAAATATCATCAACATATCGAATCCAAACTCTAGGAGTTGGAAGTACAAAAAAGTTTCCCAATAAAACTAACATATTTTTTACGCTCTTTCCGAATCTGTAATAAAAAATAGGGGGTCCCATTTAAGATTTTTAAGTTGACTTCCTTTCCAGCCCCCCCTGTGGGGGTCGGGGGGCCATTTTGTCAGAATCTGATGTCCCCCAAAAACTATGAAGGTTTTGATTCGGCACACTTTTTGTTACGATGCATTGTTTTCGAGATATTCAAGAATGTAATGTTATATGGGACACCCGGTATACCGGTAAAAGTTCACCGATAGAATTTTCGTAAATGACTATTCTGTTTTACATCATGCCACTTTTTTTCAAAATATTACACAAATTTCAATAATAGGGCTGTTGCAAGAATTTTTATATGACTTCTAAGTATTAAATTTTAAAAGATATTGTTCTTTAAAGAGCCTCAAATTTGAAAATATCACGAAATATCCTTTAGATATTTTACAATTCATTTTTGAAATTTGGATAAAATTTTGAATAAGTCACTTGATCTGAAACAGAATGTGACGTCAGAACACATACATCTTCAGCGGTTCTAAGGTGTCAAGTGTATTGTCAAAGTTGTCAAACAAGTGTCAAATTTTTAGATTGGTTCAAGTTGTATAATATGTAGATAATAAAAAGTTCAAAATGAAATGAGTAATTTACGATATTGTATTGTGCCTTTTTACAAAAATACTGTTAGGAACAAACCTACTATAGAGTTTATAAATTTGACAAAAGATGCGAAGAAAAGAAATTTGTGGCTAGAAGCATCGTGTCTTCGTGTTTGCGAAGATCATTTCAATTTTCATCCACCTTCACGATAACAGTATATTTTTGTAGCTTCACTTTATGTTCAGGGCAATCTTTACATCTGACTATACAGATATTTTTTTCTCGACATAGATCTACATGTCCTATAGTAGATTCAAGAAAAGAATCACGACCAGAACTTTAATGTAAAATATATTATCAATTTATATAGTAAATTCAGTTTTTATATTTTATTTTACCTCAACTCTTTAACACTCCTTATTTCGGTAGCAGTAAAACAATTGTTCTGATATAAATTCAGCCATCATCCAGCTACCGACCTTCGGTAAATTGTCCGATTTAGCTTGAGTGTAATTTAAATTAGCCATTATTACTTTATTATTCATTTACAATGAGCAATGTCAAATTAAAAGATTTTGTTATTAACATGTGACAAACTTTAGCCTACGTTTATTTATATAAATAATATAAATAAACGTAGGTGATGGAAAAACTATTTTCCTATTGGCTATTAATGATGTAATGTATGTGCTTCTACGTCACAGGAGTGGGGGGTAGTTTTTCAGGACGCCAATCTTTTTATTTAATTATTTCCACAAATAACAACAAATTGTTAAAATAAAAATTATTACTAAGAAAATCATTCCATAAACATTCATTTAAAATAGTTTTTGAAAAATGTGAAACAGGCTCATTAATTGTTAAATATCTAATGGATGTATCGTAATATTTTCAAATTCAAGGAATGCAAGTTGTTATAAAAATGTGAAACCTTTTTTCATTATAATTATTTACATTTCAACTAAAAATGTTTTCATTTTCGTTGTTTTATCTATTTTATTCCAGATATTTGTGAACATATTGCTAATTTTTAAAAAATTGGCAGTTCTTTGAACAGTATGTCAATTTATAACCATAAAATGTCCCTACTTTTTTCCAGCCTTGTTTAAGAAGAATACACCACCAGAAAATTATAAAAAATTGATCCAACATTGTATAATAATAATAATAATTCTCTCTCTTGCAAAATATAGAATTATCTTTTTATGTAATGTCGTCCCTCTATTGTATCTTTATCTTGATGACATTCAATATTTATGGCTATGGAGCCAAATCCCATGTGACACTAGGCCCGTGATCTGGCATCTGACAAGACGTGACTGCTGACTGTTGCTTCTAGTGCTTCATTATGTGCGCGCAAGCGCAAATATACCAGTATATATATATTGCCCCGAGGTCTACAGACGTGGTAACAACATAAATATATCATTGCTTGATAAGATACAGTTGTTTAATAGTTTTTTTCTATTTTGCTATTAAAGCACCCAAAGGAGTTTGTTAATAGTTTGTTCGAAAGATGTAATAGACTAGTATAATTTATTTTTATTAGGTTGGTGGATAAGAATTTCAAAAATGTCAAATCTCGTTAAATAAACGAACACAAACGATTGTTAAGAATTTTGTTTTTATATAATTTTGAATTTAAAACTAAGAATAAGAACAGGAGAAGATATGAAGTAGTAAATTTAGTGTGAAATAGAAAATATCGTACGGTGCTACAAAAATAAGGTTAGAGTTGTCAAATGAATTATCAACTGATAAAATTCTCTAAATTTTGATATTACTATTTTTCATTTGAAACAGGCATAGGAAGTGCAAAATAGAAAAAATAGTGTAAAGAACTTGTCATAATTTTTGAGAAAAGTTTATTAGGCACCACAGGAATTTTTGATCTTCTTTTGTTTCTGAGCTACAGGCAAAAACTTGTTTTTCGCTCATTTCGAAAATATTTCATAACTTATTTATTATGGTAGTTAGAGAAAAATTGTTTTAACAAATTTTGTATCGTTTTTTAGGTAAAATAAAATGGCGTAATTAGATTTTTTGAAAACTTTATAATTCTTGAGATATAACACAAACTTATGATTGTTTAAATTGGCAACCTATCTTGAAAATAGTCTCATCTTTTTACTTATTTTATAAACTTTTTAATCTACATTCTTTTGTTTTACACATGAATAAAAATGAATTATTAATTAAATAAATTAAAAATATGTGTAAAACTGAAGCAAATAATATTGGAAATGAACATTATAATATTTTTTATCCATTTGTTTCTTAATAATTTTTTGTGGTGAAAAAATTAATAATTCATGTTTTATTCATGTGTAAAACAAAAGAATGTAGACTTGTTATACAGGTTGGTTAATTTTTCATTGTACAGCTTATATCTTCTGAAATATTAAAGGTACAAGAAAAAGTTATATAGAAAAGTTATTTGATACAACCTGGTCTATAATTAAGCATAAACAATTTTTTTCCAAGGCCTACCAATTTTCGAGAAAAATATTTAACTTTGATTTTTTAAATGGAACACCCTGTATATTTTTACGGAATAAAATTCTAAATAAATTTCTCTTTACAATAATGTGTAACAAGTAAGGGTTTACCTTTAAATTATGTCTAATAAAGCAAATAGAAATACGATAAAAGTAGGCTGTGATATTCTATTGTTTATACCAGTAACATATGTCACAGATTGCTACTTGATATTTAAATAAAAGTATTAATAATTTTGTAAATCATCAGTGCTAATAATTCTATTACTTGCCTTATTAGACATAATTTTATTCAAAGGAAAACCCCTACGTAGCCAATGTTCATGTGTGACAGAAATTACAGGTATAAACAATAGAATATCATAGCCTACTTTTATCATATTTCTATTTGCTTTATAGGACATAATTTAAAGGTAAATCCCTTACTTGTTACACATCATTGTAAAGAGAAATTTATTAAGAATCTTATTCTGTCAAAAATATACATGGTGTTCCATTTAAAAAATTAAAGTTAAACATTTTTCCAAAAAATTGGTAGGCGTTGGAAAAAAAATTGTTTATGCTAAATTATAGATCAAGTTGTATTAAACAACTTTTGTATATAACTTTTTTTTGTATCTTTAATATTTCAGAAGATATAAGCTGGACAATGAAAAATCAACCACCCTGTATATCATTGAAAAGCTTATAAAATAAGAAAAAAGATGAGACTATTTCCAACATAGGTTGCCATTTAAAAAATCATAAGTTTGTGTTATATCTGAAGAATTATGAAGGTTTCAAAAAATTTAATTACGCCATTTTATTTCACCTAAAAATCGATACAAATTTTGTTAAAACAATTTTTCTCTAACTCCAATAATAAATAAGTTATGAGATATTTTCGAAATGAGCGAAAAACAAATTTTTGCCTGTAGCTCAGAAACAAAAGAAGATCGAAAATTCCTGTGGTGCCCATTGAACTTTTCTCAAAAAGTTGACCCTGGAATATGCAAACTATTTTGATCTATCATTAATATTTCCCGAGATAACTTAAAAAAAAAAAAACATCAAAAATGAGACACCTGTACTTCAATACGATATTTAATTGTTATATCTGTTAATTAATGTTAAATAATATCATTAGAATATGTCTCATTTAAAAAATTATATTACAAATAATAAAATTATAATATTTTAATCATTCACTGTATTTTTTAATAATACATATTACATTAATACTATTTGATAGCTAAATTTCTGTACTTTTCAAATTTTAAAAAATATATAATAGGGATTTTAATTTTATTAAATTTCCAGCTCTCCTGTATTTATGGCAAAAACTGTAGAGTACAAAGTAGTACAGAATTAAAAATTGTTTTTACATGTTTTGTTATATTTTTGGTTTCTTCACAATTTTAAAAAGAAATTTAAAAATTTCGGTTTATTAGTAGCAATGGCCATGGAATTTGTTTTCTTTTGTCTGGTTTTTATAAAATATTTATAAACGTCAAACGTCAATTTGACTTATGGAAAAGATATAAATTAAAATGATGAATATTTATTCGACTGAGAAACGTGTGTATATTGTAAAAGAATTTTATGATGGAAATAGTTACAAAAGAATACGAAATTTATTTTATTCACAATCATTATAGTAATATACCGATTCCTAATCTTTTGGAGGTTAGGAAATACGTCATTCCTAATTTTAATGACAATCTCTTGGGTTGGAAATAACAGATTTCACTTCCATCTCTTGGGTTGGAAATGTTTATGTACTGGTTGCCTAGCAACATTTTCATAGATCCTTATAATAAAGTAGGCTAAACAAATTTTAATAGAGCTGTCAAAAATATTAATATAATTGTAGGTTATAGTTCATTGATTTATTTTGAAAATTATTGAATTAAAATAAGGATGATTGTGAATAAAATAGTATACATAACCTCGGTGTGAGTTTCATCATAGCCTCGCGCTTTATTCCACCTCGAGGCTTCGCCTCTCGGTAATATACATAAGCCCTTGGCTGTAATGAAACATCTCCCACCTCGGATGTAATATACTATTACATATGGAACGCCGTTTTAATATTTATTCTATATTTAAAGATATGTTAAATTATATAAAGACGTCATTAAATGAAATAAAGACGTCTTTAATTCATTTTTGGACGTTCTTATAATATTTTTTGATATCCAAAATGTTTTAAAGACGCCTTAAATTCAAATATATATAGATATCAAAAATTCTTTTTTAGATATCAAGAATTGAATTAAGGATATCAAGAATTAAATTAAGGATATCAAAAATTGAATTAAAGATATCAAAAATTGAATTTTGGATACCAAAAATTCAATTCTGGATATCACATCTCCATAAATAACATGTCCAAAATTCGAATTTTTGACGTCCTAAATTAATTTTTGATATCAAGAATTGAATTATGGATATCACATCTCCGTAAATAACATGTCCAGAATTCGAATTTTTGATATCAATAATTCGGTGCGCCATCTAGTTTAAAGTGACTGAAATACTTTGTGTCGGTAAATCAGATTTCCTCAGCGAAATCATAATAGCGTTGGTTTAGATTCTGCCTTAGGATTGGTCAGAATGCAAACCTATTTCACAAAAACGAAAAGAATCACCAGTTTGTTGGCCTTTATCAAATAAAATCTACAGAATTAATGATGTATACATTTAGTCATGATTTCGCTAAGGAAATCTGACTTACCGACACAAAGTAATTTAGTCATTTTAAACTAGATGGCGCACCGAATTCTTGATATCATAAATTCGAATTCTGGACATGTTATTTATGGAGATGTGATATCCATAATTCAATTCTTGATATCCAAAATTAATTTAAGATGTCAAAAATACAAATTCTTGATATCAAGAATTCATTTAAGGATATCAAGAATTGAATTAAGGATATCAAAAATGGAATTAAAGATATCAAAAATTCAAATACAGATATCCAAAATCGAATTCTGGACATGTTAAATTTACTTTTTGATGTCGAAAATTCAGTACCATTTTATGATGTCTAAAATTTAATTTTTGTTATCTATAAATGTATTTTTGATATCCTTTATTCAATTCTGGATATCTAATATTCAATTTTTGACATCCTAAATTATTTAAGGATGTCTGAAATTAATTTTAGACGTCCTTAATTATTTAAAGATGTCCATAATTCAATTTTTGATGTCTTTTAATAATTAAGGATATCTGAAATTAAATTTTTGACGTCTTTAAATAATTGAAGATGTCTTTAAATGTAGAATAAATAGTAAAACTGCGTTCCATAATTACATAAGTCAAAATGGCATTACAACTAATTTATGAAAAGTACAGAAAAAAAAAACATGTTTCATAGTTATTGCACTTTGTATTTTATTAAATATGAATTTTGCACTTTAATTAAAAATTAAGAGATGCTATAACATGAGTGTATTGAACTAAATACAAATTAAAATTTAATTAAATTTTTCCATTTTAATAATTTACACTTCAATAATATCAAATTAAATTTGTTTAATTTCAATTGTGCCTAAATTGAATTTCGAAAACACATGCAACGTAGAAATATTTATTTTATTTGAATTATACGTATGAAGTAATAAAATAATTTTCAATTTCAATTTAGGTTAATAATTATTAACAACTAATTCACATAATTTGTACAAAAAATATTATTTGAGTAATTAATAATTACAAAAATAGAATCAACAATATTATATATTTTGTATCTATGAAATAGAAAATCCACATGAAAATGTTAAATGACATAATTTATCAAGCAAAATATATTTATCTTGTTACAGTTCCTAAACAGGTATTATACATTGCAATATTGATAAAATTAAAATGAAGATGTACTATCTAAGATGATTAATAAAAGACAAAATGATATATTTATTTATTTTTGCTATAGCATATTTTAAAAAATGTGCTTTTTGTGCTCAAAATGGCATATCAAGTAACACTTTAAATACAAGGGTAGATAAAATAATACTTTAACACCAACACCAAGACCAAGAGTACATAAAGTACTTTAATTTTTATTTAAATTTAATTAAATAATTATAAACTTTGACAGCCCGATTCACAAAAAGGTTTAAGCTAATCCTCATTTTTGGATTAGCGAATTCTACTCTAATTTTGACAGTTTATATCTTAAAATATAGTCTAATCTATTCCTAGTATCTGCCTTTATTGATAATGTCATGAAATTTAATTTTAAATACAGAAATAGAATAGAATTCACTAATCCAAAAATGACGATTACTTGAATAATTTAATTTATTTTTAAAATCCCCAAAAGAAAAATTCCATTCATGAATAAACTATAATTTCTTTGGCAAAAAAAATAACTATTATATTACTGTATACAGTATGTCCCATTTAGAAGTGCCACCATTGGGATCTCGAGAACTATAAGAGATACGATGTCGGTTAAATGGAACTTTTTGTGCGCCTTTGGGATGTCATCTCAGATATGCTTTTTTTTTTCCAAAAATTGTCAAAGGGCACTAGATAATGACGAAAAACTGATTATTGTTGGTTTTTTCTTTTTCAAATAACTTCTAAACTATTGGTAATTGAGAAAAACGTTTCAAATATAAAAGATAGATATTTTTATTAACTAACCAGTGGCGTACGAAATAAATTTTTATATCCGTAAATTTTCGAGATATAACACAAACTTATATTTTTTTAAATGGAACCCATATCTGATTTTAGTCTCAAAAAAATTACTATTTTTTTCTCTTTTCAATGTTGTAAGCGTTATTGTGTTTTATATTTGTTTTGCTTTTATTTTGAAAATATTGGTAGATTTCTATTTAGAAATACTCCTTGTATTTAAATAATTTATTTCGTTGGAAAAATTTGCTCAAAACTCGTATCAAATTAATGTTTATAATATTTTGTATCAGGTCACCCTTGGCACATTGTAATTTGTAATTATGAGTCTAGAATAAAAATATTAAGTAATAAAGGCATAAAATAAGTTATATCGATCAAATACTATATAATTAATAAAAATAATAATGTTTTTTTGGGAAATAATAAGAAAATTCAGGAAAATGAAGAAAAAAAATAAATTTTAGGAGCAAAACAAATATAAAACATAATAACTCTTACATCATTGAAAAGAGAAAAAAATAATTATTTTTTTGAGACTAAAATCAGATATGGGTTCCATTTAAAAAAATATAAGTTTGTGTTATATCTCAAAAATTTTCTGATATAAAAAATTATTTCGTACGCCGCTGGTTAGTTAATAAAAATGTCTATCTTTTATATTTGAAACGTTTTTCTCAATTACTAATAGTTTAGAAGTTATTTGAAAAAGAAAAAATCAACAATATTCAGTTTTTCGTCATTATCTAGTGCCCTGTGAGAATTTTTGGAAAAACAAAAGCACATCTGAGATGGCCTCCCAAACGCACTCAAAAAGTTTCATTTAACCGACATCGTATCTCTTATAGTTCTCGAGATCCCAATGGTGGCACTTTTAAATGGGACACACTGTATATGATGTATATTTCTTTTTTTATTTATGTTTCTTTATATTTAAGGGCGAGTGATTTAATTTCTTCGAGTGAATAAACATTCTTAGCTCACGTGGTTTGTACAATATTTTATTCAATTTTGACGAAATAGTAATAAAAACTATTATAATATTTAATTTTGACAAAACAAAATACTAATCGGTTAATAGGTTGAGTATGACAATCGTCGCTGATAGACGTCAAATCATATACTTAAAATGCTTTATTGTCTGTCATTTGTGCCGTGAAAAATAATGAAAATAGCTGATAATATCTGATAAATATTATGGTGAGTGTTATTTTCGTACCTGATATTATTTTAAATGCATTATTTGTTGCAGAGTGATTTAATTTTTTTAAACAATTTTGTTCAATTTTGACGTTTTAAACAGTCATTATTAACTCCATAGCAACAACTATAAGTAACACTTTATTCATAAGTGAATTAAAAATTCACAAAATTTTAACTCACTCACAATTAATGCATTTAAAATAACATCAGGTACTTATTTTCATTATTTTTCACGGCACAAATGACAGACAATAAAGCATTTTAAATAGATGACTTGACGTCTATCAGCGACGATTGTCATGCTCAGCCTACTAACTGATCAGTTTTTTATTTTGTCAAAATGAAATATTATAATTGTTTTTATTATTATTTCGTCAAAATTGAATAGAATATTGTACAAACCACGTGAGCTAAGAATGTTTATTCACTCGAAGAAATTAAACTTTCTTCTCATGGATAAACATTACCTTAGCTCACTTGGTGTATAAATATCCATTAATTTAAAATTAAAGACTTACTGTAACTTGGAACATAATGTACTAATAGTAACTCTAATGATGAAAATAATTTTTAACTACAGTTCTAGAATAGACACTTACAGAATTGACGTCGTATGCAAGAGAGAGAGAGAGAGAAGATCATGCATCCAAACAAACCTCCCCTCGTTGTCGTACGTCTCGCTCCATGATTCTATCTGTCATTGTGTTCGCGTCTGTTATTCAGTGTTAAACCTAATTCTTTATTGTGATTTGTACGTTGTGTTTAATAAAAATGAGTTTAAAAACAGAAGATGTGTCTGGGGCAACTTTTTTGTTTGATAATATTGAAGATCATTTGATTATTCAACTAAAACGATGGCTGAAGTGTAGATGTCTATGGCTGATGACAGGTCTTTGTTTGGACCTATTAACTAATATATTGCGGATCCTTTGCTTTTCTTGAAGGAAACACTGTGAAATGGAAATATCATTTCTGCATAAGTCTATCTCACACAAACATCCAACCGCGAATTATGCGCATGCTTGGAAACCGCGACTACTATTGGCTAACGAGGAAATCATCATCACTTTTTGCGAATCACAGAGTTCTGTTTATTAACGACTAGCGCGAGAAATTTTAAATATAAATTTGAGAAATTAAACAATGTACCTATTATTTATTTTGTATGTAAATTCTTGAATATAAATATTAGTAATAATAAAAAACATTGACATATTCTAGTGCTAAATTTGAATTAAATAATTTACTTTGTTGTACTGTAAAAATAATAGGAATACAATCTGGTCAGGATTAATTTATTTAGGTGACAATAAATTACTGTATGAAACACAAAGCAAATCCTTTCGAAGTGCAACTACAAACAGAAATGAAATCAAACGTCAAAGTCAAACCATGTGCTCGCTGCATCACCAGGGCAGCGTTCCAAAACCAAGAATACCGAGTTTTGGCGTAGAGTATGATGTGTTGTGTTTTGGAACGAATGAGAGTTTTGTTGAAGTAAAAAATTAAAAATAATTTTATAAAACTAACAAAACTACTTATAATTACAACATTAATGTCAAGCCCGTAATTAAAGCGCTTTTATGGAGCACTGTCCTCAATATAATGTGAAAGTACGCTCCATAAAAGCGCTTTTATTATAAAAGTATGCTCGTAATACACGCCAACGTATTTACTTATGTTTATTTTCAACCAAAAGTATGTTTTCTTCCTCAAGAAGGCAAATTGCTTTCATATGTTGAGAATCGTGAGCAACTACATTTGAAAATATTGTGGATTTTGGAACGCAGCCCAGCCAGCGACGCTGTCAGCGTTAGCCAATAGTAGTCAAGATTTCCGAGCATGCGCATAATTGCTGGTTGGGTGTTTGTGAGAGATGGACTTATGCAGAAATGATATTTCCATTTCACAGTGTTTCTTTCACCTACTCTTATGGGAAAGATACGAGCATTAGCAATATATTAGTTAATAGGTATATGGTCCAAACAATGACCTGTCATCAGCTGTAGACCTCTACACTTCATTCATCGTTTTGTTTGAATAATCGAATGATCTTCAATATTATCAAACATAAAATTTATCCCACGCATATCTTGTGGTTTTAAACTCATTTTTATTGAACACAAAGAACAAGTCGTAAAGAATTAGGTTAACATTGAATGACAGATGCAAATATAATGCCAGATAGAATCAGGGAGCGGGACGTAAGACAACGAGGGGAGGTTTGTTTGGATGCATGATCTTCTCTCTCTCTCTCTTGCATATGACGTCAATTCTGTAAGTATCTATTTTGTAAGTGTCCATTAAAAATAAAGGAAATATATATTTTTTCAATGCTAGAATAAAAAAAACTGATATGGCCAACATAAAACCTCCCGCTATTTAATTTTTATTAATTTAAATACAGAGTGTCTCTTAAATAGGGGGACATGGCTTAACCACAGATTCCTGAGGCTATAATAAGACGATTTAACTAAACTTGCTTCTACCGGAAATTGTACCATTTAGCCAGAATTCTGCTTCAAAGTTCTTCGAAAGAAATTAATTTTGCTTGTAATAACCTAACGCTTTATTCGATTTGAATGAAATTTGGTATGACAGTTTATATGGTTATAAGTCATCTTTTAAGATGATACTTGTTATTATTAGTGAACCACTAGTGTATGAAACGTAGGTGTCCCAACATTGATTAGACCATAACTTTTTAATGACCACGCTAATAACGTGAAATAATTTTTTTCAGAAAGATACATTCAATAGTAAACTTTTCTCTCTATGTGTAATTTGTGATATCCGTTACGGTTCACACAGATAAAAATAAAATATGAGTGTCTGCACTGCTAAATTTTTAAAATAAATTTAATCTAGCAGTCTATCCAAATGTCAAACAAGTAATTTTTAATGACAGTAACAATTGTTTTACGGGTTGTCAAAAATTTTCTTCGCAATATTCTAAAATCAGTAACATCCGTTTGTTCGGCCTAATAATATTTTACTATCATTATTATAAATAAGATGATTACATATCTCAGCTTACTCCTAAACAAGTTGTGAAGATTGACAGCTCGTTACTGTCATTAAAAATTACTTGTTTGACATTTAGATAGACTGCTAGATTAAATTTATTAATTAATGTTGGGACATCTAAGTTTCATACACTAGTGGTTCACTAATAATAACAAGTATCACGTTAAAAGATGACTTATAACCATATAAACTGTCATACCAAATTTCATCCAAATCGAATAAAGCGTCCGATTATTATAAGCAAAATTAATTTTTTTTCGCAGAATTCTGGCTAAATGGTACACTTTCCGGTAGAAGCAAGTTTCGTTAAATCGTCTTATTTTAGCCTCAGGAATCTGTGGTTAAACCATGTCCCCCTATTTAAGAGACACCCTGTATATATCTACGTATTTACTAACGCTGCAAACTGTTCCATTGCATAAAACTATTGCTTTATTTACTATTTTCTTTTTAAAATGTCACTGTTATTAATTTGAAGTGATTAGTTTTTTTACTGTGACATTTACTGTCAGTTACATTCATTTGAAATATGAACTGTGTAACAAAGGAATTGTGTTTATCTTAGGCTTCGCGACTAATAAAAAAATTATTTTAAAATTTATCTGTAAAATATATAGAAAAAGTATTAATGTATTCTTGTAGAAAACTCAATAATCTTTATTTTTTATTAGACATAAAATGCGAAAAAATGGCATTTAATGGTATTTTTTGAAGAAAAACCATTATGAGCTTCAGGTAAAGTGCTACTTCCGGTTATGCGCTTTACACCAAAATCTAATGGCTTGTTTTCATATTAGAATAAGATAGAAATACAAGGTTTCAGAATTTTCTGAATGATAGTATTTGGGTTAGAGCGAAGACAAAATCCCTACACATACACACATCATCATGAAAATGTTAAAATTGGATTCTAGGGACCTTAAAACGTGGTCATTTACTAAAATCTCGATATGTTATTTTTAGCACGATCCCTATACCTCCCTTACCTAGGGTAGCGGGAGGTAATTAATTTAAAAATAAAAGAAAATGCTATTATTATTATAAAAATATCTTTCAGAACTCATGTTATTAATTGGAAAAATACTACCTTTTTTTCGTTTAAGTTCTGTAATTTATTACTTTAACCCAACGTTTCGGCACCATAAACTGGTGCCTTCTTCAGGGGATCCCCTGAAGAAGGCACCAGTTTATGGTGCCGAAACGTTGGGTTAAAATAATAAATTACAGAACTTAAACTAAAAAAAAGGTAGTATTTTTTCCAATTTGCTATTATTATCCTTATTGCAATGTATTTTACCTCTAGTGGCCCCTCTGACGCGACGTAGCACAGCTTTTGTGATCTGACCTGCCCTGACAAGACAGTGTGACTTGTGACTTTGAGACGTATGTACTTATTATCTAAATGACTAATGTAGTGTTGCGTTGCGCCTGCTGATTGCTAGCTAGTCCTTGTGGAATGCCACTCAGTGTCGGTTTACAACATTCTACTTGGAACTCTAACGTGGAAATAGATATAACGTGACAGTGCGGTTAGTGTGCGGTACATGAATTTCAGCCAATATACACACACACGACACACAGAGTGTCTCAGGTTATAAGATAAATGGTAATGATGGTTGTAATTCTCTTTTCTCCTAAATAGGGCAAGGATTTTAATTAAATAAATAAAAAAAAAACTGTTGTGGCCAGCACAAGACCTCTCGCCATTTCCATATTAGGCTATATAAGTAAAGTACATATTTGACATTTCTGATACACACAAAAACACATATCTTCTTTATATTTTTTAATTCATTCTATTCACTCTTATTCTTCTAATGTTCGAGATTCTTCCAATTCATTGATGAGATTGGCGGTATTTCTGCAGGATATATGTAATATATGTATATTTAATTAATAATAAAATAAGAAATATTAAATGTACTTCCCAGAAAAAGTCTTCAGTAATGTCTTTGACTTTTTGACACTCACATTTATCTGTCAATTACAAACATTTTAATTTTTCCACTTGTTTTCCATGGGCTGCGAGATTCATTTACAAATTATTATTTTATATATTTGTTTGTCTGTCTGATTTTTTAATGAAAGTATTACTTCCGGTTGTCAAATTGTTACCAAAATCTAATCAGCTCTTCCCAAGAATGTCAGATTGAGGAAACTACAGTTTAATAATTTTTTAAGTCTTGTAGTATTTGAGAAACCGTGGTTCCAAAATACACACTCACGGACATCATCATAAAAATATTATAATCGGATTCTAGGGACCTTAAAACGTGATTATCCACTAAAAAATATATATATGCGATTTTTAGAATGATTCCAATACCTCTCTTAGCGAGAGGTAAAAAAGTACCAACAATAAATTTTCAAAACTGATTAAAAAAGTAAAATTTTAGTACTAATATATTAACGTCAATTTTGACAATCAGTATTTTTTTTTTTTTCAAGAGAACACTTTGATTTTTACTTTTTTACAAAATTTTGAACTATGACGCAATTGGTCAGTTTTAAAGTTAAAGTCCTCCAGTTCTTGTAGAAAGAATTTCAAAAAAAAAAATATTGGCAGATTTACTATCTATGGGGTCAGTTCTACCATGGGTTAAGCATTGTACACTTACTTACATAATAGGTTGTATATACAGGGTGTAACACGTACACCGACCACCGCCATTATTACCTTTATTATTATAGTTACAAAAAAATACTATAGAACAAAGTTGTAGGGGACCAAAGGGGACATCCTTTCAGAGAAGAAATTTTTTTTTTTAAATCAGTGGTTCTCAAGATACAATACAAAGTTATATTTTTTCAAATGGGATTCTACATATTTTTTATGCCTATTCGATAGCATATTTTTTTCTGAATGTAACCATGTATTAGTTTTATATCCTTACATAATAAAAATATTTAAAAAAATGCGATTGAAATTTTAATAAATTTTTATTTTTAATATTATTGTACAGTAGGCCATGGATGAGAAACAAGAGTGATAAATTTAAATTGAAAATTAATAATTGTTAATTACTCCTTATAAATAATGTTCTATTTGATTTCCATTATTTTCTAAGCATAATTCTATTCTATTTAAAACAGAAGTTGCTTTTATTACAGTTTCTGGTGTCAAAGCAGCGCAAGCTTCTCTAACTCTGTCCATCAAATTTTGTTTCGTTGTCACTGGTTTTGAATATACTCTATCTTTAAGATATCCCCATAAAAAAAATATCTGATGTGGACACCACATGACTTCCTTGTACGCCTGTCGCCTGTTACTTAATAATTAAAATATGTATAATAACAGACCCAATCATAAAATTGCACGTATTTGACATAATTTGACATTGACATTAAATTCTTTATTTTTTTGTTATTTCTTGTCCTAATTCATAGCAAACTTAATTACAGAAACCAAAAAGTACATAGTGTTTAAATTTGCATATCTCGCTTATACAAAGAACTAATTTAATCATACTTGAAGTTTTTGACGCAAAATTCAATTCTCTAAAACTTTTATTTGAAGCATTTATTGATAAATTCAAAATAACACCATTTTTTCAAGAAAAACTGATAATAGCTTCAAGTAAAATAGCACTTCCGGTTAGACTAATTTAACTAAAGTATATTATCTTATTTCCATGGATATAAAAGTATTATATACCAAATTTGAAAAGTTTTGGATTATATTTTAATATAGTTTTCCATTAAAATCTATTAATGGTTTCAAGTAAAGTACCACTTCCTGGTATACTATTTTAACTAAAATCTATTATGTTTTTCCCATTTTTCATTAAAATCTACTATAGGCTTCAAGTAAAGTACCACTTCCGGGAAGATCATTTTTACTAAAATCTATTATGTTATTCCCATTGACATAAAAGTCTTATATACCAAATTTGAAAAGTTTTGGATTATATTTTAATGTAGTTTTCCATTAAAATCTATTATGGGCTTCAAGTAAAATAGATGTTATAACAGTCCTAAATACAAAATTTTAACTTTCTACGGCTTCCCGTTTTTCAGTTATGCGAGATACGTACGTACGTACGTACGTACAGACATCACGACGAAATTAGTCAAAATGGATATTTCCGTTGAAATCTGGAAATCGAATTTTTTCGCGATTACAATACTTCCTTTACTTCGTACAAGGAAGTAAAAATCAAGGGGTGTCAAGTCCGGGGAATGAGCGGGCCCATTTGTTGCTATCCACCGACCTTGAAACATTTCGTCGAGCCGTTCGTACACTCGACGAGTATTGTGAGCCGGCGCTCCATCTTGTTGGAACCACATATTTTGTCTTTCATTCAAGTTTAAATCTTCTAAATAATTTAATAATTCATTTTCCAAGAAACATAAATAATGTGCAGCGTTTAAATTGTCTTGATAAAAATGTGGTCCAATAATTTTATTCCCAAACATTCCAAGCCATACATTAAAGCTCCATCTGTGTTGATTATCTTTTTTCTGCGTTCATTGTCATTATTATGTATAGCATGTAATAGTTTGTATGAATATGATTTTAAATTATGCTTTTTCAAAATGCGCCATACGGACATATTAGAAATAAAATGTTCTTGAGCAATTTCTCGTGTGGATGAATTGGGATTACGCGCAATAGAAGCTAAAACTGCGATTTCTCTTCATTGTTTCTCACGGGATGTTGCCTTTCACGTTTTTGTGAAAATGATCCATAGTTTTTCAAATTTCGTGCTAATCGCCTGATTACTGACCTCTCTGGACGCGGTTTGTTTGGATATCTCGTGGCATAAATATTGCACGCTTGTATGGCATTTTCATTACACTCACCATAAATTAATAATAAACGATACAAATCTTCATTTGTATCAGCCATATTGTTACAAAATAATCTCAAAACACAAAGAATAACAATTTACAACAATTAGTATGCCAATTATTATTTGACAGCAGCTATATTTTGTTCTTTTGTTATTGTTTTTTGTCCATAGCCTCCCGTACAATAATATTAAAAATAAAAATTTATTAAAATTTCAATCGCATTTTTTTCAATATTTTTATTATATAAGGATATAAAACTAATACATGGTTGAATTCAGAAAAAAATATGCTATCGAATAGGCATAAAAAATATGTAGAATCCCATTTGAATAAATATAACTTTGTGTTGTAACTTGAGAACCACTGGTTTAAAAAAATATTTTCTTCTCTGAAAGAATGTCCCCTTTGGTCCCCTATAACTTTGTTCTATAGTATTTTTTTGTAACTATAATAATAAAGGTAATAATGGCAGTGGTCGGTGTACGTGTTACATCCTGTATGTATCTATAATTACAAATATTTAATTAATAATAAAATAAGTCTTTTAAAGTTAAAGGCCTCCAGTTCTTGTAGAAAGAATGTCAAACAAAAATTATTGCCAGATATACTAATTATGGGGTTAGTTCTACCATGGGTTAAGCGTTGTACATTTACTTACATAACACCCTGTATATAAATAAGAAAGTAATTTTGAGTGGTCCGTTTTGCCCGTACCCCCATGTACATATAAATTTAATTATCAACATACTTAAACAATTTAAATTCTCGTTACATTTCTCTCGGAGCTGTGTATTCCCTGGGGTCTAGTCCATTACATTTCAGCGGGTCTCAACAACTCTAATCCCTGTTTCCTGCAAATACAAGTCCTGCCTGGAGGTGTATTCCTGCAGGATTAACGCCAGTACGCCCCAGATAATCCTGATTTATTTCGCCAGGACACAACTCCTCCAGGACTTGTAAACAGGCACCCACGCACACAAACACTCTCCTTCGGTTTGGGTTTTAGCATATATTACAGCCTAATTATAACAAAGTGTTTAAAATATGTCATGGCACATTGTAGCTTATTTTTGAAATATAGGGCAAATTTCATTATTGGAAATTGGAATTATGTACAGTAAAATTTTTGAAAGAAGTCCGATCAAGACCATCTACGAATTGTATCTATGAATTAAGATTTTATGCTGTCAAATTTAATAGTGTCGTTTACATAGTTTTTATGAGGTACACAAGATATTATGTAACCTCATAAAAACTAAGCAAAAGACACTACTAAATTTGACAGTACAAAATCTTAATTCATAGATACAATTCGTAGATGGCCTTGATCGGACTTCTTTCAAAAATTTTACTGTAGGTGGAATTTTGTTTGATTAAATTTTTAAAAGAGGATATAAATTTTATTCACAATCATTATAGTAATATACTGATTCCTAACCTTTTGGAGGTTGAAAAATACGTCATTCCTAACTTTAATGACAATCTCTTGGGTTGGAAATAACAGATTTCACTTTCATCTCTTGGGTTGGAAATGTTTATACAGGAGTTGCCTAGCAACATCCCTATAATTAAGTAGACTAAACAAATTTTAAGAGAGCTCTCAAAAATATTAATAATATTAAAGGTTATAAATCATCTCTCAATAACATACGTAAGCCCTCAGCTGTAATGAAACATTTCCCACCTCGGATGTAATACAGGCTGTCTCTTAAATAAGGGGACATGGTTTAACCACAGATTCCTGAGGCTAAAATAAGACGATTTAACCAAACTTGCTTCTACCGGAAAGTGTACCATTTAGCCAGTATCCTGCTTCAAAGTTCATTGAAAAAAAATTAATTTTGCTTATAATAACTGGACGCTTTATTCGATTTGGATGAAATTTGGTATGACAGTTCGTATGGTTATAAGTCATCTTTTAAGATGATACTTGTTATTATTAGTGAACCACTAGTGTATGAAACGTAGATGTCCCAACATTGAATAGACTATAACTTTTTAATGGCCACGCCGATAACGTGAATTTTTTTTTTTTTTTTCAGAAAGATACATGCACTAGTAAACTTTTCTCTCTCTGTATAATTTGTGATATCTGTTACGGTTCAGACAAAAAAAAATAAAACCTGAGTGACTGCATCGTGAATTTTTTAAAAATAAATTTAATCTAGCAGTCTATCCAAATGTTAAACAACGAATTTCTAATGACAATAACAATTATTTATGGGTTGTCAAAAAATTCCTTCGCAATCTTCAGAAACTAGTAACATCTGTTTGTTCGGCCTAATAGTATTTTACAATCAATATTATAAATAACACGAATAAATATATTAGCTTACTCCTAAACAAGTTGAGAAGATTGACAACTCGTTACTGTCATTAAAAATTAATTGTTTGACATTTGGATAGACTGCTAGATTAAATTTATTTTAAAAAAATTCACAATGTAGTCACTCAGATTTTATTTTTTTCTGTCTGAACCGTAACAGATATCACAAATTACACAGAGAGAGAAAACTTTACTATTGAATGTATCTTTCTGAAATTTCACGTTATCGGCGTTTCCATTAAAAAGTTATGGTCTAATCAATGTTGGGACACCTAAGTTTCATACACTAGTGGTTCACTATTAATAACAAGTATCATCTTAAAAGATGACATATAACCATATGAACTGTCATACCAAATTTCATCCAAATCGAATAAAGCGTCCGGTTATAATAATCAAAAATAATTTTTTTTCAAAGAACTTTGAAGCAGAATTCTGGCTAAATGGTACACTTTCCGGTAGATGCAAGTTTAGTTAAATCGTCTTATTTTAGCCTCAGGATTCTGTGGTTAAGCCATGTCCCCCTATTTAAGAGACAGCCTGTATATACTATTGTATCCACGGTTTGAGAATGTCATTTATTGCTACTTACTTTATTTATTACTCCATTTAATTTTTTGGTAGATAAATTTCTGTCGTATAGGAGAAAACAGATTTGGTAATTCGTTTTTAATAAGTCTTATTTTATTATTAATTTCCACAAATTCTTTAACGTCATAGTAAGTTTTAATTTCGAAATTTTAAATTAAAATAAGTTTCATTAAAGTTTAAAAAACAAAGGACGGTGCAATTCTGTAATTTTCTATACCACTAAAGAACTATAACTCTCAACAAAAGCGCATCATTTATTAATGTCATACGATGATAAATGTATTAGTAAACAAAAATTGTTGCAATTTTGTTCACCTTTACATTTCTATAGCGTTATAGGAAATTACAGAATTGCACTAAAAATCTATATTGAATTTAATATAGTAAAATGATTATTCTTTATTACACTTTTTTCAACATTGAATTTTTTTTTAACTATATGTAAATTAATGTATTTGAAAATTAATTTTGTTAAGAACAAATGACTTTTTAGTTCTTCGTATTAATAATAATCGTTGCTACTGTGGTAATTTTGGCGTTTCAAGCAAATGTATTTTTTTTAAGTGTACATTATGTCTGGAAGTCGAAAATTGTTTAAAACTATTAAATAGGCAAAAGTTTTATCGGGATTCCAAAGGACCGTAGTAAAATTCTTACCCAAGATATTATGCTTGCTTTAACATTGAACGTTCATTATTGAACTTTTTCAAGTAATTTTTAACTTTCATACAGTCTAATACACGAGCGTAGTTCTAACATGTTTCAGGGTTATTAACAAAATCGGTGTTGCCAATATACTGATTAAGCTGAAAATGTAATGACAGTTACATACAATAAACTTGGCAGCATTATTTGAAATTGTTTAATGTGATTTGTTTCTTCATTTGTTGTAAAATAAACAATTTAAAATAATGAAGCCAAATTTATTGAATATGATGTCAGTACATTTTCGGCTTAATCAGTATATTGGCAATACTGATTTTGTAAACAACCCTGAAGTACATGTCAAATTGTTGACATGATTCTAGTTGACGCCGGTGTTAGAACCACTCTCGTGCTACCAACCGTAATGAGAAGGAACGCAAAAAATTTCACACAGCAACGATTAGTCATTTGTTTAAATAATTGCTAGACGAGCTGTAACTATGTTATTCACAAATTTTAAATACAGGCCTCCAAAATATTAAGAACTTTTTTTATCAATATTTTATTTTTAAAAGTAACTACAAATATTAATAATATTATTTGTTATTAAAGTTCAAGTTATTTTTGGTGTTATATCATTTTATTGTAAATCTTTTTCCTAAAATTTGCCAGTAACATTTGTATTATTTACATTTAAACATTTCTAGCACGATTCTCGAAAAAGTTTCAGCTAATCCTCATTTTTTGATTAGATCATTTTGAATTTTGAATAATTATGTCAGCTGTTTCCATGATAAATAGCAAAGCTGACTAATTTTTGAAAATTAATTTCTTTATAATGCTTTAACTCCACATCTATTGAATATGAAGGAAAATGTATAATCAAACCGTATAGAGAAGGGTATTTTCTTTAATATATATAATAACAAAATGTCAAAAAATAATATTTAACTGCGTTTTTTTAAGAAAAACTGTTAAAAACTTCAAATAAGTGTACTTCCGGTGGATCAATTATAACCAAAATCTAATCAACTCTTCATATGGATGTACAGAAGAGGAATACGAAAGAATTATAATTTTTAGAATTGTAGTATTGGAGTTATCGTCGGAGAAAAATTTGTCACACACGGACACATATACACACACGGACACACACACACACACATATACATACATACATACATACATACATACATACATACATACAGACATCATCTTAAAAATAGTAAATTTGTATTGTAGGGACCCTAAAACGTGCTTATTCATTAAAAACTCACCACCGAATTTTTTAACCAAAGACAATACCTTCCTTACCTAAAGGTGACGGAAGGTAAAAACATTATTTGATTTTTGCCAACCTTGTTTTGCAGATTAAATTTTAAATGCCGAAATATAATAGAATTCACTAATCCAAAAATGAGGATTTTTTGAGAATTGGGCTGTTCGTTAATAATAAGACCGTCAAACAAATTTTATTAATTTATTTTAATTTTTTTTTTCAGTGAGACTCTTATATGTGTTATATGTGTGTGTATATTGGCTTATTGACGTTGGTTTGTAGACGCTACTGACTTACTGACGTTACATTACGTTATGTTACGTTACGATACGTTAGTGTTTCGCCCTGCACACGGGATGGCTTCGTTAGATAGCATGATGTCATAGTTGAGTTGACTCCGTACGTACGTAGACTTTGTACCAACAACAATAGCACCTATCAAGACGATAAACATCTCTATAATAAGCAAGAACAACAATTAATGTTGTATACTTCGTATCTACAGAATGAAAGTTGATGCTTACATTAGGTTATGGTTATATGGTTTTTATTGAAAGAAATGTAGTCTGTATTATTGTATAATGGAGTCTTAAGGTTAAATTATAACTAAAAAAGAAAAATCCGTTAACCTTAACAATATTTTTTAAAAAACTATACATATTTCGAGAACTACGTTCTCATCATCAGTAGAAACTACAAATTAATAAGACAGAGAAATTAAGATTACTCAGCATGTAAACGGAGGACCTGAGGTCTGAGGAATAAGGGAGAAAACTCGGATTATACAGATGTCTCTAAAAAAAGGGGACACGGCCTTAATCGCAGATTCCAGAGGCTAAAATAAGACGATTTAACTAAACTTACTTCTACCGGAAAGTGTACCATTTAGCCAGAATTCTGCTTCAAAGATCTTCGAAAAAAAATTAATTTTGCTTGTAATAACAGAACGCTTTATACGATTTGGATGAAATTTGGTATGCCAGTTCACATGGTTATGTCATCTTTTAAGGTGATACTTGTTATTATTAGTGAACCACTAGTGTATGAAACTTAGGTGTTCTAACATTGATTTGACCGTAAATTTTTAATATCCGCCGATATTGTAAAATTATTTTTTTTCAAAAAAATACATTCAATAGTAAACTTTTCTCTCTGTGTATAATTTGTAATATCTGACTGTTACGGTACATACAGAAAAAAATAAAACCCGAGTGACTACACCGTTAAATTTGTAATATTTATTTACATTCGAGTGCGTGTAAGTTATAAAATACTTCACGCACTAGAATTGTATCAAATTTTTGGGCCGACGATAATGAAAATAACTATTTTCAATGAGATAGGTTGTACTTCTGAAAAGGGTTAGTTTAAAATACAGGAGTTAAGACAATTTCCAAATTTGATTTTACTTACCTTCATTAGAGTACTTCTTCTAGCAAAAATTTATCTGTAATAATAGACGTTGTTTATGACCGATAATATATTTATTTGCTCATGTTTTCTTCGTAATAAATAATAGGTAGGTGTCGATATTTGACATTTCAGCAATGTTCGCCTCGCGTATTTGACAGGTATATCGATCGGTGACTATGTCGGTAACGGCGGATTTTTACAATAATGACAGATGTCGCTGCTGTGATTTTGGTTTATATAAATTAATTTTAAATATAGGATATGTTAAAGTAAAAAAATAACTTAAGTAGTTAGTACTTTTTTACATGAACTTTATTATAGTAAAGATGATTTCTTTTCTAAATGCCCATAAACGTCCAGTGTATTTTGATTATTTCACCGCATAGTTAGACAAGTTACAACACAGTAAGCGTAAAATGTAGGTTGCACTTGCTGTGTATACAATTGTAAAGTTCCCATTACACTTCAGGAGGGCAAAAAGAAATTTTATCTAGCAATGTATCCAAATGTCAAACAACTATTTTAATGACAGTAACAATTGTTTATGGGTTGTCAAAAATTTCCTTCGCAATATTCTAAAGCTAGTTACATCCGTTTGTTAGGCCTAATAGTATTTTACAACCATTATTATAAATAACACAATTAAATATGTTAGTTTACTCCTAAACAAGTTGACAAGATTGACAACTCGTTACTGTCATTAAAAATTAGATGTTTAGCATTTGGATAGACTGCTAGATTAAATTTATTTTAAAAATTTCACAGTGTAGTCACTCAGGTTTTATTTTTTCTGTGTGAACCGTAACACACATCACAAATTACACACAGAGAGAGAAGTTTACTATTGAATGTAACTTTCTAAAAAAAAATAATTTCACGTTATCGGCGTGGCCATTAAAAAATTACGGTCTAATCAATGTTGGGACACCTAAGTTTCATACACTAATGGTTCACTAATAACAACAAGTGTCATCTTAAAAGATGACTTATAACCATACGAACTGTCATACCAAATTTTATTCAAATCGAATAAAGCGTTCTTTTATTATAAGCAAAATTATTTTTTTTCAAAGAACTTCGAAGCAGAATTTTGGCTAAATGGTACACTTTCCGGTAGAAGCAAGTTTGGTTAAATCGTCTTATTTTAGCCTCAGGAATCTGTGGTTAAGCCATGTCCTCCCATTTTAAAGACATCCTATATAAGGAGAGGAGTCATATGTGAGTGGAGACCTAATTAAGATTAAACAAAGTAATGGGCGAGACAGACGACAAAAATTAATGATCATTAACGGTTAGATATAGTATGCGCACGTGAACTTGATACTATTGACAGATGTCAAAATTGCGTCTATTAACAAACCAGAAATATTGACTGTAATAAGTACGTATTACTTATTGTATTGTATTCATACAGTACAAAACAATAAGTAACACGTACTTACTACAGTCAATATTTTCTGGTTTATAAATAGACGCAATTTTGACATCTATCAATAGTCTCAAGTTCACGAACGCATACTACAGTGTGTCCCATTTAGAGGTGCCACCATTGGGATCTCGAGAACTATAAGAGATGCGATGTCGGTTAAATGGAACTTTTTGTGCGCCTTTGGGAGATCATCTCAGATATGCTTTTATTTTTCCAAAAATTCTCATAGGGCACTAGATAATGACGAAAAACTAAATATTGTTGATTTTTTCTCTTTCAAATAACTTCTAAACTATTAATAATTGAGAAAAAAGTTTCAAATATAAAAGATAGATATTTTTATTAACTAATCAGTGGCGTACGAAATAAATTTTTATATCCGTAAATTTTTGAGATATAACACAAACTTATATTTTTTTAAACGGAACCCATATTTGATTTTAGTCTCAAAAAAATCAATATTTTTTTCTTTTTTCAATGATGTAAGGGTTATTATGTTTTATATTTGTTTTGCCTTCAAAATTATTATTTTTTCCTTATTTTGTATTAAATTCACAATTATTTTGAAAAAATTGGTAGATTTTTATTTGGAAATACTCCTTGTATTTAAATAATTTATATCGTTAAAAAAATTTGCTGAAAACTAGTATCAAATTAATTTTTATAATATTTTGTATCAGGCCCTTGGCACATTATAGTGTAATTTGTAATTATGAGTCTAGAATGAAAATATTAAGTAATAAAGGCATAAAATAAATTATATTGATGAAATACAATATAATTAATAAGAATAATAATGTTTTTTTTTTTTTTTGGGAAATAATAAGAAAATTCAGGAAAATAAAGAGAAAAATAAATTTTAGGAGCAAAACAAACAAGTTTTTGTTATATCTCGAAAATTTACTGATATAAAAATTTATTTCGTGCTCCACTGGTTAGTTAATAAAAATATCTATCTTTTATATTTGAAACGTTTTTCTCAATTACTAATAGTTTAGAAGTTATTTGAAATAGAAAAAATCAACAATATTCAGTTTTTCGTCATTATCTAGTGCCCTATGAGAATTTTTGGAAAAACAAAAGCACATCTGAGATGGCCTCCCAAAGGCGCACAAAAAGTTCCATTTAACCGACATCGTATCTTTTATAGTTCTCGAGATCCCAATGGTGGCACTTTTAAATGGGACACACTGTATATCTAACCGTTAATGATCATTAATTTTTGTCGTCTGTCTCGGGTATATCTGTCTTATTTTAACTCAATATAATTTAGAATTTGGGATGGGACGTAGGTCCGCGTTCATCAATTTATCTTTAAATGTATGTAATATCAAACTCTCTTGTGCGTCTAAATATTTATTATTATCAACATGTTTTAATAATTAGAATTGTCAATTTTATGATTTTTAATAAACATATGTTGTGCTACTCTTTTGAAATGATAGAAATGTTCTTTAAACCGAGTATCAATTTGTCGTTCAGTTTGCCCTATATAAACTTTATTACAATCTTCACATTCAATTTTATAAACATTAGATTAATATAAAATAGATATTAATATTGAAATATATTTAAAGAAACCATAAACAATTATAACCATCAACTTTTATTGTGTAGAACACGAATTATACTCTGCTTGTATTGTGACTGAAACCCCGTGGTCTAACATGTTTACATGATACTTTTGCCAGATTTGTAGTTAATGCACTATGCCATCTAAAGTAGACTATGTAAATGTATTTCTTGTTATGCTAGCATGAAAACGTAAATAATACAGTCAGTAAATCATTGTAGATCAGAACTGCTTCAATCTTTCTTGTGGTGCACTCTCCACTAACATCAAGTACATTTATATGTGAAATTTATTATAGTCATGGTTATTAATATGTTCTATTGTAAAAATGAAGTATTTCAATTTGAATGAACCGCCGAAATGTGACGTAGTAGATCCAATACGCGCGATATGACGTATATAGTTTGGCGGGAAATTTAAAATAGTTACTGCAGAACTTTTTTATAGTATGTATTATCGTATTATCTCGCATATAATATGCGTTTTTGATAAAAATAAATGAGCCGTAAAATTCAGATATTTTTTTTTTTATTTATGACAGAAGGTTTCTTTTAAAATATAATATTTGTATTGTATAGAATTCTTGAAAAGTTTTGATTTTACTCGTATATTCTAATTATAATAAGATTTATCAATTTTCCCCTGAAGAAGGCACCAGTTTATAGTGCCGAAACGTTGGGTTTTATTAATAAAAAATCTGTTGTGGCCAGCACAAGACCTTCCGTCAATTCGATATATTTTGTACAAATCGCATACCAAAAGATCCTTGAAACAGATATATAATATCATGTAAAATCGAACACGAACACATACTATTTTTTACAAATTCCATACCAAAAGTTAATTTGAAAAAGTTCTACAAATCCAATAAAATTATAACATAAACACACACTAAGTAAAATGCACTTGACACTTCCTTCATTTCTTCTTCAACGTTCCCCTATTTTATTAGGGGTCGCTGTTTCCTCTTCTCTTCCACTCATTCCTGTTCAACGCATCTTCTTCACACATTCCTTTCTTTCTCAAGGCTTCTGCAATACAATCTTTCCATCTTCTCTTTGGCCTTTCTCTGGATGTCACTTGCGAGGAACGCTATGACATACTAATTTTAGATCCTTTACTTTCTATATTTGGTTTTGCACTTGCAACTGACATCTGTCAATTAAAATTTTATTAATATACCTATCAGCTGTGTACATTATAAATAGCAAAGCTGACTAATTTTTGAAAATTAATTTCTTTATAACGCTTTAAATCTACATCTATTGCATATGAAGGAAAATGTATAATCCCACCGTATAGAGAGGAGTATTTTCTTTAATATGTATAATAACAAAATGTCAAAAAATAATATTTAACTGCGTTTTTTGAAGAAAAACATTTAAAAACTTCAAATAAGGGTACTTCCGGTGGATCAATTATAACCAAAATCTAATCAACTCTTCATATGGTTGTACAGAAGAGGAATACGAAAGAATTATAATTTTTAGAATTGTAGTATTGGAGTTATCGTCGGAGAAAAATTTGTCACACACGGACACACATACACACACATACACACACTTACACACACACATACATACATACATACAGACATCATCTTAAAAATAGTAAATTCGTATTGTAGGGACCCTAAAACGTGCTTATTCATTAAAAACTCACCACCGAATTTTTTGACCAAAGACAATACCTTCCTTAACCTAAAGGTGACGGAAGGTAAAATGGTAGTATTATTCCAATTATTAATATGAATTCTGAAAGATATTTTAATAATTTATCAATAAGCAATTTTTTAAAAACTTGAATTATAAGAATAAATTTTATTCACAATCATTATAGTAATATACAGATTCCTAACCTTTTGGAGATTGGGAAATACGTCATTCCTGGCAATATCTTGGGTTGGAAATAACAGATTTCACTTCCATCTCTTGGGTTGGAAATGTTTTGTAGGGGTTGCCTAGCAACATTGCCGTAGATCCCCATAATTAAGTGGGCTAAACAAATTTTAAGAGAGCTGTCAAAAATATTAATAAAATTATAGGTTATAACTCATTGATTTATTTTGAAAATTATTGATTTAAAATGAGGATGATTGTGAATAAAATATTATACATAACCTCGGTGGGAGTTTCGTCACAGCCTCGCGCTTTATCTTTCATATACATAAGCCCTCGGCTGTAATGAAACATTTCCCACCTTGGATGTAATATACTATTACATATGTTCTTGAAATGATTTACTGGAAATATAGAATCGTTTGCAAGATAGGTACCTGTGTGGAATTTGTACAAAATACGTAAAATTGACGAAAGTTAATGTGCTGGCTAAATCAATTTTTTTTCCATACGAGTTAAAAAATTATGTTAAATATTGTGAAAATAGTTATCTGAACTATTTTTATATATTAGTTGTTTGTTTAAAACGACACCATTTTAAATTCGATAAAATATTTAAAAATAAGTATGTATAAGGCTTAAGAATACATATTAAAAAAATGTGTGTGTTACATGCGAGATAATAACGATAATTCACATAAAAATTGTTTAAAAATACTATAGTTTAAGTATACGTGTTAATTAGTAATTCTGAAAAAAACAATATACTACTAGGTATAAATCGGGCATTTTAGTTTAACCAATCAGTATAATAATATACAGGGTGTTAATATTAAGTTGTTACTCCCGATAATGACAGTTAGAACTCATTAAAACAAACAATTTTTCCTAGTTTCAATTTTTGATTCGGTGCCCCGGTTCGTACTTACTAAAGTTCTCTTGTTTTTCGAAAAATCGTTATAATTCCCTTATTTTAAGGATTACTGAAAAATTATTTTTTTTCCAAATTGCCTTGCGGCTCTCTAAAACATTTGCATTCAAAATTATTTTTAATGTTTTCAAATGACAATATGGCGATAAATCATAAATTTTAAAACCAGATTTTTTGATAACCATTTCTATCGTATTTCGAAAGTAAAACATTTATAAAATCCTTAAACTATCTATTACAAGATTTGTAAACATTTTTTTCAATCTATTCAAGAAAAGGTCTTCATTCATTTATTTGACCTACAGATAAGTATTAACAAACAAAAAAAAAAAAAAAACATTTAAAACGAATTAACTTTCTGCCATTGAACAATGAAACAAAAGATTAGATTTGACAAGTACGCTATTATTATTATTATAATACATTTTGAAAAAGATATCTCGTACATGCGTTGTTGTAAATGGTGGTCATTTTGAAAATATATTATAAATAATATAGGTACTTGTCAAATTTAATGTTTTGTTTCATTTTCAATGGCAGAAAGCTAATACGTTAAATGTTTTTTTAAGTTAATACTTACCTGTAAGTCAAGTAAATGAATAAAAACTTTTTTTTAGATAAATTGAAAAAAATGTTTAGGAGAAATGTTCTAGTAGATTAAGGATTTTATAAATATTTTACTTTCGAAAATCGAAGGAATGGTTATCAAAAAAATCTTGTTTTCAAATTTTTGATCAATCGCCATTTTGTCATTTGAAAAAACAAAAAATAATTGTAAATGCATATGTTTTAGAGAGCCGAAAGGTAATTTTGAAAAAATTCTTTTTTCTTCTTTAAAATAAGGGAGTTATGACGATTTTTCGAAAAACAAAAGAACTTCAATAATTACGAACAGAGACACCAGATCAAATATTGTAACCATGAAAAGTTGTTTGTTTCAATGAATTCTAACTGCCATTTTCGAGTGTGGCGATTTAATATTAACTTTGGTTACAATATACAGCGTGTTAATTAAAAATCTGACCATTAGGCATTTAATATGGGAAAACAGTTTTTCTTTGCGCAAAAGTCCCCAATTAATTTTAGACAAAAATGTTTCAAATAAAAGTCGTAGATAATTATATTCTACGCCTAAATCACTAAACAGATTTAAAATTATACACTTTTGGTAAATTGTAAAATTGACTTTGAAATTTTATAAATATTGTTCATTTGTAGCGATACCCATGGAATTGAAACAAAGTTACAAAGAAATGCGTATCGTTCGAACTGTCATACATTCGATTTTCAAATAAAAGTTATAGACAATTTAGTTTTACATCTACGATTTAAAATATACTGGTTATGCCACTTGTCATGTTTTTCATTGTTTCTGATGGTCCGCTACGTGAGAACGACCCTACCACTGCAAACTATTTTTACATAAAATATAAAAAATTAAATGCATAATGAATTTATTTTTAATATAAATTTATATATTTAATGGAAATCTGAATCAATATATTGTTAGAATTTAAAATTGGAAAACTAAGTAAATTGATAGAACCGTACGCTTCCAGATTTCCATTCGGTAATAATATCTTCTTCCCGCAAATGTTTTCGACAAACATCATTCAATCTTAATTCGCGATCATCTCTACTAATTGCACATTGCCATTTTTTAAAAAGTGATATGTCGAGTGGAGCAGCAAACAGAGATTATTTTTCAGTGGATTTCTTGTAACCGGTTTCACATCCAGGAATGAAACATTTTCTATTTAATTTTCTTTTCATTTTGCATTAATTGCAATATCTTTCAACAAAATATTTATATTACATTACATATAATACGAATATGTACTTCAAAACCTGTTTTATTTACCTTTCTATAAGATATAACATGTAATATTATCAAAATGACATGCAAATGACAGGTGTCAGTTGGGTCGTTTTTACGTTGCGCCTCTAGCGGAAAAAACGAGGAAACACGTATCGCTTATTATTACTAGGTATTATTTTTATAATCTAACACTAAAAACAATGGCTGGTAGTATGAACAAGTGATTACGGGTGATTAGCTAGGAGCTGCTATTTAAAGTATTTTTCTCTAAATAATCCATAAACAATTGACGTACAATATAATTATCTACAACTTTTATTTGAAACATTTTGGCCAAAATTAATTGGGGACTTTTGCGCAAAGAAAACCTGTTTTCCCATGTTAAACGTCTATGGCCAGATTTTTAATTAACACCTTGCAGACCAGAGATTTTCAAAATTAATATGGAATTTTTATAAGTAATATGAATCATTTACTTTAGATGGCAAGAAGGCATTACGTGAAACCGGCATAGTATAGTAAACCAAATATCTAGTTGACGTTACGTTACAATTACATTATGTTCCACCCACACTGAATGGTATGGCTGACTGGACTGTTATGATATTATGAAACCTAACCTAACCTGTCTCGGCTCGACCGTGTCCGTGTTTCTCATATACATGTCAGTGTCTTACGGAATGTTTACGTTTACGTTACTGGTTAGTGTCCGAATGACTTGACAAGTTCGTCTGTTTGATTCGATTGCAGCCATATGGTATTGGATCACTGTAGATATCCGAAATGCAACTATTAGGAACTGCTTACCTCTTAGATCACCTGGTGGTCCAACAACAACACGCACAACGAAACAAAAAATATATTGGTTATTTGGTACTAAATAGGTACAAATGGTACCAGCAATTATTGGGATATTTAAGTCATAGTTGTATATTTTTGTAAACTGTAGAGTTTTAGAGTATTTATCCTATGACAATCTAGAGGTTCAGGAAAAAATTAGCGTAACTCAATCCTATCGGAAGAATTTAATGCAGGGTTATATTCGAATAAAACACCTTGAAAAAACCATGTGGGTTTTTGTGGTAGAATTCCCCACTCAATAGACACTTACAGAATTGATATCACATGCAAGACAGAGATAGAAGATCATGCTTCCAAACAAACCTCCCCTCGTTGTAAAACGTCCCGCTCTGATTCTATGTCATTCAGTGTTAACCTAATTCTTTGTGATTTGTTAGTTGTGTTCAATAAAAATGAGTTTAAAACCACAAGATGTGCGTAGGACAAGTTTTTTTTTTGTTTGATAATATTGAAGATCATTCGATTATTCAACTAAAACGATGACTGGATTGTATGGCTGATGACAGGTCTTTGTTTGGTAGTGGTAACCATAGCAACCTTTAGTTCTATGCTTTGCCGCTAGATGCGCTCTTGCAAATTGCAATTTTGTAAGTGTCTATTAAATTAAATTCGTATACCTACTAAAATAAAGTAAAATAAAGAAATACAAAATTATAGGCCTACAGCAAACAGGTTTTATGAAAAAATATCTACATACAATTTTAGAAAATAAAATCCTGAACTTTTGCGTGTTATAATTTAGATATAGTATGTGTTAATTCAAGAAATGAGCGTAGATTAACTGTGAAATATCTATATTTGACAGTATACTTAAATTTCATTTTTTGAAATAATCGTATACTAAATCCTTTTTATCACAACTTAAAATTAAGTTTACTCGAATATCAAAAGCGTAAATTTAATAATTTTAGCACACGAAAATATAGAATTTTATTCTCTAACAGCCCGATTCACAAAAAAGTTTAAGCTAATCCTCATTTTTGGATTAGCGAATTCTACTCTAATTTTGACAGTCTATATCTTAAAATATAGTCTAATCTATTCCTAGTATCTACCTTATTTGATAATATCATGAAAATTAAATTTTAAATGCCGGAATAAAATAGAATAGGGTAGTGGCACAATTTCCAATTTATTTTTTTTCTGAAAGAATCGTTCAAGTTATTCACTTTAATACATGTTTTACATCTGGCAACTGTATATTTTTTAAAATATAATTTTTTATAAAAAATTCTTATTTCAAATTTTCCCGTGATAACGTGTTTTATTAATACCAATCACAGTTTTTCTTGCCCTAGCGGTACACTCTCGGTAGTACACTCTGTGCACAATACTACAATTTTTATCTGAAATGATTTATATGTTTGAGAGAAGCACTATTTCCAAAGAAATTATTAATTTTGACACAAATTCATTAGTTTCATTACCTTGTCTTAAATTTTTTTATATGGAAAAGAAAAATAAAATATGATTTTAACACGTAAAACATAGGTTATGTCACTAAAAATGACATGTACATTCACTGGAGTTTGTAGCCACCTGGTGACAAAATTATGGAGTTGTCTATTTAAGAATTAAGCATCTTGAAAATATCTGGTATTCAAGTAAATAATTATAAAATATACGTACTGTTAAATAATACTTTTGCATCTGTTATTTTACTTTTAGAATTATACTGTAAATATTTGTATGATAAAATTTAAAATATAATTAAACATCTTCGCTTTGCCGTGGTATTCCAACAAGCTTGTATGAGTCATACAGACTTGGTCGAATTATTTAATTATTAATAGTCTACATCACAAGAATTTCACCACGAACTTTATTTGTGGAAATTATGAATGAAAAGTGTTATATTTTCTAAAATAAATTACATTAATATGTTTAGAATTAGTTATTATTTCATAATTATTAGGAAAAAATAACATTTATTTTTTTCGCAACTACCCTATTCACTAATCCAAAAATGAGGATTAACTTAAACTTTTTTGTGAATCGGGCTGTAAATCTTTATGTATAAATCACTCTACGTTTTACGGGACATAATAAAAAAAACAAAATACGGAAATACCCACAAAAACCCGGAAAAACCAATAAAACCCCATTGGGTTGTACCCCCGGATTATTCATAACCCTAATTTAATGGAATTTACTGGAAATAGGCATAACTACGTTCAGAATTTCAAATGGGAATCTCAGGTTATGTGTGGTATCGTTAGATGTATATTCTAAAAATAAACAACTTTTGTTGGAAACGTTTTTTCATATTTACTCTTATTTTATTTTCTCGTGGTGTTTAGCGTTTGTGTGCGAATGGTGTATAAATACAGGGTATTATATAAGTAAGTGTACAACGCTTAACCCATGGTAAAATTGACCCTATAGATAGTAAATCTGGCAATAATTTTTGTTAAACATACTTTTTACAAGAACTAGAGGCCTCTAGAACTGTCCAATCACGTCATAGTTCAAAATTTTGTAAAAAAAGTAAAAATCAGTGAATTCCCTGAAAAAAAAATTGATTGTCAACACTGACGTTAAATGTTTTTTGCCATTTACCTTCACAGACGTTACAAAATAGTCGTGCTGCTGCAAGACGGTACAGAGTTATTTCCAAAACACTTGAAATTTTGGCAGGAATCCTGATGCCAGCGCTGTTGATGTGATGAAGAAATTTTAAAATTGATTCATGAAAATCCCAATTTAAATTTTAAATATTAGACAAGTAAGCCGTATGGTAGGAACATTTACATTTACATCCTGGATTTTTAAAAAAAAAAAAGAATATTTACTTCCTTACCACTTCCAATTTTAGTCTCATATTGTGTAGTTTTTAATTCTGAACAACTTTTTTATTTTCTCTAAATTTAATAGGTCAGTAACTATAGCAAAATTAAAAAATAACATAATTGTATTCCCTATATTACGGATTGATTTCAAGTAGACACTCGGTATGTAATTTTTTATTAAGCATCTATTTTATTAAATGTTTATTATTCATGCATATTTTTTTAATTGTTAAAATAGATCAATGGGATCATACCAAAAAAAATATATATTGATTTTTTTATATAATTAAAAAATTACATAATTTTATACATATATACATGAAAAATATGTAATATTCTTATACTTTTCATTCATGATTTCCTTTCTAAACATTTTGTGTCTTATTTTGTGACGTCATGGTTTTGTACACACATACAATGATAGTCACGCAGCGCATTTTTCGTACAAATAACGAAATGTTCTAATAAATACAAATTATGTGTAATTTAGATATTACCATGGTTGTATAATACTGTTCTGTGCCGTCTTGCGAGAACATCTTGTTGAGAAGCAAAAATAAAGTTTTTGTTCGTATTCCTAAACCTCGAGATTAATTTCCATAATTAAATTATTCAATATACAATAAAAATAAAAGCACCAGTACAAAATAACTTGCTGTCACGTCAAATAACATAAACGTCAAACGTAGTTCCATCTTTATTCGATAGGAGGGGCTACGGTCACGGTCGCAAACCCTTGACGTCATTTGAAATTTAATATAAACTTTAAAAAATTATTTCTGTAAAACTAGAAACTTATGTGACATAAAATATATATTTCTGTAAGTGGTTTTAAGTATACTTTCAGAAAAATATAAATTGGAAAATGTGGTATGACCCCATTATTAGCTAATTCCATTGTTTAAGCCCAAAATCTCTTCCAATTTAGGTAAATTTTCATAATCAAGATCTCCATATTCGACTCATCCTGAACACTCTAGATCTAAAAAATATTATTTGTCATTTAATTTTAGTATTGAACAACTATAACTTACTCCCAATACGAGTCAAATCTTCATCAATTTCATTTATCTGAAAGTATTTTCAGTTGTTGTGTGCGTTGTTGTCGGTCCGCCAGATTGTTTTCGGCTTCCTGAAGCAACTGAATAACATACTCATATGCATTGTAACTTTCATTTGATTTGTTTCCTGAATTTTGATAAGTGTCAGTCTATGCAGCAGCGGTAGCTCACAGACTCTTGTTTTTATTTATTTATTTATTACTTTGTATATAATATCTGTATCTCCCAAAATATTATACGATATAGGCTTCCTGAGCGACAAACTTAACTCTGCAACTCTTAACCATCAGCTCAGGGGGTCTAAGAAAGTAGGGGTCACATTTATAGGACTTTCTGGGGACAAGCTAAATCAATTTGTGTGATGATGGAAAGGAATACTCTGTGTAAAGTCCTGTATATGTGAGTTTAAGGAGTTTCTATATAGGAATATTATAATACAGGTTTAGTTTTCCATTTCCATATAAAAATTTCATTGAAATGTTTGATTAATTCAGCGTGGTTAAAACATATCTATTGAAATTTGTTTTAAATATAAAAGTCGTGATGATATACAGGTGTCAATATGTAGTTAACTGCTAGTTTAAGGATTGATTCTATACATAAACGGGATAAAAGAAATTCGCATAGATATACAGGTGTCTCAGGACGAGCTTACGCTATCTATATTTTAAATACTATTAAATATAATTTAACGAAATTTGGTATCTAGGGGTTATCCAACATGCCTGTTTCAACTAAAATATTTTCAAAGTAGTAGCAGTTCCGGTTTGACCGGAAATTGACCTCAACTTTCTTATTTTAAATGGAATACGCTATATTTTATTTTACCATTGAATGCAGCGGAAAATTTTACATATGAAGCAATAAAAACATTTTACTCATGATCAACTACTTCCGGCGTTATTCAACTTTTTTTGATTTTTTGTCTGAAATCCGGCACATTTTCAAAACTCTGTATATCGGGAACGAGATCGAATTTTTATAATCTGAGAAAAGCCTTTTATAAAGGAGACTTTAAGCTACATTATCCATAGAAGAATCCTCGATTATTTATAAAAATGTGACGGGTACGTTACACCAAAATTACAGTTGACAAACTTCAAAAAAGACAATTTTTTTAAATAGAACCGCCCCCCTTTTTATTACATAAATGTGTACTACGACAAAAAATAATGTTTATGTAACATGTCCTATGTTCAAAGTTGATAGAATTTCAGTAAATTAGAAAAACATGCAATCTGGGTATAATTATTTTATTAATACGGATAAGTAAGCCATGGAAAAAACAAATAAATTCTAAATACAAAACTATGATTAATTTAATACATATTCAAACTGTCCTCCATTCATATGTAAGCACATTATTACTCTATTCAATACTTCTTCTTGTGTAGCATTTTTTATCATCCGAGGAGACATGTTGTTAAATGCTGTTCGTACCCTATGTTGGCAATCTTCTTTAGTAGTTAAAGGTTTTTGATAGACGACGGTTTTAATGTAACCTCAAACAAAACAATCAAGTGGAGTTAAATCGCGTGAACGAGGAGGCGACCTATGTGGTCCATTATTTGCCAGCCACCTATCTTCAAAAATTGTTTCCAAAAAAGTATTTATTCTATGGCTATTGTGGGGTGGAGCGCCATTATACTGGTACCATATTAAATTCCTTTGATCCAACGGTAAATTGTCTAAGAAATCAAGTAGATGAGTTTGTAAAAACAAACATTGTTTTTCCATGGCTTACTTATCCGTATTAATAAAATAATTATATTCAGATTGCATGTTTTTCTAATTTACTGAAATTCTATCAACTTTCAACATAGGACATATTAAATAAAGTACCCTTATTTTTTGTCGTAATACACATTTATGTAATAAAAAAGGGGGGGTTCCATTAAAAAAAATTGTCTATTTTGAAGTTTGTCAACTGTAATTTTGGTGTAACGTACCCGTCACATTTTTAAAAATAATCGAGGATTCTTCTATGGATAATGTAGCTTAAAGTCTCCTTTATAAAAGGCTTTTTCAGATTATAAAAATTCGATCTCGTTCCCGATATACAGAGTTTTGAAAATGTGCCGGATTTCAGACAAAAAATCAAAAAAAGTTGAATAACGCCGGAAGTAGTTGATCATGAGTAAAATGTTTTTATTGTTTCATATGTAAAATTTTTCGCTGCATTCAATGGTAAAATAAAATATAGCGTATTCCATTTAAAATAAGAAAGTTGAGGTCAATTTCCGGTCAAACCGGAAGTGCTACTGCTTTGAAAATATTTTAGTTAAAACGGGCATGTTGGATAACCCCTAGATACCAAATTTCGTTAAATTATATTAAATAAGTATTTAAAATATAGATAGCATAAGCTCGTCCTGAGACACCCTGTATGTAGTTAACTGCTAGTTTAAGGATTGATTCTATACATAAAAGGGATAAAAACAATACGCATAGATATACAGAGTGTTCATTTTAAATGGGCCACCATTGCTATCTCGAGAACTATAAGAGCTACAAAAACGGTTAAATGGGCAAACAATTTCTATTATACAAGACAAATTTAGGGAACAGAAAAAAATTTTTTTTTCGATCAGTGGTTCTCAAAATACGGGACTCAATTTTTTTATTTTAAATGTGAATATATTTTTTTTTATTTGCTTATTCGATAGAGAATTTAATTCTGAATTCAATGATATATTATCATATCCTTACATAACGATTTTTTTGAGTAAAATATACAGTGTGTCCCATTTAGAGGTGCCATCATTGGGATCTCGAGAACTATAAGAGATACGATGTCGGTTAAAAGGAACTTTTTATGCGCCTTTGGGAGGCCATCTCAGATATGCTTCTATTTTTCCAAAAATTCTCATAGGGCACTAGATAATGACGAAAAACTGAATATCGTTGATTTTTTCTTTTTCAAATAACTTCTAAACTATTAATAATTGAGAAAAAAGATTCAAATATAAAAGATAGATATTTTTATTAACCAACCAGTGGCGTACGGAATAATTTTTTATATCCGTAAAGTTTTGAGATATAACACAAATTTATATTTTTTTAAATGGAACCCATATCTGATTTTAGTCTCAAAAAAATAAATATTTTTTTCTCTTTTCAACGATGTAAGGGTTATTATGTTTTATATTAGTTTTGCCTTCAAAATTATTATTTTTTCCTTATTTTGTATTAAATTTACAATTATTTTGAAAATATTGGTAGATTTCTATTTGGAAATACTTCTTGTATTTAAATAATTTATTTCGTTAGAAAATTTTGCTCAAAATTCGTATCAAATTAATTTTTATAATATTTTGTATCAGGTCGCCCTTGGCTCATCATAGTGTAATTTGTAATTATGAGTCTAGAATGAAAATATTAAGTAATAAAGGCATAAAACAAATTATTTTGATCAAATACAATATAATTAATAAAAATAATAGTTTTTTTGGAAAATAATAAGAAAATTCAGGAAAATAAGGAGAAAAATTAAATTTTAGGAGCAAAACAAATATAAAACATAATAACCGTTACATCATTGAAAAGAGAAAAAATTATTGATTTTTTTGAGACTAAAATCAGATATGGGTTCCATTTAAAAAAATATAAATTTGTGTTATATCTCGAAAATTTACGGATATAAAAATTTAATTCGTACGCCACTGGTTAGTTAATAAAAATTTCTATCTTTTATATTTGAAACGTTTTTCTCAATTACTAATAGTTTAGAAGTTATCTGAGAAAGAAAAAATCAACAATATTCAGTTTTTCGTCATTATCTAGTGCCATATGAGAATTTTTGGAAAAACAAAAGAACATCTGAGTTGGCCTTCCAAAGGCGCACAAAAAGTTCCATTTAACCGACATTGTATCTCTTATAGTTCTCGAGATCCCAATGGTGGCACTTCTAAATGGGACACACTGTATATAAAGTTTTAAATTAATTTGATTAAAATATGATATTACTAAGAGTGCAATGAATGGAAAAACTGAATATGTACATGTGTTTTTTATGCATAATTAGAGTGCCATGATAGAAAGAAGTGAATAAAAGTATAATGAATAAAAAAAAACTGTTATAATTTTTATTTTAATATTTAATTATAATGAAGAAATATTTACAAAAATAAAATAAACTCCTATAAATTTATAAGTACTGTTCAAAATTGCCTCCATTTTCATTTATACATAACTGTACTCTATGAAATAAACTATTTCTAACTAATCTTAAGCCTCATTTCCACCGAATGTTTTATTGCTTAAGGCATAATGATTAGTACGTAAGACTTAATGCATTATGACAATTTACCATTTCCAGCTATTTTGTTTAGTGACTAATTCAACAGAAATGTAACAATTTTTTCCCTATTACTTGTTGTCTAGCAGACTGTAATTGCAGCAGCAATTCTTCTTTTTTTAAATATTTCATATACATAATTTTATGTATCTATATCCCTACCGAAAAATTAAAAATTTAATAATTATAAAATAGATTGACAGTTGACAGTTCAGGTTAGAAGTTTGCAATCTTTTGTTCTTACGCATTGCTCTTAATTCTTAAGCATTAATTATAGCTCTTGCGCATTAGTACAATCGGTGGAAATGAAGCTTTAGTTTTCTTCCGTCAATATTGTTCAAAATATTTTCAATGCTGTTTTTTAATTGTTGTAGATTCTGATGCACTTTATCTTTTAAATTACCCCATAAGAAAAAGTCTAAAGGGTTTAAATCGGGTGATCTTGCAGGCCATGCAATGGGTCCTTTGGTACCAATCCATTGATTTGGAAATGTTTCATTCAGGTACGCGGTTACTTGACGAGAATTATGGGCTGGTGCTCCATCCTGTTGAAAGTGTAGATTTCTAACGACATTTAATGGCAGATCATCCAATATATCATCAAGTCTATTTCTTAAAAATTCTAAGTAACGATCTCCAGTTAGAGTACCTTCATACATGTGAAAAAACACTGTATCGTGCAAAATTGCACCATACATTTATATTAAATTTTCTTTTAAAACTTCTTTCACGTACCATAATAGAATTCTCGGAACTCCAATAATGTTTATTTTTTACATTAAACATTCCATTATTGGAAAAATTTGCTTCATCCGTCCAAATAACACATTTTAAAATATCAATTCCTTCATTAATGATTAAATGGTAAAATTCAAGTCTGCGGTCATAATCACCAGGTTGCAAGTGTTGAACTTTGTGGAATTTGTATGGCTTATACTCGTGTCGTTTTAAAATTTTATGCACCGTCCCTACACTTAATCTGCATTCATCAGAGGCCATTCGTACAGAAGCTCTTGGATTGGCTTCAAAATATGCCAAAACATTTATTTCATTGTTTTCATCCACCGATCTTCTGGGTTTATGTATAAATGCAGTAGTATTACCACGTAATATTAGGTCAAGTTTTCGGAAATATTTCCGCGACGGTACTACTCTTTCAGGATATCGTTCCCTATACATATTAACTGCAGCTCGCGAATTTTTTCTTGATAAAATGTATGTTTCAAACATCTCAACTTTTTCAATGTGAGTAAAATTATACATTTTTAAAATTAAATTAAATGATTTTGAACTTGACTTGACAGTTATGATCACTTAACAAAACAAAATATTCACTTATTTCATTCAGAGCACTCTAATTCCAGGTTAAAAAAATACTTGTATTCAGTTTTTCTATTCATGGCACTCTTAGTATCATATTTTAATCAAATTAATTTAAATTTTTATATCTATTTTACTCAAAAAAATCGTTATGTGAGGATATGATAATATTATATCATTGAATTCAGAATTAAATTCTCTATCGAATAAGCAAATAAAAAAAATATGTTCACATTTAAAATAAAAAAGTTGAGTCCCGTATTTTGAGAACCACTGGTCGAAAAAAAAAATTTTTCTTATCTCTAAATTTGTCTTGTATAATAGAAATTGTTTGCCCATTTAACCGTTTTTGTAGCTCTTATAGTTCTCGAGATAGCAATGGTGGCACATTTAATATGAACACCCTGTATACCGCTAACAGTTCACCGGTAGAATTTTCGTAAATACTGCTTTCTACAAGATTCGTGTAGTGTCGTAGCGAACTGTCAATTTTAAGTGAGGTTATGGATAATTACATCTTTTCCAATTTATTTTAATTTAATTGCAATACGGCTTCAAATAATGAAATTACTGCGGCTATTACAAGAGAGAAGACGTAAACATATACGAGCCCTATCCCATAATTGTTGGCCCAGTCATAAAAAAAATAAAATAAATATAAATAAATATATCATCACGGCATATTACCCATTTCTGGGTGTGACAATCTGCTTTATCGCAGATATCGGTAATGATGATGACATATTTGTATCGTGCGGGCGCTTACCAGACGTCACCTCACGGGCACTCATTGCTGGCGTGGAGAGTGCACTTTTGTGCCATTTAAAATTCGAAATATTTGGCGTCGGTCGGGATCGAACCCGGTACCCCCAGGTAAAAAATTAAAAAAATGCATTTCTTATACTTGTGCTCAACTGGAGAAGCTGCATCCAATTGCATTAGTTAGTGTAGATCAGTTATTTCGAGTATTTAAGGCATTAAGTTATAATTCAATGGAAATAAATTAGTAGGTGTTTTGATTTTTTGCTTAAATAAGTCATTTCAATGATTTTATGCAACTGGGCCAACACTTATGGGACAGGGCTCGTAAGTCTATAGTGGGTAAAACCTCATATTACTGTTAGCCACCTTCTATTCTATATTAATATTATACAGATTTTGTTCATTAATGAAAATTTGTATCCAAATATATTTTTTATTTTTGTTTCTTTTATCATATAAACTACTATTTTGTTGTATATAATGCATAACTATTTCGTCTAATGTCATTTCGTCCATATTTACTTTACTGTTGTCGTCGAAAGATGGGACATGGCCAACATGTTATCAGAGACACCATCAGACAACCCCTACCACCAAATTTCAGCGTAGTGCGCACGCGTACGTCATCTGACAAACGACTTAGGGTATATTCCAAAAATAACAAATTTTAACCGTGGTCAACCAAAAGTGTTCCAATAATATCAAATGGTAAAAATTGTACATTTATGAAACATGGTTCGGGTTAAAATGGTTGCAACCGAAGCGCACCAACGCAACCATGATTTTTCTCGGTTTTGCCGGTTAACATCTTCTGTCCTTTTTTATAAGATGTCAGATTTTATATGTTAGTGTGGTTAGATACTATTTATTGACTCTTTGATGTTTGCATCTATTTTCTACGGTTTACATTGTACGTATTTTAATTTTCCGCTTCATAATTTAGGATTACGAAAGACGGTAGACGTAATGTTTTGAAAGAAAATTTTAGGGTTTCCGCGAATCACCCGCGAATGAAACCGAACTGTTTCAATAATAATAGTCACGTGACTATAACCAGTCGGTAACCGAAACCATGGTTTTGGTTATTATATTTTATTTTTGGAATATACCCTTATTGTAGAACAGGCAGGGACAAATCTAGACATGTCCGCCGTATTTTCTATTTGTTTTAGAATTTTTATAAGTTGGTATAATACTTCATTAATGTTGGTCTCCTGTAAAAAACGTTTATGTATAGAATTGATCCACAAATTAGCAGCCTATATTGGTCTACAATAAAATATTATATTATCTCTTGATTTAGAAATTTCGAACTAAGGGCCGTTTTCATAATAAACTGTATCTTCACTTTAACACTTTAAATTAAAATTAAAGTTGTATTCGTTTTCATAATATAAACTATAGCACTTTATCTAGCACTGTAGCCTCAACGTTATAATAAAGATAAAGTCTTAAAGTAATTTTAATTATAGTCTTAAATCTTAAAGTGGTTCTTATGAAAACGACCCTTATACTCGAAACACTACAAAAATTAATGATCATTAACTGCTAGTTACAGTATGCGCACGTGAAGTTGAAGCTGATAATAGATGTGAAAATTGCGTCTTTTAACAAACCAGAAAATATTGACTGTAGTAAGCACGTGCTACTTATTGTTTTGTACTGTACGAGTCGAGTACAATACAATAAGTAGCACGTGCTTACTACATTCAATATTTTCTTATTTGTTAATAGACATAGTTTGATATCTGTTATTAGTCCCAACTTCACGTGCGCATGTCTCTTAAATAGGGGGACATGGCTTAACCACAGATTCCTGAGGCTAAAATAAGACGATTTAACCAAACTTGTTTCTACCGGAAAGTGTACCATTTAGCCAGAAATCTGCTTCAAAGTTCTTCGAAAAAAAAATAATTTTTCTTATAATAATCGGACGCTTTATTCGATTTGGATGAAATTTGGTATGACAGTTTATATGGTTATAAGTCAGCTTTTAAGTTGATACTTGTTATTATTAGTGAACCACTAGTGTATGAAACTTAGGTCTCCCAACATTAATTTGACCGTAACTTTTTAATGGCAATGCCAAAAACGTGAAATTATTTTTCTTCAGAAAGATACATTCAATAGTAAACTTTTCTCTCTATGTATAATTTGTGATATCTGTTACGGTTCACACAGAAAAAAATAAAATATGAGTGTCTGCACTGCTAAATATTTAAAATAAATTTAATCTAGCAGTCTATCCAAATGTCAAACAAGTAATTTTTAATGACAGTAACAATTGTTTTACGGGTTGTCAAAAATTTTCTTCGCAATATTCTAAAATTAGTAACATCCGTTTGTTCGGCCTAATAATATTTTACTACCATTATTATAAATAAGACGATTACATATCTCAGCTTACTCCTAAACAAGTTGTAAAGATTGAGAACTCGTTACTGTCATTAAAAATTACTTTTTTGACATTTGGATAGACCGCTAGATTAAATTTATTTTAAAAATTTAGCAGTGCAGACACTCAGATTTTATTTTTTTCTGTGTGAACCGTAACAGATATCACAAATTACACAGAGAGAGAAAAGTTTACTATTGAATAATTTCACGTTTTCGGCATTGCCATTAAAAAGTTACGTTCTAATTAATGTTGGGACACCTAAGTTTCATACACCAGTGGTTCACTAATAATAACAAGTATTACCTTAAAAGATGACTTATAACCATATAAACTGTCATACCAAATTTCATCCAAATCGAATAAAGCGTCCGATTATTATAAGCAAAAAATTTTTTCGAAAACTTTGAAGCAGAATTTTGGCTAAATGGTACACTTTCCGGTAGAAGCAAGTTTGGTTAAATCGTCTTATTTTAGCCTCAGGAATCTGTGGTTAAGCCATGTCCCCCTATTTAAGAGACAGTTAAAGCTATAGTAAAATAAAACTTGGAATGGAATGGAAATTTTTTTAAATCTTTAATTATTCATCTCTGTAATAGAATTAAAATTATGTTTACATTTTTTACTTTTAAAGATTTCAGAATCAAGTACAATATTTAAATTTTTAAGTACAGAGAAATAAATATTTTTACTTTTAGAGTTTTAGTAATAAGTCCTATATATGTGACTCCAAGAGATTTACTATATAGGCCTTTTAAGAATAAGTTAAATTAATTTTAAGTCCGCATTCATTTTAGCTATAAAAATCATTCATAATATTCTTTTAGTCCATACCCTATACTGTTACATATACAGTTGTTCCAAAAGTCTTTATATAGTCATTTTAACACTACTATATATCATGTAATATTATTATTAGTATATGTAAAGACTTTTACGACAATTTGAATAATCTTAAGTATAGGAAGAATTATTTAGTGGACTTGTTATATTTTAGAAGTAGTTTAAGTTCTATAGATGTGATTCCTACTTTAATATATATAGATACAGCAAAATTAGAGTAAACACTATTGAATTTCAGTTGAAATATAAGCAGTACCACAAGAGTAATTCGTTTATATTTCAAATGTGTTCTAGTAGTTTTTACTCTGCGAAAATTTGAAACCTAGTTGAGTACCGCTCTTATTTTTTTCTTTTGATGCTTCTGCATCATGTTCGAAGGTTGTCCACGTTTATAACCATACACGTCATCCGAAATACCAAAAAAGAAAATATAATAGAAAAATAGGAAGATTATTTTTTGACAAAAAAATCAAAGAAATGTTAGCGTTCTAACCAATCCTACCATTATTATAGTGAGCATAAAGCTCTAGAGATTATTCCCGGGAATAATCTCTGTAGCTTTTGTTTTGTCAGATAGTTATCAACACATAAATAAAATAAACGAAAAACACCGATTTAGTGATGTTTCTGATCTAGAAATAAATCAAAAAATTATAGAAACCACTTCTGGAAACAGCGTAATTAATAATCAGTCGGTATGAAGGCGATTATTTATATTTATTTTGTCCCGTCAAAGTTATGTTCTAGTTGTCAAAACAGACTTGCCAACTGCACCATGTAAATGAATGAAGCTAGTTAATTATGACAGTAGATGGTGACACAATAGCAGGACAGTGGCTTTCCTTTGTTTGAAACAAATTTGTAGATCGAAAAATAATCTTGAGAGTTCAATAAATTAAAAAATAATCCTAGATATTTTGTGTACTTAATCGTAGCCTACGTTATTAATACAAGGCCGGGGAACAACTCAAATTTTGTTTAAAAATCCGGCCGAAAACTCTAGTTCCAAAATAGCTGATGAGGGCGCGACTTATTCCCTGTCATTCAAATGTCATTTTTAGGCTGTCAAAAAAATATATTGATATCAATTTAGCCGTTATAACCACAAAACACATACGTCAAAAATGACAGCCATATGACAGCGAGAATTATTCGAGCCAAAACGGCGTGTTTGGAACTAGAGTTGTGATGTTTCCCCGGCTTTGTATTATAACATAGGCTACGACTTTATGTACTCGTATCAATTCCAAATAATAAAATATCATCAAAAGTCGTTTAAGAATGAAACTCTTTTTAGCATCAATAAACATATGCCATTTTTATTTCGAAACAGAGAAAATAGTATCTGCCTGAAAAGTTAAACTTTAATAATTGGAAAAATACTACCTTTTTTTTAGTTTAAGTTCTGTAATTTATTATTTTAACCCAACGTTTCGGCACCATAAACTGGTGCCTTCTTCAGGGGATACAATGACATAATAAATTACAGAACTTTAACTTAAAAAAAAGGTAGTATTTTTCCAATTAATAATATGAGTTCTGAAAGATTAAACTTTAATTGTTGCTATGGCGTTCTAAAATGTTATAGTTATTGAGGTTTCATGGACGAAATGAAGCCGAGTGTTTGAATGGAACATAGGCACTAAATCTGCTACTTTTTTGCTTTGTCGAACACAATTTTTCACCAAATATTTAGAAATAATATTAATGTTGTGATTATTTTCTATATTTTATGTTATTTCTATCATCGTTGTTATTAGACTTGATATCCAAAAACAAATTTGATTGATTGAGTGATTTTATTGACAGTTACTTAGATGGCAACAAAATCCTACTTTATCTGCCGACGTCAACGTCAAAAAAATATGACATTTTAGAACTCAGTAGCAGTAGTTAAAGTTTGAGTTTTCTGTGAGTGGCAGAAAAAAATTGCTGTTGCCGGTGAACCAATAAAAATTATTTTTTTCGCGATCAACCAGAAATGAGCTGTTTCTGATAACTTTATATTGAGCTAGGTCGGAAAATTGTAAAATAAAATAAATAAATATATCATCACGGCATATTACCTATTTCTAGGTGTGCCAATCAGCTTTGTCGCAAATATCGGTAATGATGATGACATATTTGTACCGTGCGGGCGTTTACCAGACGTCACCTCACGGGCACTCATTGCTGGCGTGGAGAGTGCACCACAGGGGTCACTTTTGTGCCATTTAAAATTGGAAATATTTGGCGCCGGTCGGGATCGAACCCGGTTCCCCCAGGTTCGCGACCAGACACTCAGGCCACGAGACCCCGGAAAATTGTCTATAACATTAATGTGCCCATGGCGATCAGTTGTTTATTTCTTATTATAATAATGCGTATCTATAGATTTTTATTTATTCTTTTTTTTCAAGACCTCGAAAAAAATATTATACCCTTCATGACCTAAAATCGTCTTTACTGAGTTCGCAAGCTTCCAAAGATCGCCTATGGTTCGCCCTAGAATATGCTTGCTCACCCAGTAAAGTATCATTTTCAGGTCTTGTAACGTAAATTACTATTATGTTAACAAACATTCATTTTTAAATAAATAAAAAAAAAATGCCAATTTTAAATGGCACAAAAGTGACTCCTGTGGTGCACTCTCCACACCAGCTATGAGTGCCCGTGAGGTGACGCCTGGCAAGCGCCCACACGGTAAAACATATCGTCATCATTACCGATATCTACATATGTGTGTAGATACTGGCACACCCAGAAATGGGTAATATGCCGTGATGATATATTTATTTATTTATTTATTTTTTTACATTCATTTTTGTGCTTTGGCCGTTTCAATAATTTTATAAATAACAATTAATGATTTTAAAAAAGCTGAATATAATTTTTTTTAAATTCAAATTCTTTTCCACAAGTCTTAATACAGCTCTAAATTAATGACTACTTGGTTCCCCAATCAAAATTATATAATGCAAAATTTTTAACTCCTTATAAAGTAATAAACTATTTTCTAGTTTAATAGGCTTTTAAGATTCGTCTAAAGCTTGTCCTAAAAATTACTTGCGAAGGGTTGTTTTTATATTCCTGGACTAGGCATGAAAAGAAAAGTTTAGAACAGCAACAAAACTTTATTTTTCAATATAGGCTCCTTGCTTTTGAATACAAGTATTCAATTTCAATAATGTCTTTAATTCATTATAAAAATATTCCTTTGTTTGTCCGCAAAATTCCTTTCAACAGCCACTATAAGTTCGTTATCGTCTCTAAATTTGGTTCCAAAATAGTCGCAGGGGAGTAGATCTGGACTGTAAGGCGGATGGTCAATTTCTACGAAGCCATATTCAGCAACGGGAGCTTTTGAAAGTCTCGACTAGTGGGTTGGTGCATTGTTGTGGAACAACAGGACACCTTTTGTGACAACACAAACTGACAGATATTGCAACTAATATTGCTGCAATTGTTTTGTAAATTGTCACACATGTTAACGAGGCATATGTGATTAAAAAACAATATAATGAAAAATTATATTATAATTTAAAACTGCCTAGTCCAAGAATATATAAACGACCCCCCAAAGATGCAAAGAATTAGTTTTTAGCTATTTTCTCGAAAACAGTGGCCCATATCAAAATTTTACAAGAATGCAAAATTAAAACTTGTATTTCTGTTTTGTACAAAAAGAGTTGTTGCATTTTTTATCTAAGATGAACTCTCAAAGAATTATGTTCAAAAATAGTTAACCAGAAAAAATGAGATCTGAACCGATTTGCATATGTTTCAAATTTTAGAGTTCGTTACGGCAAAAATCGTGTAATATATGACATGAAAGCGAATTTCAAGCGGAACTAAAATTTTTAACCGGGTCAGAGTGGTTGATGAATTTGTAAGAAAGCGTTGACAGAAATTTTTTAAAAGTCATTGATAATTTCCTTCTTTCGATGCCACGACGAATGTAAACTGTTATAAATAACAAAACCTATTGGATTAAGTAGTAAATAAATAAATAAATATATCATCACGGCATATTACCCATTTCTGGGTGTGCCAGTATCTACAACACATGTAGACATCGGTAATGATGATATATTTTACCTTATGGGCGCTTACCAGGCGTCACTTCACGGGCACTCATACCTGGTGTGGAGAGTGCACCACAAGGGTCACTGTTCGATCCCGACAGACGCCAAATATTCCAATTTTAAAAATGGCACAAAAGATTAAGTAGTAAATACTTAATATTGTTTATATTTTAATTGATTTAATTTTGTTTCATATTTTGTTATTCTGGTTAACTATTTTTGAAAATAACTTTTTGAGAGTTCCTCCTAGGTAAAAAAAAAATACAAAGATATACTAGCTTTAATTATTTATTCTTGTAAAATTTTGTTATGGGCCATTGTTTTCGGGAAAATAGCCAAAAATTCATTTTTTGCACCTTTGATCCAAGATGGCGGCTCGCGCCGAATCTGCCCAATGAAAATCGTTTTTACCCCACCTTTTCTAAAGCAAAGGTTTTTTTGTCTCCATTGACTGGACTTGAAACTAGTCAAGTATGATTTTAAATATTGCATTTAATCATGTTTTATTCACAATCATTATAGTAATATACCGATTCCTAACCTTTTGGAGGTTGGGAAATACATCATTCCTAACTTTAATGACAATCTCTTATGTTGGAAATAACAGATTTCACTTCCATCTCTTGGGTTGGAAATGTTTATGTAGGAGTTGCCTAGCAACATTGTCATAGATCCTTATAATAAAGTAGGCTAAAACAAATTTTAAGAGAATTGTCAGAAATATTAATAAAATTATAGGTTTTTGGAAAGTTTATTAAGCCGAATTGGAGCAGTTGGAATGGAAAGTAAAACTTCCTTTTCTTTGATTATTGGCTTTATTAAAGGAAATATACCGAGAGTTCATTTTATCAGTAAACATAGGGTATATCATTATCATAGTTACGGTATGAATGTTTGACAGCAATGTATTGAAGCGTTTATTTTATGAGTAAACATAGGCGTTTAACATGGGAAGCAGTTTTTGGTAAATACAAAGGTCTGGCAATAAATCAAGCCATGCTATTGAACATAATAATAGTACATTACATCTTGTACATTATTTAATATTAATTACTTTAATAATATTGCAAAAATTACAATAAATTGTAAAAATTGTCAAATAAATTATTGTTTCACTTTTTTATTATGCAATATCAAAAGATTTGTAAATGTCTCGATGGTGCAGTGGTTTGAACAGTTGCGTCTAAAACTTTTGGTTGTGGTTCGATTCCCCGTTGGGATAATTATTATATATATATTTTTTTTTTTTTCATAAAAATTGTTGAAATTAAAAATCAGTTTATATTTCTATACTACAATCATTTAAAAATAATAATAACATTGTAATAAATAAAGAGAAAATAATTGAGAATAATTGATTACAATAATCAAAATATTGATGTAATAACAATGCATTGTATTTTTTATTTTGATAAATACAGTAAAACATAATATCTACACAAATTTATTATATTTCAGTTATTTTTATTAATATCAAAGGAAATACAATGCATTGTTATTGTATCAATATTTTGATTATTGTAATCAATTATTTTCTCTTTATTTAATAAAATGTTATTATTTTTAAATGATTGTAATATGAAAATATAAACTGATTTTTAAAAGTTCAACAATTTTTATGTAAAAAAAATAAAATAATTATCTTACCGGGGAATCGAACCCCAACCAAAAATTTTAGACGCAACTGTTCAAACCACTGCACCACCGAGACATTTACAAATCTTTTGATATTGCATAATAAAAAAGTGAAACAATTATTTATTTTACAATTTTTACAATTTATTGTAATTTTTGCAATATTATTAAAGTAATTAATATTATATAATGTACAAGATGTAATGTACTATTATCATGTTCAATAGCATGGTTAGATATTTAGCCGGACACTTTGTATTTACCAAAAACTGCTTCCCATGTGAAACGCCTATATTTACTCATAAAATAAACGCTTCAATACATTGCTGTCAAACATTCATACCGTATCTATGGCAATGATATACCCTATGTTTACTCATAAAATAAACTCCCGGTATAATAAAGCCAGTAATCCAACAAAAGGAATAAGTTTTACTTTCAATTATTGATTTAAAATGAGGATGATTGTGTATAAAATAGTATACATAATTTGGGTGGGAGTTTCATTACAGCCTCGCGCTTTATCTATATACATAAGCCCTCGGCTGTAATGAAACATCTCCCACCTCGGATGTAATATACTATAATTGTTGTAAGTACTTCGTTTTAAACAGAATATACTGATAAATATTTTCTGAGTGAATTCAAATATTTGGTATGTCAATTTGGTGCGTCGGTTGTCGTGTATGGTTCAGTGGTACTGAAAATACCATAAAATATATAAATATAAATTTGGTATTTCCTATCCGTTTCCACATAATTGTAATGTAATGTACACACCGTTTGGTCCAAGTGGAAAGTACGATGATAGTACATACCACCAACCAACCAACCGAACCAATCAATCAACCAACCCTCTACATATATAATTTATGAATCAATGTGAATTATTTGTTGCACGTTGTTTTTGAGCGACGCTGTTTTATAATGCATGTTTTGTCTGTCTTTGCATGCAGGGTTTCGGTTTTGTAACATTCGCAAATAGTGCTGATGCGGACCGCGCACGAGAGCGACTTCACGGCACCGTGGTTGAGGGAAGAAAGATAGAGGTGTGCATGTATTCAGAATCATATATGATTTATTATTACCTTATCTACATGTCTCTGTGGTAGCACTCTAATGTAACAATACAACTATATACAATCAGACCAATATACGACCCTACCTACCTACCTACCTACACCTAAATTTTTCAAAAAGGTAAGTCAGTAGATCTACTAACAATACATACAAAAACTTATCTGTCTATATATACAACTGCAAGATTATAATTATACTATTGTTAATATTAAGAATTTAGAATTTTGCTTTATTAAAGCCACCAGCTTATTTTTGAAGGAAAATAAACAGACCTAATTATGAATTAAGATAAATAATTTAAATAGATAGCCGAAAGTTATTAATAAAGTTTCACGGCTTGACTTTATATTCAAGTTACTTAACTTGACTTTAAATCAAGCCAAGCTCAAGTCAATTAATAGTAGCCGAAAGTCAAGTCAAGTAGTTACAATTTCAAGTACTTAAAAAAATTAAGTAGTTATTTTTTTATTTACCAGAAAAATCAAGTTATTCAAGACTATATTTCATTTTCATATACCTTGAAATATAGACTTATTCATAAAAATAAATCGTATATTTAAATGTAAAAGTTAAAAAAAGATTTAAAAGTATAATATACAGGGAATTTATTTTAACATGCAACATATCGCGAATCACTTCCATGGTTACTAACTATTGTCAAAACATGACAGCAATGTAATATTTGTCCATTTTAAAATGCAACTTACAAAATTTGTAGTTTTGTATTATCAAAACTAATTTCCTATAAATTAGCCTACATACGATTAACAAATAATCAAAACATGAATGTTGTACATCTTAAAAAACTTTAGCTTACAAAAATTCATAACTTTCATGTAATAAATGTTAAAAAATATCCCCAATCACACTGAGGCAATATTCTAGTCGGTCGTAATAAGAATTGACACCATTTGTGATGTGTTTTGGTGGTATCTCCTGTGCTGCAATATTATTTATAATGTTGCATTTTAAAATGGACAAATATTATATTGCTGTCATTTTTTGACAATAGTGAGTAACCATGGAAATGATGAACTATAATGTTGCATTTTAAAATAATGCCGCAATTCTGAACAAATCTGTAAGTCTTACAGATTTGTAAATCTGTAAAAAATGAACAAAATCGCAACGAAAGCTGCAACTCTTATGCATAACTTTATATTTATCAACAAAAATAGATGCGTTATTGTTAGTTTTTTACAGATTTACAGATCTGTAAGACCTACAGATTTGGTCAGAATTGCGGCATAAATTCTCTGTATGAATTAACATAAATTAAAATATTAACAATAATAAACCTTTCTTCACAAAATATTTTTATGTTCTACTGCATCATAATCACTTGGTTTATGGCTGCATTTAGTGTCCATAATGTGACATTTTATTGGACTAGTACATTTACTTTATTTTATTGGACAGAACTGTCACTGTCAAAAAAAATGTCACAAAAAATGAAATTTTTATTTACATGAAATAACAAATACATATTTTCAACAAATTTTTCGACTTGTTGGGCAAGAGTGATTCTTTGGCACTTGTTGCCAATTCTTCTACACTTTCTAAACTATCCATTTCTTTGTGTAAAGATATGGTTAATAAACAAATTATTAAATCATATTTTAACAATTTTTGACATTTGCGTAAATACAAAAAAGAAAACAATGAAACAATAGCATCATTAAAAAAGCACACTAAGTTATACCGAATTTTTATAAAGGGAAATAGAAAAAATAATTTTAAGAGCTAACCAGCTTTTCTAGAGCAGTTGAACATAAAGCTTTGTATGTAATTCGTACATAAACAAACTTTATAGACTTGATCGCTCTGCTCGCTCCTCCATAAACAGCGGCTCGTCCAATAAAGTTGTATATTATGTACTAATTACATAAATAGCTATTATTTCATTATGTACATTTCGACTGTCATCATCAATTGTACTAAAAATAAAAACATAATATTTATAAATATTTTTAAATTTAGAAATTCCCTAATTTTTCTTTTTAAAAAGTTCGGCTTCTTAAGGAAGAAAAAAAATGGCAAATATTTGGTATCCACCGTTCTTTTCTGTTACTTATCTTAAATTTAGTATATTGTAGGTATATCTGCGCGTTTTGAAAGTGTGTAATATATTTTAGCATTTATAAGAAAACTGATATAACATATAGAAAAGAAATTTGCGTTTATAATACAGTAATACGTGAAGAAATAATTTTGTATATAATTTATATAAAAATTCGATATGAGTAGAATCCCCTATTTTAAAAGTTGAAAAAGCCATTAAAATATTTCCGTTGAATTTTGTACTGTCATTATTAACATTAAAATAGAATTTAAATTAAGAACTATATCTCATCTGTGTCATCATGAACAAATCCACCGTTATTTAAAATAGAATAATTGTATAATTTATTAGCCCTCATTTTAAAGTAATCAATCATTAAATTCAAATGTTCTTTATTCGTGTACAAATTACTACAAAAATTGATCTACTTATCTCTATTAAAATGGCATTATTGCTCTTTTCATATCTCAGATAAACATATTGTTTCAAATATTATTGAAAAGCGATGTTTTAAAATGTCAAAATAAATTGTTTTGCAATATATCTGATATCATTAAAGTCATTGGCGTTATAATGTAGGTAATTCAGGTGTTCCACAAGGCTCGAATTTGGGACCACTTTTATTTTTGCTAGTAACTTGTAATAAATGCTATTAGTTATTGAAACTGTAAATCGTTGATTTGAATGGGCATATCTTTTTGACAAGAACATTGTCACTTTGTCTAGCTCATTGTTTTGACATATTGATTTTGAGCGGCTAAAAAGTTATTATTTTACAATTAGCAAGCAGCACTACACATGAAATTAAAAATAACTTGTAGCTGTTCAAAATCAAATCAATTTTGTACAATAGGGCTGTTGCAAGAATTTTTATATGACTTCTAAGTACTAAATTTTAAAAGATATTGTTCTTTAGGGAGCTTCAATTCTTGAATTCTATTCTATTCCGGTATTTAAAATTTATTTTTCATATTATCAATAAAGGTAGATACTAGGCATAGATTAGACTATATTTTAAGATATAAACTGTCAAAATTTTGTGAATTGGGCTGTAAAAATATAAGGGAATATCCATTAAATATTTTACAATTAAATATTGAAATTAGTGTAATATTTTGAAAAAGTCACGTTATCGGAAACAGAATGTGACGTCAGAAAACATATATACAGTTTAACATGTGTAAAAATATCGCCTACATTTATTTATATAATTAACGTTATCTGTTTTCCTATTGGCTAGGAATGACGTCACAGGAGTGGGATAGTTGTTTTTTATGACTATTTCTGGCGCCAATATTTTTATTTTATTACTTGCGGACATAACTATAAATTATTATTTTTATTATTACAATAAAAAAAATTGCATAAACTTTCACTTAAAATTCTCTTTAAAAAACGTGAAACAGGCTCATTATTTTTAGGGATTTTTTGTTTGTGAACATGGTAACATACTCTAATGCCCATATTCATAAACACTCGTAACGTTTCAAAACGGTTCGTTATAATTTTTGACAAATAGAATCAAACTTGACAATTAAAATTTCGATTTTTCTTTCAATGTCGATTGTTTTTATTGGGTAAAAATTATAACGAACCGGCATAAAGGCCGATTTTTCAATCTCTGGTTAAAATTTTAACTTATGGTTAAGTAAACAATATTGCATCGTTTTATTGACAATAATGAAAAATCTGTCATTTAACAGTTCATTTCGTTTCAATTTTGTTTATTTAACTTTTGGATAAAATTTTAACCAGATATTGAAAAACCTGTTCTAAGTGCTAAACACAGATTTATAATTTTTCCTGAAATCGTCATGTAATCTACTACTTCTCTGCCTCAAAATCGGCAGAGAAATTGAATTTCCCTGCCTAGGCAGGGAAGTAAAATGCAACGTTGTCATATTTATTTTCACAATCACATTTTACGTTTTAATATAAAATACAATTATAAAATTAAAATAAATGAAGTCCAGTATACATTTGTTTCAAATTCTTTAAGTTTTCGATGTGATTTACTTGTTAAATGAAAATAGGTTATACCTCATGAAAAGACGAACTTCCTTGCCTTGACAAGTAAAGAACTATTACTCTAGTTATCATTGCTCATGTAAAATTACTGCAATTTTAATTTTTTATAATGAAATAATTACATATTTTTATAAAACACTTTATTATTAAAATTCTCAATATTTATTCTTAGGTTGGTAACATAATAATTATAAATTTTAACTCTAACCTAACTTTAATAATTGTTAAAATGTCAAATGTTTATTGACCTGTCAGTGTTACCACCATTGAAATTAGTATAAAATATTCTTGCTGTTGTATATGAGACCGTATTGCTAGTACCTACTGGCTACCAAAATGGCGCCGCTACCAAGATGGCGCCCGAGAATTGCTCGCTATTCTATCCCACATCCTTTATCCTATGTCACAGTGTCCTTTCACCATACGTCACCTCACTCTGTAGATGGTAAAACAAAGTCAAAACTTTCAAGACGATGAAAAATTGCTTTTGTTTATAAAATTCATGGTTATGCGTATATAATTTTAGTTCGTACTTATGATTGATTATATTGTCAGATTAGTACCTAGCAAAAGTGTGTGCTTTTGCTTGATTCTTCATGGTTTCGCTTCTGTTAGTCTGTGACTAAACTTTCCAATTGTTTTTCAAGTAACAGCATTCGTGATTGGTTCGATCTATACGGGGCTGTTTAATCCACATGCATTATATTCACAACACATACAATAAAAAAAAAAACAAAACTCATAACAATAAAACAATGATTTAGTTTATTTTCTGTTTATTTTAATTCCAACCAACGTTTTGTCTTGTTATAGGTATTATTTTACGGAAACGTAGAAGAGTCATACGCAATTTTTTTTAAAACTTGAAATTTCACCTTTTAAACCTGCAACTTCAACTATTTGAAACTTGAAATTTCACCTTATAAACCTGAAATTTCATTTTTTTCTCGAAATTTCAACTTTTTAAAACTTGAAATTTCAACTTTAAAACTTGAAATTTCAACTTTTTTCTTGTATTTTGAAATTTTTAAAACCTGAAATTTCAGCTTTTAAACCTAATATTTCACCTTTTTTCTTGAAATTTCAACTTTTTAAAACTTGAAATTTCAACTTTAAGCTTGAAATTTTTCCTTTTTTCTTGTATTTTCAAGTTTTTAAACCTTGAAATTTCATCTATTGAGCCTAAAATTTCACCTTTTTTTTCTTGAAATTTCAAATTTTTAAAACTTGAAATTTCACCTGTTAAACATAAAATTTCACCTTTTTTCTTGATATTTCAACTTTTTAAAACTTGGAATTTCTCCTTTTTTTCTTGTATTTTCAAGTTTTTAAAACTTGAAATTTCACCTTTTTTCTAGATATTTCAACTTTAAAACTTGAAATTTCTCCTTTTTTTTTGTATTTTCAAGTTTTTGAAACTTGAAATTTCATCTATTGAGGCTGAAATTTCTCCTTTTTTCTTGTATTTTCAAATTTTTAAAACTTGAAATTTCACTTTTCTTCTTGAAATTTCTCCTTTTTTTTTCTTGTATTTTCAAGTTTTTAAAACTAGAAATTTCATCTGTTGAGCCTGAAATTTCACCTTTTTTCTTGAAATTTCAAATTTTTAAAACTTGAAATTTCAGCTTTAAAACTTGAAATTTCTCTTTTTTTTCCTGTATTTTCAAGTTCTTAAAACTTGAAATTTCACTTTTAAAACTTGAAATTTCAACTTTAAGCTTGAAATTTTTCCTTTTTCCTTGTATTTTCAAGTTTTTAAACCTTGATATTTCATCTATTGAGCCTGAAATTTCACCTTTTTTTCTTGAAATTTCAAATTTTTAAAACTTGAAATTTCACCTGTTAAACCTAAAATTTCACCTTTTTTCTTGCAATTTCAACTTTTTAAAACTTGAAATTTCAGCTTTAAAACTTGAAATTTCCCCTTTTTTCCTTGTATTTGAACTTGAAATTTTACCTTTTAAACCTGAAATTTCAACTTTCTAAATCTTGAAATTTCAAGAAAAAAGGTGAAATTTCAAGTTCTAAAAAAGTGGAATTTCTAGTTTTAAAAATTTTTGCGTATGGTCTTCTACGCTTTCGTAAAAATGAAATAAAGGTTGTAGATAATAAAATTAAATCACTAATAACCAAATTTTATTTTGCATGTTTTGTAAGGTGTCAAATCAGATATGAAATTTTATAAACCTTGCTAATTTGATACCCATGGAATTGACACAAAATTACAAATAAATGCATAATGTTTGAACTGTCAAAAAAAAATAGTTTATTAGGTTAGATATTAATTTAATTATATTTTAATTATATTACTGTTTCTTGTGTTTTGGTTTATAAATAGAACGTTTTTATCAAGAATAAAATCTGTAAATAATTCAATGGCATTATTTTGACAGTTCAAACATTATGCATTTATTTGTATTTTTTGTCAATTCCACAAATATCAACTACAAATTAGCAAGATTTATGAAATATCAAATTCGATTTACAAGTTACGACACGTGGAAAAAAAAGTGATTTATGTTTAGAATTTTATTATCTATAATCTTTATTTGAAACATTTTTGTGTAAAATAAGTAACTAATTACAGAAAAATAAAAAAATAATATTTTAATCCCTATATAATGGAATTCAAGTAGACTTCCGGTATGTTTTTACGCATAAGAAGATAGCAGTGTATGCTTTTGAAATGTTGGTTGGAATTAAAATAAACAAAACCTAAACTATAAGGTTGTTTTACAAAAAAATATGCATTTACAAAATTAAAATGTAGTTAATATTGTACATGTTTCATTTTTAGAGTTTTGTAGTTTTCTATACTTTTTTAATCATTTAAACATTATTTCTTTTATTTTTTATTCATATTTAACTTTTAAATCATTTTTCAAACTAAATCATTATAATTATTAATTATTTATATTTTAATATTTAATACTCTTGAAATCTACTAAAAAAAAAAAATAATGAATTTATTTATTCTATTGCCATAAAATATATGCATTTCTAGAATTACATAGTGTTTCATACATTCAAATTAAATATTCATATACCAAATATATATTATAATAATATTAATTTTAAAAACAATATTTTCTTTAGCAATAATTTTTACTCCAATTTGTATATGTACATCGGATGTTTTGTAATTTATAGTTACCGCTTATAATTAAATTTTAACTTTCGGTTAATTTACAATATCGTATCGAAACGAAATATCAAATTAGTTGTTAAATATAAATAAAATAAATATATCATCACGGCATATTGTTTGAACTGTCAAAAACATTTCTAGGTGTGCCAGTATCTACAACACGTTAAATATTAGTGTCAATTTTTTTTTGTTAACTTGTGGCTAAAAGTTTAATTTTAATAATTGTTTTATTATAAAAGCACAACATGCGTTCACACGCGAAACAATAAAAAATGATTAAAATTTAAACTAATGAATTTCAAATAAAAATTTATTAATATTTTTCATAAAAACTACATTCTTAATCAGCATGCCAAATATCTATTTTTAATTATTAATAGAAGCTGAGATCTGATACTTTTATTTTTTTAATTGTTATAAACAAAATATAAATAAATCAAAAATAAATTAACGTTCAAATTATTCACAAAGCCTATGGTTTGGTTACAACATATTAAAATTTAAATTTTTTGCATTCGTACATTTGAATATTAGACATTAATGAAGTTGAGCATTTCTTCAAACGCCCTAACAATTTCAAAGCTAACTAAAATTATGTTAAATTCAATGTAATAATTGTGTTATTAGGAGGACAAAATACGAAAAAACGTTATAATAAAGGAACATTCCATTAATTAAAAGTTTTAATAACTAAAACATAAGTTTTAATTCAAGCAAAAAATTTTCTTCCCTTGGCATTTTTTCGTAAAATCAAAAATAAGATTTTTTTCCTTTTGTAAACTCAATCCGGGGACATACTGTATATTTATTTTCAAAAGTCTTGCATATGGCGCTCACTACCAAAATGGCGATAAAATACCGTGAGTATTTTTTAACGTGAAACATTGGGTTGGTCATATCCATGGTTACGATTCGACATTTGATTGACAGCAATGTATTTGCGTGTCCCGTTTAAAATGAAACATAGGGAACGAATCTGACAGATGAATTATATTTAAATATTGTAAGAAATTTAGCCAAGTCAGAAAACCACTCAAGAGCACTAAACATATTTCGGGCACAAGGTGCACACAATATTTTTTCTACTAAATTTAATTTTTAGGAAACAGGTATAATTATTTAAACAAAATTAACCTCTAATGACATCATGTCAATATGACTGATAACCGCTGAATTTTCTTATAAGTTACGACTTGACATTTGATTGACAGCAATGTATTTGCATGAATTTGACAGAAGTATTATATTAAAATATTGTAAGAAATTTGGCCAAGTCAGAAAATTACTCGGACACAAGGTTCACACAATATTTTTTCTACAACTAAATTTAATTTAGAAAGCACGTATAATTATTTAAACAAAATTAACCTCTATTGACGTTTTGTCAAATGTCAAATTTGTTCCCTATGTTTAATTTTAAATGGGACACGTAAATACATTGCTGTCAATCAAATGTCGAATCGTAGCTGCCATGGATATGACAAACCCAATGTTTCACGTTAAAAAATACTCACGGTATAACATCTAACCTAACATATACAAAACATAACCGTCAAAACACTATATAATTTATTTAATTTTGTGTAAGAAAATATGGCAATAAAATTTGTAAACTAATGAATATTTATGTTTTTTTTTTTTAAAAAAATGCTTGCATATGATACTCGCTACCAAAATGGCGATAAAATATAACATCTAACCTAACATTTACAAAACATAACCATCAAAACAATATATAATTTATTTAATTTTTTGTAAGAAAATATGGCGATAAAATATGTAAATTAACACAAAAACTGAATAAAAGCTAAACCAATATGAAAAAAAGTATAGAAACCTGTGTAATTCCAAAAATGCGATTTACAAAAAAGTTATATCCTCATTTATTATCTTTGTGTTGTGAATCATATGTTGCGTGGCGAAGTCAACCCCGTTCTAACAAGATCGACAAATTATCACTGGACCGTTTCAAAATCTGTTTATTTTGCTTGGTCTTGTCAGATTGTGTACAAAATAATTTGTCGATGTTCAGCAAAATAGTATTGGAGGAAATTGCACTAAATTATTTTTGTATTTTGATCACTGGTATTCGTAGCTGTGCTTTTTAACTCTGTAGTGACACAACTAAGTGACCGCTACCAATACCAAAAAGACTCGACTTTTATTATTTTGCTTGTATAATGCTTTTTTTCTACTCCAGTTATATTATTATTATTATATTTATTATTATTATATTCCGATCACATGTTTTGACATTATTTTGCCGATTGCCCCGACATCTCGTGTGAACTAGTCTTAAGTTATGGCTCCTTTTACACACTAGGCTCCGCTCTTCATTTTGAAATTCGCGCCATTTATTTCACACACAAATTTGAGGTTAATATCTGTCATAAATAAATTTTGTTCCACTTGCTATACAGGATGATAAAAAATGGGACAAACATCTATTTTTATTTGTTATTAATTTTAAACCTATAGTTTAAACTACATAAATGGAGCAAAGTTAAATGCTACTTCTTAAAAAAAATCATGAATTTTACAAAATCATTGTGGCTTACTAATGAAAACTAGGAAACTACAGGGTGTTATGTAAGTAAGTGTAATTTTTGTTTAATATGCTTTCTACAAGAACTGGAGGCCTTTAGAACTGACCAATCACGTCATAGTTCAAAATTTTGAAAAAAAGTAGAAATCAATGTGTTCTCTGGATTGTCAAAACACTTTTTTTTTCATAGATTTTTACTTTTTTTTACAAAATTTTGAACTATGACGTAATTAGACTAGTTCTTGTAGAAAACATGTTAAACAAAAATTATTGCCAGATTTACTATCTATGGGTTTAATTCTACCATGGGTTAAGAGTTGTACATTTATATAACACCCTGTATAAGAGTTACGAAGTCGGTAAAATGGACAATGTTATGCAATTTTGAATGCTGATTCAAATTTCGTTGAGAATTTTTAAAATTCCTAACAAAAAAACTGAAAATCGCGATAAAAAAATATGTCAAATAACTCTGTTATTATAAATGATATAAAAAAAATGTTTTATGTATAAGTTACATTATTTTGGGTCCATTTTATAAAGAAATTGAATCATTTAAAATTTAGTTGTCAAGTAAAATTAATTCTTTTGACATTTAAATCAATGATGTCAAATAAAAAACGTGTTTCATTTTTTCTTTTCATGAAATTTACTATGAAAGTAAAATTTAAGTGAAGATTAATAGTTTTTCGTCAAATCCTATGAATTAAATAAGACACTTATAGTAAAAAATTTTAAAGAAGTCCGATCAAAGCCATCTACGAATTGCACCTATGAATTAAGATTTTATGCTGTCAAATTTAGTAGTGTCGTTTACATAGTTTTTATGAGGTACACAACATATTATGTACCCTCATAAAAACTAAGTAAAAGACACTACTAAATTTGACAGCACAAAATCTTAATTCATAGATACAATTCGAAGATGGCCTTGATCGGACTTCTTTCAAAAATTTTACTGTACTTGAGTTGCATATAATTTTTTTTACGTATATAAAAATGTGAAAAAAATGCCGTAACGTTTCATTATTTTACTTGTTTGCAATAAAAAAAATTGCACATTTTTCACACTGTTATTGTGTCAAAAAAGACGTACTTTATTTTATGAAAAAAAGTGTACTGTTTTAACAGATGTAAAAAATAGTTATTTATGCAACAAGAGTGGAAAGTATAGTCTTATTTCACGAATAAGAAAGTTTGACCTAACGAGCCGCAGGCGAGTTCATCAAATCCTATTAGTGATATAAGACAATACTTTTTACTAGTGTTGCATACAATTGTTTTTTACGTCTATAAAAGTGTGAAAAAATGCCGTAACGTTTCATTATTTCACGTGTTTGCGTTAAAAAAAAGTGCACTATTTTTCACATTTTTATTGTGTTAAAAAATGACATACTTTATAAATCCATTTACTTTAAAAAAATATTTTTTCTCTTTCCAATGATGTGTGAAAGTTATTGTGTTGTTTTACTCCCAAATTCTTAGATGTTTCGTTATTTTCCATAAAATTTGTGATTTTTAGGTTAAAAATGTGATGTAATAATTTAGGGGTTAAGTAAAACAAATTTAAAACACAATCGGTGGTAGTATGAACAAGTGATTAAGGGTGATTAGCTTGGAGATGACTAGCAGTGTTTTAGCACTGTCAATCGTTTATGGATTACTTTAGAGAAAAATACTTCAAATAGCATCTATAGAAAAATCAATTGTACATGGAACTATGGAACGCCGTTTTACTATTTATTCTACATTTAAAGACATCTTCAATTATTTAAAGACGTCAAAAATTTAATTTCAGATATCCTTAATTATTAAAAGACATCAAAAATTGAATTATGGACATCTTTAAATAATTAAGGACGTCTAAAATTCATTTCAGACATCCTTAAATAATTTAGGATGTCAAAAATTGAATATTAGATATCCAAAATTGAATAGAGGATATCAAAAATTAAATTTTATACATCTTAGAACGGTACTGAATTTTCGACATCAAAAAGTAAATTTAACATGTCCAGAATTCAATTTTGGATATCTGTATTTGAATTTTTGATATCTTTAATTCCATTTTTGATATCCTTAATTCAATTCTTGATATCTTTAAATGAATTCTTGATATCAAGAATTTTAATTTTTGACATCTTAAATTAATTTTGGATATCAAGAATTGAATTATGGATATCACATCTTCATAAATAACATGTCCAGAATTCGAATTTTTGACATCCTAAATTAATTTTTGATATCAAGAATTGAATTATGGATATCACATCTCCGTAAATAACATGTCCAGAATTCGAATTTTTGATATCAAGAATTCGGTGCGCCATCTAGTTTAAAATGACTAAATTACTTTGGTAAGTCAGATTTCCTTAACGAAATCATGACTAAATGTATACATCATTAATTCTGAAGATTTTATTTGATAAATGCCAACAAACTGGTGATTCATTTCGTTTTTGTGAAATAGGTTTGCATTCTGACCAATCCTAAGGCAGAATTTAAGCCAAAGCTATTATGATTTCGCTGAGGAAATCTGATTTACCGACACACAGTAATTCAGTCACTTTAAACTAGATGGCGCACCGAATTCTTGATATCAAAAATTCGAATTCTGTACATGTTATTTACGGAGATGTGATATCCTTAATTCAATTCTTGATAACAAAAATTAATTCAGGACGTCAAAAATTCGAATTTTGGACATGTTATTTATGGAGATGTGATATCCAGAATTGAATTTTTGATATCCAAAATTCAATTTTTGATATATTTAATTCAATTTTTGATATCCTTAATTTAATTCTTGATATCCTTAATTCAATTCTTGATATCTAAAAAAGAATTTTTGATATCTATAAATATTTGAATTTAAGACGCCTTTAAAACAATTTTGGATATCAAAAAAATATTATAAGAACATCCAAAAATAAATTAAAGACGTCTTTATTTCATTTAATGACGTCTTTATATAATTTAACATATCTTTAAATATAGAATAAATATTAAAACGGCGTTCCATACATAACTTTTATTTGAAGTATTTTTGTCTAAAATAATCCAGCGCTAAAACATCATCTCCTAGTTAATCACCCGTAATCACTTGTTCATACTACCACCCAATAACTATTATACTATTGGAAAGAGAAAAAAATAGTAATGTTTTTAAAGTAAAAATCCAATACGGCGCCCATTTAAAATAAGACCGTTACTGTTAATATCCTGAAAACCCCCATCTTGAATTTTATTCTGACATCACTTTTAAGTTTCTCTCATTAAATCATATAACTTTTATATGAAACATTTTGCTGTCTTTTATAATAACAAAGTTTCAAACTGTTTTAAATTTAAAATTTTCTTATCGGAATCTGAATGAGCACTCAAAATTGCACAACATTGCCTATTTAACTTCGTAGTTCTTATGGGAAAGTCTTCAACGCCCGAATATTCAAAACCAGAATATTTAAAACAAGAATATGCAGCACAGCATCGTTCAAATCCCGAATATTCAAGAAAAGAATCGCGCATCGCCAGAAAGTGATTCACCCGAATCATCAGGTTTGGTTTCAGACAATGTGTGATTCTGTATTTGAATATTCGGGATTTGAATAATTTGTGCATGCATATTCTGATAATAAAACTTTATTGGAGTTTTAAGTTAAATAGATATTAATTAAAAAATGCCTAAATTTTAAATCAAATCGCTAAAACTAGATACATATTTCGGCAACTAACTTACGTCTAAGAACAGATTAGTTGTGGATTACTCAACATGCCAACCAAGCCAGAGGTCCAAAAGCAATTCTGAAAAACAGAGCAATTAAGATTACTCAGTATGTCAATCATACCAGAGGTCCAAAACTTTTGGTTGACAGTTGACATGCTGAGTAATTTAAATCTGCTCTGTTTTTCAGATGTGTTCTTGGACCTGTGGCTTGGTTGACATGTTGAGTAATCCAAAACTGATTTTGCTGAAATACGTATCTAGTTTTAGTAATTTTAGTTAAGATTTAGGGATTTTTTTTAACTATTATGAATTTTCTAATTTTGAAGATTCGCGCGTTAAGTATTTACCCGTTTTTATAGTTTCCGTTAACTAAATAGTAAACCACTTAATTTGAGATACCTGATTAAATTTTAAATTAGTTTTATAATGTTGCCAAATTTTTGTATTTATTAAAACTGGAACTATTGGTTTAAAATTATAATAAAGAAAATATTTATGGTTGTTTGAATAAATAATTGATTAACGGCCGGTTTTATAATAAATATAAAGTCTCTTTTATTTAAAAGTTTGATCTAAAAGTGGAAAAAGCATTTCATAATTTCACTTTTAAGTTAAAGTTGTCTGTTTAACCACCTTTTTAAAAGTTAATTAAACTGACAACTTTAACTTAAAGTAAAATTATGAAACACTTTTTTTTCACTTTTAAATCAAACTTTAAAAGTAAAGAGACTATATTTATTATAAAACCGATCGTTAGAGTTATTAGTGAGCAGTACACTACCATTGTTTTTTCTCTGTTAATCGTTTAAGGATTTTTTTATACCCAAGACACACTATAAAAAATAATAATCAATAATGATTATTTATAGTACACACGCGTGAAGAAGTTGAGACCGAAGACAATGTCAAAATTGGGCCTAATAACGAACCAGAATATATTGACTAAGTAGCACATGTTTACTATTTTCTGGTTTGTTAATAGACACAATTTTGACATATCAGTCTCAACTTCACGTGCGCGTACTAACTAACCGTTAATGATCATTAATTTTTGTAGTGTGTCTTATTAGAGAAAAAATAATTCAAATTATAGAAAAATTTTCTCTAAAATAATCCATAAACGATTGACAGCGCTAGAACACTGCTAGTTATCTTCTCGTTAATCACCCTTAATCACTTGTTAATCCAAACCCCCATCCCTGTATTTAGGCTCAATATTTTCTGGTTAAACTCTCCGTTAGGTTAAAATAAAAAATATAGCATCTATTTGCCCATTTTCCGAAGCTATATCACTAGATCTAACCTCTACTTTGACATGTTGCGCGTATGATTTTTGACAGCGGAGCCTGTTGTGTGGATTGGAGTGCCATCTATGTTGTTATAAGTTGACATAGGATAAATGTACCGTGGTTATAGTTAGCGTGTAAGTTTATTTTGCAAAATCGGTTCTCCAATATGTTGTACGTTGTCTTTAGACGGCCATATAAAAAATGGCGTTGTAGTTCCGTATTCCTTCCTTCCTTACATGGGGTCTGAGCAAGACAGGTAAGTCCATGGGGTATGAAATGAAAAATCTCAAATGAAATGGAATTCTGTACCTTTTGTTTCTGTCACCCCAAACCATGCTTTTTTGTACTGTGGATATTATTTTGATAGCACGACAAATATGTATTATAATGTACATACAATGGTAAATGGTAAGACTTTTTGTTAATATGTATGTACCTACATATATTAGTGTACTTTTTTATAGTTGTAATAAGGTGTTGTATTGATTTTTGTCATAAATACATTACATAGAAATAGCCATAATAATTATAAGGTAGAGTACTTTAACCTAAGAATTTTAGTAAAATGAAAATGATGAAACATCACTTCGTTATAATAAAAGTACTTCATGATTGTAGACACAACGTTACAGTCCCTGGTCGGTTTTTATCGTAAAATTTCGGTTGAATTCGAGCGTACTAGACCTCTACAGGATGTTAAAAAATAAGTGTAACAAATTTTGATGGCATATAGTACTGACCAAAATGAATGAAAAAATCTTAATCAACATGGGACCGATCTTCAACTGTTTTTGAGAAAGAGGCCATTTTGTATTAGAATTGAAGGTTAAATGTCAAAGATAGCGATTGAACAAAATTTTGTCTATGCCAGCAAATAGACCATGGAAAAGCAATAAAATTTTATTTGAAACATTTTTTCACTTTATAATAGTTACGAAGTACAAGGTAAACAAAAAGTCTCATTTAAACAAGTCGTACAGTTTTTTAGATAGCAGAGGTAAACCCCGAAAAAACTCATTTTTCATTGTTTTATATCTCGGAAACTATTGAAGATCGGACCCATGTTGATTATGTTTTTTTTTTACTCATTTTGGTCAGTACTATATGCTCTCATAACTTGTAACACTTATTTTTTAACACCCTGTATATTAGTTTAAACTTTTTTTATAGTAGTAATAAGGTGTTGTATTGATTTTTGTCACAAATCCATTACAAAGAAATAGTCTACACTAATAATTATAAAGTAGCATACTTTAATTTAAAATTTTTAGTAAAATGAAAATGTGGTAAAAATGCTTAATTTTTGTTAAAGTGACGTCAGTCCCTGTGGACATCCCGAGTCTATTAATCATTTATTATCGTAAAATTTCGGATGAATCCGGTCGATCTAGACCTGCTATTCATTGTTTTTGTTTGAATTCAAGTTAAGAACTATAACGATACTACTGCCATCCTAATGACATTCTCAAAATGTTTCATGAAATAGAACGAAGTAATAGGTTTATTCTAGGAATGACGATGGGTACCCGGGTACTCGGAACCTACCCGATAATAATGTACCCGAATATAAAATTTCTTACCCGATACCCTTTCATTACCCGAACATTTTTCAACTTCCGGAAAGATTATATCTAAAAGAAGAGCTTTTTATTACCATATCATAGGTAATTAATATAATTTTTGTTGTTTTTTATAGAGATACAGTATATTATTTATTTGTATTACTTTTTATTTAATAAATATATGAAAACAATAACTATGAATTTTATTAAAAAGTAAACTGCTAATATAAGGGTAACTGATAATTAACAAATTAACGAATTATGTATATGTACTTAAAGGATAACGGGTAATTAAAGAGTATCGGGTAATTAACGGGTAAAGGGTACTATCCGGGTAGTTGTTTCGGGTACTCGGGTACCAAAATTATCGGAATTCGTCATTCCTAGTTTATTCGCATAACGATCAGAAACCGTCACAAACCACTCTGAGCATGCGAATCAGTTTAAAAAATTTCGCACAACAGAAATTTTAAATCTACGATTAAAAATCACTTGTTTGTTTCAATCCCTGATCAGTTTCCAAACGTCAGAATAGTCCGCGGATTCTAAAGAAATTTGTAATTTATAACACGCGCACTGGAACTTCTGGCTATTAGCGAATATTGTTGATCTTGCATACACTATACACTTGTACTAGCCAAAGCGAGAGAAAAGTAATATTAACATTTATTATAAATTCTTCCAAATCACTAAATATAAACGCAGGAAGTAAGATTATAATATCATAAATATAAAATAAATAAATATATCGTCACGGTATATTACCCATTACTGGGGGTGTGCCAGTATCTACAACGCATGTAGACATCGGTAATAATGACGATATATTTTACCGTGTGGGCGCTTACCAGACGTCACCTCACGAGCACTCATAGATGGTGTGGATAGTGCACCACAGGTATCACTTGTGCGATTAAAAGTCTGCAGTGGCCGGGATCGAACCCGGATCACCAGATTGGCAACTAGACACTATACTCACATGGCCACGCGACCCCCTTATGACAACAACAAATGCCATATGCCAACAACAATCAACATAAGATAAAAACTTTTCTGTTCACTCCAGATGGTAGTAATAACAATAACCTTTAATTCTGCTCGCAGAACCCAAAAATTTTCAATCAGTTTTAAATTAGTTTCAAACTACGCACGCGTGCTGAAAAATTAGCAATTAGTTGTATATTTTGTTGTACGAACAAACCTAATAGCTTTGTTCATAGAACGGTTTGAAAACGTCAAAAACATGCGCAGTTACATAAAAGTGTTCACAGAGTCACAAATTTCAAACTGACTACTACTTGGCTATTCACACAAATTTTGTGGCTAGATAAAGACAGGTTGGTAACGGTCAGAATAATTTCCAACTCGGCTGGAAATTTTTAGTTTGAGACATGCGTATTTACATTTTTCAGAAGTTTTGACATTCCCACATGTTTGAGTTTAGCGATTCGGTCGAGACGAGACGAGACGAGAAATTCATTGTCTCGTCTCGTTTCAAATTTATAAAATTATGTCTCGTCTCGAAATTTTTCTCGTCTCGTTTAATAGAGTCTCGTCTCGGCCGAGATTTTCACCAAGTTTTCTCGACGGAAATTTAATATGTATATTTTAATCCCATAAACTAATTATTAATTTATACAATTTTGTATTAAAAATAATTTGAACAAAAAGATAAATATTTGCCGTTTTATCTGTCAAAATTAGATAACCTAAAACTTGTACAAATTTTATTATGTTATAGTTTTATTAATTTAATATTTATCTAGCATTTTCTAGTCTGTTATTAAAAAAATAACGCTAAAAATCTAACTAAAGCGGATTACACGATGAAGTTTTTTTTATAAGTGACCTTACAAGTATATTTACACGATCAAGTTTTGCGTGAATTTCCCATTTTGCTATTTTTCAGTTTACTATCAATCGCTTATAACACTGCTTGTATACATCAAAAATATAAACACAAATGACATTTGACAGTTAAAATTTGTCGGGACTTTCAAGAAAAAGTAGCGCATATGCGCATGTTCCAGTTTTTCTTTAAAAGTTTTTCGTTAGAAGCCTATTCATTTGTCTCTCTTGCACTCATGTCATTGTGTGAGAGAAAACTTCTCAAAGTTGAAAAGAAAAACTTCATGATGTAATGCACGCTTAACAAATTCTGACAGATAAAATGTCAAATACGTTATTATCTTTTTGTTCAAAAATGCCATAGCTAAATATAGACAGATATCACAAAAAATATTTTAAATTTCACACGTTTGCACATATTACTTATGAGAAAAATAATAACCGAGAAATCTCGATACAGTTTTCGAGAATCGAGATCTCGGCAAATATGTCTCGTCTCGTAAAATATTTTTTACATTTCTGTCTCGTCTCGTCGAGACGAGAAATCTCGAGTACGAGACGAGACGAGAATCGAGAAATATCTCGTCTCGACAGAATCACTATTTGAGTTTGATTTCGTTTACAAAAAATCTGTGAAATTGCTGTTTGATACATTAAAAATAAATTTATTATTTACTTTAAAATGAGTATGTTATTGCAAAATAATAAGATACCTATTAAAATTCCCTTAATAATAGACGACGGATTCGGAGAGAAGCATGTCCACTAGAATATTTGAATTTTTTAAATTTTTCTTCAAGTGAAGATAACAATTTTGAAATAATGGTTATTAGAAAAAGACCCAAAAATGAGAATTATGTTAAAATGTCAATACTCCAGTATTCAGATTTTTTTGAACACTTTCAAACAAATTGCAAATGATATTGCAGTAAGATTTAGTTTCACAGAAAACGGCACACTTGATGCTTATAAATGAGTTTTCATTATGTGTTCTCATTCGATATCAAACTCTAAGGCTGGTAGTGCGAGCTCGGTTTTAACTAAAACACTGTTTTAAGAAATGTCAAATTCAAATTTCAACATTTAATTTCACCCTTATGTTTAAAGAATGAATTTTTAAAAAATATTTGTTTGAATACAAACTATGTTCTGCTTAAAATTCATATTTTGATAAATTTGATATTATTTATTTTTATTATTAAATAATGAAATTTGACATTTCTTAAAACAGGGTTTTAGTTAAAACCGAGCTCGCACTACCAGCCTAAATGTTTGCAAACCGTTCTATGAACAAAGCAAATATTTTATTTATTTTAATTTTCTTTCATTATTACTGTGTTCAGTAGTAATTAATTTCACAAGGGGAAGAAGATTTAATAAAAATAAATGAAAATATATGCCTAATCAATAGACTAGTTCAATAATTATAAATATATATAATTTAAAATGGTTCGTTTCACCGCCAATATATTACTTAATTAAGAAAAGTTAGCTATTTAAGCTCTCCTTTAGTTAAATTATCCAAATTTGTAAAAAAAAATTCTGCATACAACTAAATGTTCGTTCGATCTCGAACATGTTCGTGAAAACTCAGGGATGAAGAAAGAACTTTTGCCAGGATAATGACATTGACATTTCATCAAACCCAGTGCCTGCTCAATTCATATTAATAATGTGGTGTAGATACAAATAAATAAATGTTCGTCAAACATCGTCTGAAGGGGTCGGAAGAGCCCGTTTGAAAGTTATTTTTTTTTTTTTTTTTTTTTTTTTTGTTTAAAAACCTCCCAACAGGATTAAATCCCAATTACAGGGTAGGTTTACATACACAAACATCCATGCCTTAGTGGGATTCGAACCCAGAACCCCGAGCGCACTCATGACTAAGAGGCATTGCTCTAACCATTGAGCCACCGGAGCCTTAAACTTAAAAAGAAGAAATTTAAAGCTTTGAAATGAACTGATTTTTACGAAAACACAACAATCAAACATTGCTCAAACTTGATACAGTCCGAAAAATTGACTGTCGTGTTCAGCAATAAAACTGTAAATATCGTAATTATGATAAAGCGGCGTATCGCTTACTATTTGCTTCATATTTGTTAAAACAAGCCATTATTTGCGCCGCTCTATTGAAATAAAGACATGCATCGCCTGATACTTCTACGTTTATTATGGCCGTCTCAAATGCCACTAAAATTACTCAAACCAAAATTACTGAACTAGTACTAATGTACAATTTAAAAAATAATCTGTTAAAATAAATATTGAATTTTAATATTTAAATTTTGAAGTATTGTATTTACTTTTAATAAACTGACAACACATTTTGCACATCTAAAATTGATTGACAAGGACCAAGGAGGTTCAGGGATACCGACACTATCCTCCTAATTGATATAAAAATAACTAGATATCGCCACTATCCGTACCAGAACTGTAAAAAATTCGCGACAAAATTTTATATGGAAAAACAACGATTTGAAGCGGCCATAATAAGCATAGCGCAATTGAATGAAGTTGGCCATGGTCTAACAGAACATCGTTCAATTTATTTTAAAACGTCAATTTTTGTACAATAATACAGAGAACAATATTATCATCGCATATGGTACGATATGATTATAAAACGTAAATCATCACCATCTTTTGCGCGGGCGCGTTAACGGAACGCCAACGGGATATTATTAATAAAGCAATCTTAAATATTCTTAGCGGGGACGAAAGCGTTTCGTATCGTAACAGAGTGTCTATCTATAAATCAGGCTTTAGAATACAGTGTGTTCAGAAAATAATCTAATTCGGAGTAGGCTATGAATACAGAAACGTATGTCTGCTCATTTTTCAATTCAAAAGTCAAGTTGTCAAAATTAATCGTGAAATGTAATTTTAAGGAGAAAAGATAATAAAGAAGGATACAAAATATTGTCATTCACCATTTTCTAATTTATTTCTATTTCTAAAATAAGGATTCAAGAATATTTCTGTAGATAACAATTTTGACAATATCTCCTGTCAAATTGACATTAATGAAATCATGAAATCCATCTCATTTAATAAATATAGTAATAGAAAATAATTTGAGAGATACTAATTTTCATTCATAAATTTGCTAATAAACTTTCGCGCTTTTAAACACGGACTAAATTTGTGACGACATACACAGAAAAAAAAAACTATCTAAATTGTTGTTAAATTAACTAAACAAATGTTTATTTTTCAGCCTACTAATATGTTTCATTAAATTATATAAGTTGATTTTGTTAAATTTTCTAAATTTGTTATAACAAATTGTAGTAAAATTAAATACAAAATTAGAGTATTTAACTAAACATAAATAAAGAAATTAAGTAAATATATATATATATATATATATATATATATATATATAAATTGTTTATTTACTTACCTAATTCATTAAATAAATTACCGAAAATTGTAGGAAAAAAATAATGAAGCCAAAATATAGTAAAATTAAATTTAAAAAAAGTAATTAAATTAACGATTTTTTACAAAATATTTAGTATCTATTGCGGATTAGTTAAAATGCTAAAGTAATATTTGTAAATTATACTAAATTATTAGACATATTGTCTAATAACATAATATCTAATTATAATTAGACAAAATTTCAGTTCTTTTTTTTTCTGTGTAGTTTCATACTCGCTCAAAGATAATTCTTTCTCATACACACGTATACATTTACGCTTCACAACATGAAACAGTAATCTAACCTAAAATTGCAACAGCTGACAGCAAAATATACAAGAGAGAAGATTATTATTACTTTCTGTTCCTCTAAAAGTACTACTGTAGTATAAGGTATATAAATAAACTATTATTTATATAAATACCAAACTAAACAATGATAGTTCTAAATTAAACCGGTAGAGCTCGACTGTCGTATCCGTAAAACTGTGTCGTCAACTTATAAAAAATCATATCTCCGATTCTAAAGACTTGTAAGGTGTAAAACATACATCTACATATTTAATTTGACTTATTTTTTCAAGAAAAAAAAATCAGAAAATGTAAAATGACTCCATTAAATACTTTCAAATTGACTTGTTTTTTTGTTCATAGCCAACTCCGAGTTAGGATTTTTTTGAACACACTGTAGTTCGGTCGGTTTAAATAAATTATGAAACCTACGCAAATTACATCCCAAAAGTTTTGACAAAAATTTCAACAGTTATTTTTATAATAAAAAATGCATTTTTTTAGTATTGTAATCATTAATAATTAACAGTTTTATAAGCAACAAAATTATGAACTTAAATTAAATAAAAATGGGGGTCCCGTGGCCGCGTGCCAGAGTGTCTGGTCGCGAACCTGGAGAACCGGGTTCGATCCCGACTGACGTCAAATATTTCCAATTTTAAATGGCACAAAAGTGACCCCTGTGGTGCACTCTCCACGCCAGCTATGAGTGCCCGTGAGGTGACGCCTGGTAAGCGCCCACACAGTAAAATATATCGTCATCATTACCGATGTCTACATGTGTTGTAGATACTGGCACACCCAGAAATGGGTAATATGCCGTGATGATATATTTATTTCATTTATTTATTTAAATTAAATAAAAATGGGCGTGTTCTTCCCCAAGGCCCAATTTTCTGCGAACACCTAGCATTAAGTTTGGGACTTCATCGATATTTCTCAAAAATCATGCAAAAACCTTATTACATAATTTTCATTTGTGTATCAAAATAATATCCACATATTTTTTATTATTTCTCAGTAGTAGTTTTTAGTTACTTTTTTATTTAGATATAGTTCTATACCAAATAAATAATTATCGCTATTAATACAACATTTTCTTCTAATGATTTTTGTTATCAGAATTCCATTTCATTTGATACTCCATGATCAAAACGGGTAACCAGTTTTCAAACTTCTTTAAGCATGAAATTTTTTTAGTAAATTTCATGTTAAATATTGTATTAAGCATTGGTATGTTTACAAATTATTGTTGACATGTTTATGTATTTTTAAATATTTCGTGTTTAGGAATAATTTTTTATTAATAGAAATAAAAATGCTTTTTACAATGTTTTAAAACTAACATTTTTTTCCAGGCGTAAAAATTATTAACAAGTAGCTAATAAAAACAATGTTTTATAAAATAAAATTTAAAAAATATACAGGGTCTCTAAAATAGGGGGACATGGCTTAGCCACAGATTCCTGAGGCTAAAATAAGACCATTTGACCAAACTTGCTTCTACCGGAAAGTATACCATTTAGCCAGAATTCTGCTTCAAAGTTCTTCGAAAAAAATTTATTTTGCTTATAATAACAGAACGCTTTATTCCAATTGAATAAAATTTGGTATCTTTGAAGATGATACTTGTTATTATTAGTGAACCACTAGTGTATGAAACTTAGGTGTCCCAACATTGATTAGGCCGTAACTTTTTAATGGCCATGCCGATAACGTAAAATTATTTTTTTTCAAAAAGATACATTCAATAGTAAACTTTTCTCTCTCTTTGTAATTTGTGATATTTGTTACGGTTCACACAGAAAAAATAAAATCTGAGTGTCTGCACTGCTAAATTTTTAAAATAAATTTTATCTAGCAGTCTATCCAAATGTCAAACAAGTAATTTTTTGTTGTCAATCTTCTCAACTTGTTTAGGAGTAAGCTAACATATTTAATTGTGTTATTTATAATAATGGTCGTAAAATACTATTAGGCCGAACAAACGGATGTTACTAGTTTTAGAATATTGCGAAGAAAATTTTTGATAACCCATAAACACTTGTTACTGTCATTAAAAATTAGTTTGACATTTGGATGGACTGCTAGATTAAATTTATTTCAAATATTTCGCGGTGCAGTCACTCAGGTTTTATTATTTTCAGTGTGAACCGTAACAGATATCACAAATTATACAGCGAGAGAAAAGTTTACTATTGAATGTATCTTTCTAAAAAAAAATTATGTTATCGGCGTGGCCATTAAAAAGTTACTGTCTAATCAATGTTGGGACACCTAAGTTTCATACACTAGTGGTTCACTAATAATAACAAGTATCATCTTAAAAGATGACTTATAACCATATGAACTGTCATACCAAATTTTATCGAAATCAAATAAAGCGTTCGGTTATTATAAGCAAAATTAATTTTTTTTCGAAGAACTTTGAAGCAGAATTCTGGCTAAATGGTACACTTTCCGGTTGAAGCAAGTTTGGTTAAATCGTCTTATTTTAGCCCTAGAAATGTGTGGTCCAACCATGTCCCCTTATTTTAGAGACATCTATATATTAATCTTTTAATCAATAAATGAAAAACGTATTTACAAGTATTGATTTTCATAATAAATTATTCAATTGTTTTTGTTAGCCATGAATAATTGTCAGAAGTTTACGAAAAATACTAAAATATTTTCAATTTTTCAAAAAATTTTAATTCAATATTTAATTTTTGATACATCACCTTCTGGCAATTATAAAAAGTAATTTAGATATAGTTATTAATATGTAGACATATTTAGTTTATATTTATAATATTTGAATTGGCTATAAATTAAATGAATTATAAATACAAAATTTAATTTGAATCAAATATATTCATTCCTGTTTCAATTATAATAAAAAAATATAATTCATTTATTGCATGATAAAACTAAACATTTTTACAATATTATAATCTACTTAAAGCATAGAATATTATTGATTTTTGAAATATAATACTATCAAAGTCATGGAATAAATTAATAATTTATTACTTACATTATAAAAAGTGTAAAATTTTGTAACCAATTTATTTATTTTCTGCACTTTAAGTAAATATTTTTTTTTTTATTCAAAGAACTGAAAATAATTTTGAGACAGTCAATTCAAATATTGATAGTTTAAAGTTCATTTTTGACCTTGTAAACTTTTCGCAGGTGAACAATGCCACAGCGAGAGTACAAACCAAGAAGCCACCCACGTTACCAAATGGTAAGCACAATAGCTATTTTTGTATTAAGTGCGCAAAATGCGACATTGTCGATTGAGAGGTTGCATTCTCTCAAAATCGACAATGTCCATTTGCGCTCGAAACACACACAAGATTTTTTCTACAGTCACCACAATGTGGTCCTCCGCCATAACAAAAAATAATAAAATGTACACTTTGTACTTACAGTCTGCTCAATAAATAACGATTGGCTAATATAGAAGATACGGTACAAACTCAAAATGCTTTTAACAGCCCGATTCACTAATAAGTTTAAGCTAATCCTCATTTTTTGATTAGCGAATTCTACTTTAATTTTGACAGTTTATATCTTAAAATATAGTCTAATCTATTCCTAGTATCTACTATCTACCTTTATTGATAATATCATGAAAATGAAAATTTTAAATACCGGAATAGAATAGAAGTCACTAATCCAAAAATAAGGATTAGCTTAAACTTTTTTGTGAATCGGGCTGTAAATGATTATGTCGCTACATTAGCCTTCTATTCCATAGATTAAACCAAAATTAGAGCGCGGAAGTAAGAATTTGTGATGATTTGATGAGTTTTTGTAGCATTAGTTGTCACACTGATAAAGTTAACAAATATTTCAAGGAATTTGTGATTATATAGACATGTATGTTACCTGGTGTATTGACTGACTTCTCGCAATTATTTAAGTAACGAAATAACTAATAACTTTGTTGTAATCAAAATAAATTCACTAAATACAGTAAACTCGAGATCAAATGACACAGTACGACTCGCAACTATCGTCGCCATTATACATACATCTACCGCCATCTGTGTACAATCAAAGCTGTTCACACAATTTATTTTATATTTAATTTTATTTTATCGTTATCTTCCATTCTTCTTGAGCTATTGCTTCAATCTAATCTAATCATTTTATACTTTCGTTTTTGTAAATGAATGCCATATTTTATTTTCACAACACTGCGGCATTTTGTTTGGTTATGTAAAATAACGACAGCATGTCAGATTGACTTGTGTTCGTGGTAAATGTGTAACTACTGTGCCATTAGTTCCTAACTAAACGGTTCCATTAAGAATGTAGACAAGTGACATTTCTTATCATTGTATAGTTAGAAATTTGGACAGCTAGCGTTTTTTCTACTTTGTCGCTCATGAGCGATTATACAATGTGCTATATCAGATAACATTAAGGAACTAACATGACAAATGACAAGTTAATTGTCAATCAGCACGTCAATGTATAATCCAGGCCTATGTACATAATTACATCGAAATTACAACTAATTTAGAGAATATATTATGTCTCTGATGGTATTCCTTCTGAAATTTTAAAATAATTTACAATTCTCAAATAGCACAAAAGTGACCTCTGTGATACACTCTCCACGACAGCTTTCGAAGCCCGTGAAGTAACGCTTAGTAAATGTTCTCAAATGCACCTTATATGAAAAACTTTCTTATTAAGCATGCAACAGAAAATTGACGTAGGTCTTTATGGGCCAATTTTATGAGACAACTTTAATAGGCACCACAGGAATTTTCGATTGTTTTTATGTTTTTCAGCTGCAGGCTAAAACTTGATTTTCGCTTATTTTGAAAATACTTCATATTTCGCTTATTAAAAATGATAAAGAAAAAATGTTTAGATAATTTTTATACTGTTTTTTACGTAGAGTAATGTGGTGTAATTAGATTTTTTCAAAAATTAATAATTCGAGATATAACACATAGTATTTTTTAAATGGGAACATAATTATGTTGAAAATAGTTTCATCTTTTTTTCTTATTTTATATGCTTTTCAATGATGTTTATCAAGTCCACATCTATTGTTTTAAATATGAGCAAAACATGAATTATTAATTTTTTGAGTTGACAAAAAATGATGTTTATTAAGAAGCAATTGAAAAAATCAATTACAGATCATCGTTTTTCATCATATTTTCGAATTAGTAATTTTTTTATCGGCGTTGTAAAAAATGTTTAATCAACATGGGTCCGATCTTCAACTGTTTTTGAGAAAGAGGCCATTTTGTATTAGAATCGAAGAAAAACTGACTAAGATAGCGGTCGAACAAAATTTTGTCTATGCCAGTAAATAGACTATAAAAAAACAATAACATTTTATATGAAACATTTTTTTCACTTTCTAACGAAATTATTTGAAAACTAAATATTGGAAAAGGTCGCCACAACTTTTGTCTTAGTAAAATTATTCGATTTTTTTTTTTTTTTTTTGAAAAATAAAAACACATCTAAGATGACCTCTGAAAGGTAAACAAAATGTCTCATTTAATCAAAGTCGTAACTCTTACAGTTTTCGAGATAACAGAGGTAAACACCGGAAAAACTCATTTTTCATTGCCTTGTATCTCGGAAACTATTGAAGATCGGACCCATGTTGATTAAGCTTTTTTTTACTCATTTTGGTCAGTACTATATGCCTTCATAATTTGTGACACTTCTTCTTTCTGAAATTTATATATTAGAAAAATGATTAGAAATAAGGAAAATAACATTAAAAATATACGTTTCGTACGAATCTCATGTTTTACAACATTTTGAGAACTGCTATAGGATCGTCTTAAGAGGTAACTAACCACATATAGAGCCATCTATCGAAGAGTCGCTGTAAAGCACTGGAAGCTAATGAAAAAGAAAAGTACAATAGCGAACTCTATGTGGACCAATGTCTAATAAGGAATTAGAAAACACTCTGATGATGACCGAAAGGTAGATTCAGACGCCGAAATCTATGAATTTTCGTAATTGTGTGAAACATGGCAAGTGTTTTTTAATTGGACAAGGCGGTGGTGACATAAAGTAACTATAGCGCCACCCTAGCTAAGAACTTTCTGGAAGTTTGTAATAAAATTTGCGCACTTTAGTCTGCGCGCGCTAGTCCAAAGTATTCATAATTGGAGAATCCGGTGTTAAAAATGACAGATAGTTACTGAAATAGCTATTTGTGTATTAAGAGCGCAAAATGCGACATTGTCGATTGAGAGGTTGTTGCGGCATTCTCTCGAAATCGACAATGTCCATTTGCGCTCGAAACACACACAAGATTTTTTCTACACTCACCACAATGGGGTCCTCTACCATAACAAAAAATAATAAAATGTACACTTTATACTTACAGTACTGCTCAATAATTAACGGTTGGCTAATACAAAAGATGCGGTTTAAACTTAAAAAGGCTTTTAAATGATTATATCGTTACATTAGCCATCTATTCCATAAAAAAAAAAAAAAAAAAATAGAGCTTGAAGCAAGGATTTGTGATGATTTGATTAGTTTTTGTAGCAAAATGTGTGGTTAGTTGTCACGCCTGTCACACTGAAAAAATTAACAAATATTTCAAGGAATTTGTGATTATATAGACATGTATGTGCATTGACTAACTTGTAGCAATTATTTAAGTAACGAAATAACTAATAACTTTATTGTAATCAAAATAAATAGTTAACTCGAGATCAGATGTCAGAGTACGACTCGCAACTATCTTACCGCCATCTGTGTACAATCAATCCTATTACTAAACTTAACTGTTCACACAATTTATTTTATTTTTAATTTTATTCTATCGTTATTTTCCATTCTTCTTGAGTTTTTATTTAATCTAATCTAAGCATTTTATACTTTCGTTTTTGTAAATGAATGCCCTATTTCATTTTCACAGCAGTGTGGTATTTTGTTTGGTTATGTTAAATACCGACAGAGCATATGTCAAATTGACTTGTGAAAGTGGTAAATGTGTAACTACAGTGCCATTAGTTCCTAACTAAACGTTTTCATTAAGAATGTAGACAAGTGACATTTCTCAACATTGTATATTTAGAAATTTGGACAGCGAGCGTTTTTTCTACTTTGTCTCGCATGAGCGGCAAAGTGACATTTTGCGTTGACAAAAGAGAGCGCAAATGGCTACTTTCTATAGTGACTGTTTTTATTATGTTCTTATAGTTTACCAAAGGATGAAAGAATTTGAATCTTCCATCATCTACTAAATGTTTTTCTCTCAATATAAGTTTTATAATACTAATTTTGACTATGTTGTATGTAGGGTTAGACTTGGCAGTTTGTGTACAATGGCCGGAGGCGGCTCTCCGCGGCGTAGCCATTAGGGGGCGCGCGCGAGCTGCATACCCCGCCGCCGCTGCAGCTGCAGCCGCCTTTGCCAGGCATCCTACCCCTCTCACAGCTGCAGCCTCTGCACTGCAGTACACACCGTAAGTATTAAACACACAACACTAACATTTTTTTTTTTTTAATTTAATCATCATCCGTGGGACACCTATTAATTGACGGAGTATCAACTACTTATTATTATTTATTTGTTTTTGTAGTAAATTAGTCGAACTATTGAATAATTGTACGTGGCATTTTTTATTCTGGCCAATCCTGAGGTTGACATGTGTCACTCTGAAGGTCAAATACATTAAATTCTAACATTTTTCCTAATTTTTTGTGGTTTGTTTATAGTAATAGTAATACCACAGAATAAACATTTATACAGAAGCGACAGTCAGAGAGAGAAACGAAAATTAGAGAGAGAAAGAGTACGCCAACAAATTTAAAGGGCTAATCGGATAAAATCGGATTGTTTCGGCATATCTTCGTATCTTACGATTCTTTATTCTTTTCTTTATCTCGACGTGAACATTTTCTGTTAGGGGTCAATAATAAAAGTATATTGAGAAACACAAATTAATTTCTAATAAAAACAAATATGTTATTTTTTCAACAAACGATAGGAAAAATCGTTATCATAAGAAAATTATTATATTTCACGTATTCTGGAAGAGCTGTTGTTTCAGCTTGTCACGCCCATGTATTTTAGGGTTATGGCTAATTCAAGCAAACCAAACACGTCTTCTCACTTTTGACATATGTCATTTTGTGAACTGTTTGTGAATTTTAGAAGTGGTGTTAGTTTCTAATTAAATGGATAAAATGAAGAAAGTAGAATCGGGAGGACTTGTTTGTTCATATAAAGACTGTATAAATAGATTTAAAACACCGAGTCTGACGTTTGTTTCCCACATCAAAGATATAGAAAATTCTGCATTGTAATAAATTTGTAAAATTCAGGTATTTGTTTAATAAAAATATAATTAACTGATTTCTTTTTGATTCGTTAATAAAATTAAAATTTTAGTACTTTTATGTTCTAATTTTCTTTTACCATTTAAAACAATTTAAATTTCGCGCGTAAATTTGCCAACAAATTTAAAATTCAAGGTCATAAACGTAAAATCGCAACAACAATGGTGCCGGCAAGGGGTGCCGCTTCTATATAAATGTATTCTGTGGTAATACCACTAAAGCAGTTTAGAAATTAGACATTGGCGCACATCGTTTGATTTTGTTATGGTGTTTAAAAGTAGCGATAGTGGGAATAAAAATACAAGAGAAACCAGGATTATTTCGTGGTTGCCATGGTCCGACTTTTTACTAACCTTTTTCAGGAACCGCGTATCGAATAGAAACCGGTAAATAATTTGAGGACTTACGAACACTAAACCACAAACCAAACTTCTATCTATAACAGCAAAGTTAGGCAATAGATCAATCCAGAACAAATGAATTTCGTGGGGCAGCTGTCAGAAATAAATTTCATATATAATTTACTCAATGAGGGAGCCATGGAAAAAATTATGGTTTAATTTTGTGAATGAATTGTATCAAAATTTCTCGATATATATCATAAGTTGTATAATTAAATAATTTTTAAAAATATTGAATAGTGAGATTAAAATCACTCCTATGGAGGGCAGGTGACGTCATTCTGGAATGGTCTATCGAAAATGACGTCATAAGCAGAGGGCAATTGTGATTTTAACCTCACTTTTGATTTTTATTTTTTTAGATTAATTATAGAAATTTTATTTTTGATACAATTAATTCATAAAATTAAACCATATTTTTTTCAATGGCCTTATCATAGACTAACAGTGGGATTCTGAAACCATCGTTAAATAACGTTCGGCGTTAAGTAATGATAGTAACGTTCACGTTTCGGAGTTAAGCTGGTATTCTGAAACTCTGGCGTGAATGTGGAACGTTAATAACGCCAGCGTTAATACACGTCACATACATTCGTGTGATCTTGCCCTTTCTGAATTTTCAACCAATAAAAACTCATTAAACGTAACAAAAACTGCACTTTCCTGTCAATTTAAAAAGTATAATGTCAAACATCAAACCTATGTGCATTTTGTGTTAACATATTTTTGGTATATTAATAAAATACAATTATTTGATAAAAATGGCAAAGAACACGTTTTATTTATAGTTTAGTATTTTACAGAAAATAGAAAAAAAAAACTAGATTGGAGATTTGCGGAATTGTTTACACTTTTGCAGTTGAAATTATTCCAATGGTGTATTGTTGTAATCAATATATTCTTTGTTGTAATCACACACAATTTTGTTCATTATAATACGAATTTCTTCTTATAATTCATACTAAAAAATCACTTTCCTTAAAAGTATTTATTGTTGTATTAACACATAAATGATTATTACAACCAAAAGATTTTTCAATTTTTGCAAGTAACATAAAATTGTTTTTCTTCGCCTGACTTTTCCTCATAGGTACATCCTCGGGTTCAGCAGTTATTTTCTGTGTTGCATTATTAGAGCGATAATTCTAAACTTGATACTGTTTGCAATTTAAATACTGTAATTTGAAAATTTTATATTGCAAGGTTATGTTAACATTGTTTAATACATAAATAATAATCATTACGTATAATATGAATAACAGTACTCACTGAAAATGAAATACATTTTTTGCAAGTGTCTAAAGTAGTACACAAAAAATATTATGGCTATTCATATCATAAAACACACATGTAAGCTACCGTTTCGACGGTTCACGCTTCAATATTCCTAGCGTGAATTAACGCCGGTCAACGGCGTTAACGTTAAGTAACGCTGAGTTTCAGAATACCGCAAGTGTCAAAATCGTCGTTAATTCACGTTAACGCCAGAAGTTAATTAACGCCGAGTTTCAGAATCCCCACTATAAATATGTATGCAATTTATTTCTGACAGCTGCCCCTTGCTAAATTCATTTGTTATGCATATGACTCAAAACATATACTATTTCTTTCGGTTTCTTTCTCTTTCTATGTAAAATCTTCTACGTAACAATTTTCAAGGACATCCTATGGCGGCAAAAATAACAGTTTTTTGAATAAATATTGGCAAAAATATTTCAATAAATTTTTGATGTTAAGGTTTTTCTATTATTATCTTGATTCATAATATTTCATAAAAACGCCATTTCTGTATGTACCAGTATAGTGTAAAATAAACTATAAATATTTGAATCTATAGATACAGAAAATAAGTAACATTATTTTGTATTGTATTCTTTTCCGTGCCATCTTTTATTTAATTTTGACGTTCCACCTGCGTCTTTAAATCTCGCTATACATCATGTATTATTCATATGTTGTCATAAGCGTTCAACGACGAAATTTACATTTTCTAAATCTTATTTTCCATATATCAGGGTCACAATTTGAATTTACACACAAAATATTGAATTTCACACAATCGCAATATATTCATCTTTCAGAAATGTACTGTATTGAAGGAAAAATTCAGTAAAATATCCTAGCATGTATCCAAAACTTATTCAATAAGTTCTACTCGTATGTACAGGTGTTCTGTAAGTGTACAACGCTTAAGCCATGGTAGAACTGATCGCATAGATAGTAAATATCGCAATAATTTTTATTTAACATGCTTTCTAAAAGAACTGGAGGCCTCTAAAACTGACCAATTACACTATAGTTTAAAATTTTGTAAAAAAGTAAAAATCATTGTGTTCTCTGGAAAAAATGTCACACATGTCATAAATGACAACGGTATATGTCTATTTGGAAATAACTCTCTGTATCATTTTGCGACTATTTTGTAATATATAAAAGCGGAGAACAACAGTTTATTGTTCGTTTGTTTATTAGTTATTTCATTCGAGTTTTATTTTGTGTATCTCCGTGCTTTCCATATAAATATCACAAAATTAATTTTCATCTTAAATTGTTTATATTGTAGGTTATAATTTGGTTTGACGTTTCATTATAGCCCGGCGGTCTATAATGAGGACCGCGGGCTATAAAATGACGTTTATGTCAAAGAAATTCGTGTATAATTGTCAAATTATGATACGTCCGTGCATAAACTATACAGGGTGTCTCAGGACGAGCTTACGCTATCTATATTTTAAATACTATTTAATTTTGACCGGAAATTGACCTCAACTTTATTATTTTAAATGGAATACGCTATATTTTATTTTACCATTGAATGCAGCGGAAAATTCTACATATGAAGCAATAAAAACATTTTACTCATGGTCAACTACTTCCGGCGTTATTCAACTTTTTTTGATTTTTTGTCTAAAATCCGGCACATTTTCAAAACTCTGTATATCGGGAACGAGATCGAATTTTTATAATCTGAAAAAAGCCTTTTATAAAGGAGACTTTAAGCTACATTGTCCATAGAAGAATCCTCGAATATTTATAAAAATGTGACGGGTACGTTAAATGGAACCCCCCCCTTTTTTATTACATAAATGTGTTCTACGGCAAAAAATAAGGGTACTTTATGTAACATGTCCTATGTTGAAAGTTGATAGAATTTCAGTAAATTAGAAAAACATGTAATCTGGGTATAATTATTTTATTAATTATTTTATTAATACGGACAAGTAAGCCATGGAAAAACAATGTTTGTTTTTACAAACTCATGTACTTGATTTCTTAGATAACTTACCGTTGGATCAAAGGAATTTAATATGGTACCAGCATGATGGCGCTCCACCACACAATAGCCATACAATAAATACTTTTTTGGAAACAATTTTTGAAGATAGGTGGCTGGCAAATAATGGACCACATAGGTGGCCTCCTCCTTCACCCGATTTAACTCCACTTGATTACATTAAAAACGTCGTCTATCAAAAACCTTTAACTACTAAAGAATATAGCCAACATAGGGTACGAACAGCATTTAACAACATGTCTCCTCGGATGATAAAAAATGCTACACAAGAAGAAGTATTGAATAGAGTAACAATGTGCTTAAATATGAATGGAGGACAGTTTGAATATGTATTAAATTAATCATAGTTTTGTATTTAGAATTTATTTGTTTTTTCCATGGCTTACTTATCCGTATTAATAAAATAATTATACCCAGATTACATGTTTTTCTAATTTACTGAAATTCTATCAACTTTCAACATAGGACATGTCACATAAAGTACCCTTATTTTTTGCCGTAGAACACATTTATGTAATAAAAAGGGGGGGTTCCATTTAAAAAAATTGTATTTTTTTAAGTTTGTCAATTGTAATTTTGATGTAACGTACCCGTCACATTTTTATAAATAATCGAGGCTTCTTCTATGGATAATGTAGCTTAAAAGTCTCCTTTATAAAAGGCTTTTTTCAGATTATAAAAATTCGATCTCGTTCCCGATATACAAAGTTTTGAAAATGTGCCGGATTTCAGACTAAAAATCAAAAAATGTTGAATAACGCCGGAAGTAGTTGATCATGAGTAAAATGTTTTTGTTGCTTCATATGTAAAATTTTCCGCTGCATTCAATGGTAAAATAAAATATAGCGTATTCCATTTAAAATAAGAAAGTTGAGGTCAATTTCCGGTCAAACCGGAAGTGCTACTGCTTTGAAAATATTTTAGATGAAACAGGCATGTTGGATAACCCCTAGATACCAAATTTCGTTATATTATATTAAATAGTATTTAAAATATAGATAGCGTAAGCTCGTCCTGAGACACTCTGTATTTTATAATCCCTGATAGGTAAAATGTCATAAAATTTATTTGAGATTTTATTTCAGTACTACAAGGAGGTAATTTTTATAAAATTTTAAATTTTGCTCGGTTACCAAACCTGCAAAAAAAAATATGATTATTGATTTCGATGCAGAGTTTAATTCTCCACAGCAATTATTTGAAGCATTTTTGTCTAAAATTAATTGGTGACTTTTGCGCAAGAAAAAACTGTTTTCCCATTTTAAACGCCTATGACCCGGTTTTCATGTTACACCCCGCCCCCCTGGTATGTATTTACACGAACCCTATCCTACCTCAGTTTAGTTAGGTTAGGTTAATTTCATTTTATTTAGTTAATAAATAATAAAAATAATAACTAACATAATTATTGGCAATTTTTTTATTAATGTTATAGATATACCTATCAGTCGTTAGGCGCTGAATTTGATTTTAATCGCAGCAAATGGTAATGAAAATATTTATTAAATAAAAAGCATTCATAGGATAAGTTTATTGATATATTTTTATGTAAATAATAAGTATACTTAAAGCAGAATTTCGTCGTGAAGAACAATCCAATTTTACAGATTTTTTTTTTTTTGTAGTTTTAGAGTCTAGCTGCATTTAATCATTTTTAGCCCGATTCACAAAAAAGTTTAAGCTAATCCTCATTTTTGGATTAGTGAATTCTATTCTATTCCGGTATTTAAAATATAATTTTCATGGTATCAATAAAGGTAGATACTAGGAATAGATTAGACTATATTTTAAGATATAAACTGTCAAAATTAGAGTAGAATTCGCTAATTCAAAAATGAGGTTAGCTTAAACTTTTTTGTGAATCGGGCTGTTTCTTCAAGTTAAAAAATAAATTAAATAGAGGAGTCTCAAAAGTGGCGCCTAGTACTTTTGGAATTTGATTGATATAAACCGAATATTAAGAGTAGAAAATTTTCTTGTTTTTCGTTATCAAGTTATTGACAAAAAAAAATATTAATATTACAACAATGTGTATCTAATTTGAAAACGAAATATTTTTGGTGCCGAACTTCGCCAATCACTCTGTAGTTTTGGTCGTAAAGTTAATATTATTTTGTAAGAATTTTTCATTGTACGAGTATCATTCAATAAGTAAAGAGACAAATTCTATAATTTTAAAACTATTCAATGAATGTGTACAATCTTTTCAGGGGTGTTAGTTGGCAACCTTGGGATATGCTCTGATCAGCTGTTTCGTCATTTTATGTCAACATAACCTCAAAATTTTCAATTCACCATGGCAAGTCCACTAGAAGATTGCACCTTAGAAGAGCAGCGCTCAGTCATTAGATTTTTAGTCGCAGAAGGTGTAAAACCAAGTGAAATTTTTTCTTGAATGTTGATACAGTACGGTAAAAGTTGTATGAACCGTGCGAATTTTTACAAGTGGGTTGATCGGTTTAAAAGTGGCCGAACAAGCGTAGGTGATGAACCCCGATGTGGACGTCCAGCGGAAGTTTCTGGTCCTTCGTTGGAATCGAGGATTGACGGACTTATTCTTGATAACAGAAGAATTACTGTTGAAATGATAGCTGAGAAAGTTCAAGTAAGTGTTGGAACTGTTCACAATGTCATTCAGAACAATTTAAAGTACAGAAAAACGTGTGCCAGATGGGTTCCCAGACAGCTTACTGACGCTCATAAAGAATCAAGGCTTTCCATTAGTCAAGACTTAAAGCAACGAAGTTTGATTGAAGGAGACGCTTTTTTTTGAAAGAATAGTGACCAGCGTCGAGGTCTGGATCCATCACTACGACCCTGAGACCAAAAGGCAGAGTATGGAGTGGAAACACACTAGCTCTCCAGTTCGCAAAAAAATTAAGGTTCAACCTTCCGCCGGTAAAGTGATGCTGACCATCTTTTGGGACTCACAGGGTCCAATACTACTCTAAGATGCTAGAACACAAAGTTAGACCAGCTATCAGGAGCAAACGCCGTGGACTCTTGTCAAAAGGAGTCATTTTTCAGCACGATAACGCCCGCCCTCATACAGCCCAGCTGACGCGAGATAAGCTTCAAGAATTGGGTTGGGAGGTCTTACCTCATCCTGCCTACAGTCCCGACCTCGCCCCATCTGATTTTTACCTGTTTGGGCCACTCAAAGACGCCCTACGTGGAAAAAGATTTGCTAACAATGAGGAAGTTAAGGAAGCGGTGCAAAAGAGGCTTCGGGGTAAATCGAAAGAATTCTTCGCCAAGGGAATTAGGAAGCTGCAAGAAAGATGGGACAAGTGCATAACTGTGGGGCGTGATTATGTTGAAAAATAGCCTTAATTTTGAAAGATTGAAATAAACCGTTTTTGAGCTATAGCCATTTGTCTCTTTACTTATTGAATGACCCTCGTATTTAATTCATTTTTAATTAATAGAAAAAATTAATATTGTGCTCGCCACTGAACACTTCTTTGAAGGCGTGGCTTGTTCTTAACGCGTACGCACTACCTACTACCTACATTTCAAATTAGTTACACATTAATGTGTCCTTAGACACTTAGTGCATTAACTGACATTATTATTATTTTTTAATAGTAACACATCGATAATTTTTTATATAATTATACTTTCTTTGTTGCAGTGGTGTATACTACGACCCATTCCTGGCAGCTCACGCCGCCTCGGCTGCAGACCCAAACTACCGTCTACAGGTATGTAACAATGACTCCGAACCCTCGAACCCAAGCATGGATCCAGCCCCTAGTACTTCCACATCTATTTCTACACACTCCAATAACCCTATTCCTAACAATTCGGACATTATCTTTACTAGACCTAACCTTACAGAACTTAATAATAACATTTGGAGTAGAACTGACTTTTCGTCAAATAATTCTATCTCTCAAATTACTTCAAATCGTGATTTAGTTGGTTGTAGTTTTACTGAACCCAACAACATTTTAGGAAAGAATAAATTTGAGAATATATTGGGTGAAGGTTACAGTAATTCATTGTTGTGCAAAGACCATCAACAAAATTCACAAATAAAAGATATTACCAGTAATTCGTGGTGGAACAATCATTTTACGGAACAACAACAGCTAATTTTTGATGAAAATTTGGTTGAACAACGTCAAAATTATTATAACCTGCAAAATTTGACAAATCAACTTGCCAATACTTGTATAAGCGATATTAACCTCACAAATACGTCAAATAATGAAAAGTTTCAACTCGTTAACAATCAACAAATTGAAAATTGTAATTTGTATCGTACAAATATCGCAAAGATGCAACAAAATATACAAAATAATTTTGAACTTAACCTAAAAAATCAACGAAATGTGCAACCTAACAACGACCAAATTAATTCAAGTAATGAACCCATTAATACGCAACAACTTGAAAATTTTATTACAAGAAGGAATAATATGCATCAAAATATATCTAATAAAGTGGATGACATAATTCAACATAACCCTATTTTAAATCAAGAAAATGTGCAACGTAACAACGACCTAACTTGTACAAGTAATACTAACCTCACTAATTCGTCAAATAATGAATTGTTACAACTTTTTAACAGGCAACAACTTGAAAATGTAAGAAAACTGAGTAATCAACAAATTGTGCAAGCTAACAACGTCCAAACTTGTCATAACCTCCAAAATATGACAAATCAGCTCGCGAACACTTCTATAATTGATTCTAACCTCACAAATACGTCAAATAATGAAATGTTACAACTCATTAACAATCAACAACTCGAGAATCTCACTAATTCGTCAAATAATGAATTGTTACAACTTTTTAACAGGCAACAACTTGAAAATGTAAGAAAAATGAGTAATCAACAAATTGTACAAGCTAACAACGTCCAAACATGTCATAACCTCCAAAATATGACAAATCAGCTCGCGAACACTTCTATAATTGATACTAACCTCACAAATACGTCAAATAATGAAATGTTACAACTCATTAACAATCAACAACTCGAGAATCTCACTAATTCGTCAAATAATGAATTGTTACAACTTTTTAACAAGCAACAACTTGAAAATGTAAGAAAAATGAGTAATCAACAAATTGTACAAGCTAACAACGTCCAAACTTGTCATAACCTCCAAAATATGACAAATCAGCTCGCGAACACTTCTATAATTGATTCTAACCTCACAAATACGTCAAATAATGAAATGTTACAACTCATTAACAATCAACAACTCGAGAATCTCACTAATTCGTCAAATAATGAATTGTTACAACTTTTTAACAGGCAACAACTTGAAAATGTAAGAAAAATGAGTAATATTCAACAAATTGTGCAACCTAACAACGTCCAAACTTGTCATAACCTCCAAAATATGACAAATCAGCTCGCGAACACTTCTATAATTGATACTAACCTCACAAATACGTCAAATAATGAAATGTTACAACTCATTAACAATCAACAACTCGAGAATTCTAATTTATATGATTCAAATATTACTCGAACGCAACAAAATGTGCAACTCACTGATATTAGCGATTATAACCCTACTTATACATCAGATATGGAAAATATTGAAAATCCTAATTTAAATCATCCATATATTGTGCGAAGAATTTTGAAAAAACACATCAAAAAATGCCTATAACTACAAACCAAACATACCAAGCAATTTTGATGATAACATCATTTCAAATCATCATATTTACATCCAAAATGATTATTCTAACCTCAATGACATTACAAGTGGTGATAATATGCATTCTAACCCCACTAATGTGTCAAATTATGAAATGGCGGCTGAAAATCCTAATTTACGTCATCCGTATATTATGAGGAGAATTTTAAAACATCAACCAAGTTATGTAAATGATATACAACTTAATCCAAAACCTAAAACTCGGGATAATGTTGTGATACAACCTAAAATAATACCAAACCATGTTAATGTTATTAAACCGGAACATGTTGCCAGTGATAGTAACATTATAAATGATACAGAGGGCACTAATTCTAGTGAAAATTTAGTGCCTGCTGTACCCGTTCAAAACCAACAAGTTTTGATAAGAAAAATGAGAGATAGAATTATTTATTATAATAAAACTGCGGGCAGATATTTGGAGTTACCAACTCGTTAAAATATTTAGTACCTGAATGTTGTTCAAAGTTTAATTTTATTTGTTGTTTTGTATGTTGTTATTGTTCCCTATTTTAATTTATTTACAATATCTGAATATTCAAATTTCTATCTACGTTTTCTTTTTTCTGTAATAATTATCCTTATTTTTAATAAAACGTAGGTGGAATTATGTAAAACAAAACTTATTCCCGGTATTTTAATCTCTGGTTAAATTGTTTATTAACTTAACTGTCATTTAAAACGAAAAATATAGCTTCGATATTATATCATAAGTTGTAAAAATTACACGTGTCTATTTTTCGAAGTGGCATTTTTCGTTTTTACTGTCAAGTAAAAGTTAATAGACAGTTTAACCTAAAATGAAAATGCTGGGCCTTTTATGCAATAATTATTGCTCAAATTTTGTATTATATTTTGCAATATTTTTTCTCATCGTAACTTTATAGTTGATAATGACTTTAAAATGCTAAAAATCATCTTATCAGTTCCCGATTTTATTTTTCTACAAATTTTTATGGTACAAGTTCTTAAAAATATTTTTTTATAAAATACAGGATATCCAGGTTAACAGTCCAACATGAGTATTTTTAAAACTATAAGAAATACGAAGTCCGTTAAATTATAAAAATATTTGCCTCATTATTCGGCCATTTTAGCGGTATTTTGTTTATCCGGAGCAAGTCGTAGGTTGCTGGATTTTAACGAAAATATAAATTTTGTAGATTTGATCTTTACAAATAACTTCCAAATATAAAATAACCGTATTTTGGTTTGTACTTATTTAGGGCACTTTTTTTGCTCTTTCGAATGGTTTTGCTCAACTTTTTTTATAACTTTGATCGATAGAGTAGTGAAAAATAATAGACCCGTATTTTTATTTTTCCTCAAATCAATCTTTAATCATGACAAAATTGTAATTGAAAATCACATTCTTTAAAATGCGGCTGCTAGACCCCCGCTTCGTCCCTTGCCAAGTGACGTCACAAATTTGGAGCAACGACCATTTTTATTTTCACACTGTTTTAAACGTCAAAGTGACATTTAAAGATAACCTGAAATTTATGAAAGTAAACATGTCGATGAAATAAGTTTGCCAGTAAATATTGTATGTTATTAACTTACCAAAATAAAGAATAAAATAATATTCTCTAATCCCAATACAAAAGTGAAACAGCTGATATGTAACGTGTAGATAAGTTCACGCCAAATGAAAATTATATTTATAAAATGAATAGAACGATGTTATATTAATATATTATAGCATATTTAGATATGTAATCCTCAATTTATAGTCTATACATATTTTTCTTTTAAAAATTCTGTGTCCATATAAAATGTTTGTTTGAAATGAATCTGAACTTAGGTTCGGAACCTGTGACGTCACAACATGGCTGGTTTTCGCTACTTTTTAAAAATATTCTTTAAAACTATTTTATAAAAAATAATTTAATCATACTCAACGATAAATTATAATCCTTCTTCGATTTAAACAAAAAGGTACAATTATTTTTTTTACATGACATTTAGTTTTTCAGTATTGGATTTCGAGTTATATCAAAATATTCGAAAGGGCTTAAAAATTTCCTTAAAGAAGTGCAAACCAAAATTTAGTGCCATTTCATACTTTGAAATTATTTGAAAAAATAAACTGCAAAATTCCAATTTTTATATATATCTAGTGACCTATGATTTTTCCACTAAAATGGCCTCCAAATGGGGAAATTTTTCTTTAATTTAACCAACTTCGTAAATCTTCTAGTTCTTGAGATTCACATATTGGACACGTTATCTTCAAAAAATAACTCGTGACAGTTTATTTTTTCTACATCCATTTAAAAATTACTAAAAAAAAGTGATTAAATAAAATCTTACTCAGAAGGACAGCTTATTTTTAAAACGGACGTAAAAATAGTTATTTATGTATCAAGGCACTGAAGTTCTATTTTTTATTACAATTGTGGAATTTATTTGCCGAAGCCCTTAGGGCCGACCAAAATAAACCATTCAGTGTCGAGATGCATATTAAACTTTATTTGAAATCAAAAAATTGTGACAATATGAGGAATAATATTTTATAGGTTAGGTGAAAAATAGTCTGACAGTCAATGTTGCTAACCTCGAATATTGACTTTCGAAGTTATTGTAAAGAACACTCAAAATTATGTGTTTTATCTCGAACTTATTAATCGGAATTATTTAGTTCGTTCTTCTTGTACATATTTTTGTCATTTTACGTGCAAATTTACTATTGTACATCGTACACCCACCCAAATTATACAGTAATAGGGGTTTCCACCATTATCAAAATAATGAAAAATAACACTAGTACACTAAAATATATTACAATACATTCATGAAAACATTTTACTACGTTTGAAACGCTGCCAAATTTGTGACGTAAAGGCCCGGCACGGTTTTACTGTTTAGTAGTAATAGATGGCAGCACATTCAAATTGTAACATTACATTTAAAAGTATTTGAGGTGAATAGTTATTTTAAACTAATTAAAATTGTAAATACAATTATTATTGTTTACCTTATCGTATATTAGTGAAGCACTTTCTATATTTTATAGACTTTTGTATCTCGTCCATCTGTTGAGCGTTAGCAGAAAATCGGCGGGAGCGTACGCAATCATTGTGGCGGTAAAAATTAGCCGTTTAAACGAGATATGACAAATACTGTTTTCAAAAATTTTTTTACACAAAACCTGTTATAATAAAAATGTTTTCTTTATTCTAATATATATAACTTTTTATGAAGAATAACATATAACAAAATTGAAAATTAGTGGAAGCTTTTAATGATGATATTTATGCACTTTAATGACCATTTCAGATAAAATATTTTTTATTGGTAGTTTATGAATTTTTTATAATTTTTTTTATCTTCTAAAAATATGAGCGGCAAAATTTCGGGGAAAAAAATACCTTTGTAAATCAGTTTATTGGACATCACTATAAAGTTACGATGATACAGAATACAATTTAAATTCAGATATTGTAGTAGTTGTATTATTTTTTATATCCTAATTCCTAATGGGCTACTTGCGTGGTACTGAAAATCCGATTTCTGTCATTATATACGTAATGTTATATTGAGAACATATATAAAAATATAAATATTATTTTAAAATAATTATTTGTTTTTTACTAAATTAAGAAAGAAATTTTTCTGTGACGTCTTTATATTGAACTGGGGGAGGGGAAGCATGTTTAAGAATGTTATCAATAGATGGCACGACGTGCGAGAAAGTTTTAATTTGAATTTGACATTAGTTCATTTTTCTCTCTCTCTGGTCTCTCAAATACATTAATTACTTTATAAATAAACACATAGGTAATTACATGTAATTTGAAATATCGAAACCAATAAGATAAACTGAAATACTAACCTCTAAACTATTGTTGAAACGTCAAACAGGAGATCTACATTACCCGTACAAACAAACGCTATGGCTTTACTGCCATTCATTGGTGCGGCGTAATTCTACGTCATACATGGCGGGAATTCAAATAATCAAATTTCATTATTTTTTTTGTGGCTAATTAATAAAAATTTTGTCAAAAGAAAACATATATGTAGAAAGTTTTTACCTTCTCTTCAAAAATATTAAATAAAAAAAGGTACGCAAGTAGCCCATTATGTAGTCCTGCAAAAGTATTATTAGTAGTTTATGTTCACTAATCTAATAATACTTTTTGTTTATTTTAATTTCCTTAGATCCATGTTCCTTTGTTTAACCTATATTTTAGTTACAAATTAATTCTATGTTCCATCTTTTTTAGTCTTTCATGTATGCGTTGTGTCTGCGAATATTCATATTCTTTTAACTAAATTACCTACTAATATTATTTCCGTAGTGGTAATGCTGTTTCTATGTAATGTTCTAATTTAGTTTGTTAATGTAATAATTCTAAAATATGTCTTATGCTTGCAGGTGATGGTATGATATTGTTTTGTTTATTTTTGGATATTATGGAATTTAATTTTGGTATGTTCTCCTTTTATCTTTTATCAAAATTTATTGATTTTTAAAATTGTACTCCTAATTATTTTATGCTTAATATGTAAGTATGATAAAATGTTCTTGCTTGGTGCACCTGCTTGTATAATTAATTTTGTTTGTAACTAATTTATTTCCATTTCATTCCATACTCTAATAAATCCTAATACCTCTATCCTAACTGTTTTATTTTATTCATTTATGCCCGTATTCATAAACACTCGTAAAAATTTTAAACAGTTCGTTATAATTGTTATCCAATATAAACAGTCGACACTGAAAGAAAAATCGAAATTTTATTTGTCAAGTTTGATTCTATTTGTCAAAAATTATAACGATCCGTTTTGAAACTTTACGAGTGTTTATGAATATGGGCATTTTGAGATTTAAACCTAATCGTATTGTTGTTGTTGATGTATGTAAATGTGTGTATAGGTGTCTCATTTTTTTTTTTTAGGATATCTCGGGAAATATTACTGATAGAGCAAAATCGTTTCCACATTCCAGGGTTAACTTTTTGAGAAAAGTTTAATAGTCACCACAGGAATTTTCGATCTTCTTTTGTTTCTGAGCTACAGGCAAAAACTTGTTTTTCGCTCATTTCGAAAATATCTCATAACTTATTTATTATGGTAGTTAGAAAAAAATTGTTTAAACAAATTTTGTATCGTTTTTTAAAGAAAATAAAATGGCGTAATTAGATTTTTTTAAAACTTCATAATTCTTGAGATATAACACAAAATAATGATTTTTTAAATGGTAACCTATGCTGAATATAGTCTCATCTTTTTGCTTATTTTATAAGCTTTTCAACGATATATGACAAGTCTACATTCTTTTGTTTTGAACATGAATAAAAGATGATTTATTAATTTTTTGGGGTGAAAAAATTGAAAATTATTAAAAAACAAATGAAAAAAACTATAATAGTTCATCATTTGTTTATTTTGATTCCATATTAATTATGTTCTCAAAATTATTCTAAACCAATTATTTTCGAATTATCGACATCACAGTAGGCTTTGATACAATTCGAAAAAAAATGTTTTGATAATCTTTTAATGTAAATAAATTAAAAATATGTGTAAAATTGAAGCAAATAATATTAGAAATAAACAAATGACGAACTATAATAGTTTTTATTCATTTGTTTCTTAATCATTTTCAATTTTTTCACCCCAAAAAATGAATAAATCATCTTTTATTTATATGTAAAACAAAAGAATGTAAACTTGTTATATATCGTTGAAAATCTTATAAAATAAGCAACAAGATGAGACTATTTTCAACTTTGGTTGCCATTTAATAAATCATAAATTTGTGTTATATCTCGAGAATTATAAAGTTTTCAAAAAATCTAATTATGCCATTTTATTTTACCTAAAAACCGGTACAAAATTTGTTAAAACACTTTTTCTCTAACTACCATAATAAATAAGTTATGAGATATTTTCAAAATGAGCGAAAAACAAGTTTTTGCTTGTAGCTCAGAAACAAAAGAAGATCGATAATTCTTGTGGTGACTATTCAACTTGTCTCAAAAAGTTGACCTGGAATGTGCAAACGATTTTGCTCTATCATTAATATTTCCCGAGATACCCTAATGAAATTTATGCAGAACTTTATCCAAACATTGTTTTATTTATTTATTATAGGTTTGTTCGCGGTAACAATCCCTGACGGATCCCAAACTTATTTCGTACTTGTTCCGTACTAATTCATAAATCGTGAAATACGCATGCGTGACCCGAGATTGATATGGGATTTGTTCTACCGCGAACGCTCGTTTTGACGTTTGAGGTTATGTATGTTTTGTAGCTGAATGAAAATGTTATACAGTTTTGAACTGAAATTAAGGCAATATTATAAACTTACCTTCATATATTTATTAATTTAAAGTTTGTGAAATTGTTAAAATAAACTTAATTAAACAGAGAAAAGTATGCACTGAATACTCACAATTAGTCCCTGATTTATAGTACTTGCTTCAATTTTCGGACTGGTCTGATTAGTACGTAACCAATCATGTACCAGTCCACAGTGTTCCGCGAGTTATATGGAACGCCGTTTTACTGTTTATTCTACATTTAAAGACATCTTCAATTATTTAAAGACGTCAAAAATTTAATTTCAGATATCCTTAATTATTAAAAGACATCAAAAATTGAATTATGGACATCTTTAAATAATTAAGGACGTCTAAAATTAATTTCAGACATCCTTAAATAATTTAGGATGACAAAATTGAATATTAGATATCCAGAATTGAATAAAGGATATCTAAAATACATTTATAGATATCAAAAATTAAATTTTAGACATCTTAAAATGGTAATGAATTTTCGACATCAAAAAGTAAATTTAACATGTCCAGAATTCAATCTTGGATATCTGTATATGAATTTTTGATATCTTTAATTCCATTTTTGATATCCTTAATTCAATTCTTAATATCCTTAAATGAATTCTTGATATCAAGAATTTGAATTTTTGACATCTTAAATTAATTTTGGATATAAAGAATTGAATTATGGACATCACATCTCCATAAATAACATGTCCAGAATTCAAATTTTTGATGTCATATATTAACTTTGTATATCAAGAATTTAATTTATGATATCAAGAATTCAATTTTTGATATCAAGAATTCAATTTTTGATATCAAGAATTGAATTGTGGATATCACATCTCCGTAAATAACATGTCCAGAATTCGAATTTTTGATGTCCTAAATTAATTTTTGATATCAAGAATTGAATTATGGATATCATATCTCCGTAAATAACATTTCCAGAATTCGAATTTTTGATATCAAGAATCTGGTGCGCCATCTAGTTTAAAGTGATTAAATTACTTTGTGTCGGTAAGTCAGATTTCCTTAGCGAAATCATAACTAAATGTATACATCATTAATTCTGTAAATTTTATTTGATAAAGGCCAACAAACTGATGATTCTTTTCGTGTTTGTGAAATAGGTTTGCATTCTGACCAATCCTAAGGCAGAATCTAAACCAACGTTATTATGATTTTGATGAAGAAATCTGATTTATCGACACAAAGTAATTCCGTCACTTTAAACGAGATGGCGCACTGAATTCTTGATATCAAAAATTCGAATTCTGGACATGTTATTTGTGGAGATGTGATATCCAGAATTGAATTTTTGATATCCAAAATTCAATTTTTGATATCTTTAATTCAATTTTTGATATCCTTAATTTAATTCTTGATATCCTTAAATCAATTCTTGATAACTTAAAAATAATTTTTGATATCTATAAATTTTGAATTTAAGACATCTTTAAAACAATTTTGGATATCAAAAAATATTATAAGAACATCCAAAAATGAATTAAAGACGTCTTTATTTCATTTAATGACGTCTTTAAATAATTTAACATATCTTTAAATACAGAATAAATATTAAAACGGCGTTCCATAGAGTTATCAGTCAGAATCGTACCGCGAACGATTAAAACGAAACTGCGCATGCGTGTGGTGCTCAAACTAGTCCGGGATCGCTACCACGAATAAACCTAAGTTCTGAAAGCTTCTTTCAATTTCAAATTCTTTAACATTCCGCTTTTCAAAGTGTCTAAATATTTTATTAAAAACATAAATATGTTTCCTGTCATCCCTTCATTTCCAGATCCTGTTCCACGGTCCTTTTCCAGAGTATTATATATTTGTTGTTGTACTGAATGTGACATTATGTCTTCTAGGCAGCAGCAGCAGCGGCGGCAGCAACTCCTCTGTTGAAGACGCCGTTGAGCACGGCGCAACAAGCCAGCTATGCAGCAGCCGCCACCTACACCGCCGTCGCCGCAAGGTACGGCGCTGCTGCAGCTGCAGCCCAACCAGTTGCAGGCTATGCCGCTGTCGCTGGGTAAGAGGAACGCCTCGAGGTTGCACAGTCTTCAAGCCTTATTTCCTATCCAGAGATCCAATTTAAAGTTGGCCTGTGTCTAGTCGGAAAATTATTACCGACTGGATTCCTAATCCTTGCTATATTGTTCAAATTCAATTCAAACGAATTTCCTACCCATCCAACGCAGTTTTTCATCTAGCCGTTAAATTCTTGTTGGAAGAACAGGATATGGGCGAGTTTCTTTATTCACCGATGAGTAGTGCACATTAATGCGCATGAATCGTAAATTCATCACATCGTTTCTTTATTCACTGCTGAATGGGGTCATTTCACATTTTCTGATTTATTTTTTTCTTGAAAAAATTGGTCAAATTAAACATGTATGTGTATGTTTTACATCTTACAAGTCTTTAGAATCAAAGATATGATTTTTTAAAAGTTGCGTTTAATTTCAAATATTTCAACTGCTGACGACACATATTCACGGATACGACAGTCGAGCTCTACCGGTTTAATTTAGAACTATGATTATTTGGTTTGGTATTTATTTAAATAAATGGTTTATTTACATACCTTATACTGCCCTAGTACTTTTAAAGAAATACAAAGTAATAATAATCTTCTCTCTTGTATATTTTGCTGTCAGCTGTCACACTTTTAGGTTAGGTTACTGTTCCATGTTGTGAAGCGTGTGTGAGAGAGAGAATTGTCTGTGTGAGTATGAATTTGTGTCGTCACAAATTTAGTCCGTGTTTAAAAGCGCAAAAGTTTATTAGCAAATTTATAAATGAAAAGTTGCTTATTTCAAATTATTTTCTATTACTATATTTATTAAATGAGATGGATTTCATGATTTTATAAAAAAAATCGACAATTATTTTTTTTTAAATTACGTAAGAAAATAGCGTTGGTTTAGATAGGGATATAAATTCTGCCCTTTGATTGGTCAGAATACTAACCTAGTTTACAAAAGCGAAAAAAAATACCACTTGTCAACTGTCAATTATCAAATAAAATCTACATATAATAATAATTTTTATTATTGGCAAAGGTAATAATTTTTTTCTGGATTGCAGTCATAAATTTTATTTGTTAAATTCTTGGGTCGACCGGTTTCGAGCTCCACATGAGCCTTCCTCAGGAGCTGAACAATATTTAGATACAATAAAAATTACAATTCAAAAATCAGAACTAACACAGATATAAATTACTTACATGAGAATTATGATATTAATAACATTGCATAACAAAATATATACAGTATGTCCCCGGATTGAGTTTACAAGAGGAAAAAAATTTTTATTTATGATTTTACGAAAAAATGCCAAGGAAAGAAAAATTTTTGCTTGAATTAAAACGCATGTTTCAGTTATTAGAACTTTTAATTAATGTAAGGTTCTTTTATTATAACGTTTTTTCGTATTTTGTCCTCCTAATAATACATTTATTACATTGAATCTAACATGATTTTAGTTAGCTTTGAAATATTGACAAAAGATTATTAATTCTAATTACAGAAAAAAAAAATCTGTTGTGGCCAGCACAAAACCTCTCGCCATTTCCATATTAGGCTATATAAGTATTGTATTGCACTTTGCTATCAAACCGTCGTTTTATAACAAAATATTACAGAACTTTACCCAAATATTGTTTTTTATTGTATTTAACATGTCTTCTGCACACATAATTCTAATTATATCTATTTTTTATTGTATGAGGAAGTTTCTAAATGTCAGAGATTCTTCCAATTCATTAACCAGATTGGCGGTATTTCTGATGGATATATGCATTTTTCAAATATTTAATTAATAAAACAATAAGAAAGATTAAATATACTTCCCTGAAAAATCTATCAGAATGTCACTAAAACTGTTGATTTTTAACACTGACATGTGTCATTTACAAACCATGTTATAAACTTTGGAATTTGTCAACTGGTTTCCTTAGTGCCTTAGCCTCTGCGATTAGTTTACTGTATAAATTATAGTGTCTTTATCTCTAAATCTATACAAGATATAATAAATTTTTTGAGTATATTAGAAGAAGAATTTTATGTTCTTCAATATTTAATAAAAAAAAAAACTCCCAAAAATTTATATTTAGAAGAATTTTTCTAAGAAACTACTACTTCCGGTTGTTCAATTGTTACCAAAACCTTTTCAGCTCTTCCCAGGAATGTCAGATTGAGGAAACTGAAGTTAAATATTTTTTAAGTCTTATAGTTTTAGAGGAATCGTGACTACAACATCCAGACATACATACATACACACACACACACACACACACACATACACACATCCACACACACACAGACATCATTTTAAAAATGTTATAATCGGATTGTAGGGACCTTAAATCGTGCTTATTCAATAAAATCTGGATATGCGAATTTTAGCATGAATCCAATACCTCTCTTAGCGAGAGGTAAAAACGGCGAAAATCAAAATATTTGTAGTTTATTCAATTAACTCTTTTATTATTTGAAATTAGAATTAATAATCATTTGTCAATATTTCATAGCTAACTAAAATCATGTTGGATTCAATGTAATAACTGTATTATTAGGAGGACAAAATACGAAAAAACGTTATAATAAAAGAACCTTACATTAATTAACAGTTTTCATAACTGAAACATGGGTTTTAATTCAAGCAAAAATTTTTCTTCATTGGTATTTTTTCGTAAAATCATAAATACATTTTTTTTTCTTATAAACTCAATCCGGGGACATACTGTATATATTTTGTTATGCAATATTATTAATATCATAATTCTCATGTAAGTAATTTATATGCTCTTTAAAGTATAAAAATTAAAAAAATTATTAAAAATTATGAAAATTAGATTAAAATTAAAAACCCATGATCAGTAATTGATTTTATCATTTCTTTTTTAATAAATTTCTTTTTTTTTTTTTCACCTCAAAAAATTAATATTTCGAGTTTTATTCATGTTTAAAACAAAAGAGTGTAGACTTGTTATACATCATTGAAAAGCTTATAAAATAAGTAAAAAATGAGACTATTTTCAGCATATGTTCTTATTTAAAAAATATGATATTTGTGTTTTATCCCGAAAATTATTAAGTTTTGAAAAAATCTAATTGCACCACGTTATTCAACGTAAAAAACTGTATAAAAATTATCTAAACATTTTTTCTGTATCTCTAATAATAAGTGACATATGAAGTAGTTTCAGAATAAGTGAAAAACAAGTTTTAACCTGTAGCTTAAATGCAAAAGACGATCGAAAATTCCTGTAGTGCCTATTAAAGTTATCGCATAAAGACTTACATCAATTTCCTGTAGGGTGCATAATAAGAAAGTTTTTCATATAAGGAACTCGAATTTGTTCCACCCTGTACAAAATACATAGAATTGACAGAAGGTAATGTGGCCCACATCAGACTTTTCATTAATTCTTCATTATTAGCGAAAAATTTTTGCTATAGAAAACCTTTGGTCCTGTTCGTATTAATTCCATATTCCATAGTTTACTTCTTCCCTTATTTTTTTCTAGGATTTTATGTAACATAATTCCAGCCAATAATCCTTGTTCCTGACCCAGTGTTCTAGATCCGTTCAATGTAATATGTTTACTATGTACCTATAATATTTTCTGCTCACATTTTATGAATATGTAAATTAATCAATTTTTATTGCAACAGTTATGGCCGTGAATACGCAGATCCTTATCTGGGGCACGGGATTGGACCAATGGCGAGTTACGGGGTAAGTTACAATTTAAATCTTTTACAGAATATGAATAATAAAAGTTATGATATATTGATCATAAAATTCTAAATGTGTCACAAAATAGACATTTATACAGAAGCGTCATCATTGTTCTTGCGATTTGACGTTTATGACCTTCAACTTTAAATTTTTTGCAAATTTACGCGCGAAATTTAAATTGTGTTTTAAATTATGAAAGAAAAATTAGAACATAAAAGTACTAAAATTTTAATTTTATTAACGAATTAAAAAGAAATCAATGATAAAATAAACACATAATTATATTTTTATTAAACAAATACCTGAATTTTACAAATTCATTACAATGCAGAATTTTTTATATCTTTGGTGTGAGAAAAACAAACGTCGGACTCGATGAATATGTCCCATATCCTTGTCCATCAAGGCCTTGTGCCACATTTTACACCTATATTTATTAAATGAATATACATTTTACATGATATGGTAGTCGTTTTACATAACTTACATTTCTGGATCTTTCGGAAACGATAAAAACATACATTTCCATTTCTTCATTTTTTAAATCTTTATATGAACAAACAAGTCCTTCCGATTCTAGTTTCTTCATTTTATTCATTTCATTAGAAACTAACAGAACTTCTAAAATTCACAAACAGTTAACAAAACGACCTGTTAAAAGTGAGAAGACGTATTTGGTTTACTTGAATTAGCCATAACCCTAAAATACATGGGCGTGACAAGCTGAGACAGTAGCTCCTCCAGAATATGCCAAATATAATGACTTTCTTTTTTATAACTATTTTTCCTATCGTTTGTTAAAAATATAACATATTTGTTCTTATTGGATATCAATTTGTGTTTCTCAATATACTTTCATTATTGACTTCTAACGGAAAATGTTCACGTCGAGATAATGAAAAGAACAAAGAATCGTAAGATACGAAGATATGCCGAAACAATCCGATATTATCCGATTAGCCCTTTAAATTTGTTGGCATACTCTTTCTCTCTCTAATTTTCGTTTCTCTCTCTGATTGTCGCTTCTGTGTAAATGTTTATTCTGTGACTGTGTACCAGTATTAATACGAGGATTAGCAGGTGTTTATTATATTAATATAAAAAAATCCCAAAACGAATATTTTCTTTGTATTTTTCATTGAAATTTGACACAACACAGTATAAAACCATATTGCAATATGAAAAAAAGTTCACAAAATCACTAAGTAAATATATACAGAGTGATCAAGAAGTACTGATTCAGTTGACAATAACAAAAAATTGCTTGAAATTAGTAATACTGATACAAAAATTGATTTCCTGTTGTTGACAATGACATTTGAAAATTTAAACTTGGACATATTTACAATTTTTTATTAAAATTGTTGTTTCCCTTACCCATAGAGCAATAATCTAAAGTATTTCAATCACTCAAAATCCTATTAGCTGTCAGGTCCCTTCTCTGACATAACCTATTTCTATTTATTGTCAAAATGACAAGTCACATAGTATTTTCGTTTTCACCTGGTGTTGTGTAAACTGTGGAATAAAAAGATCCCCAAAATTTCTGGGGATATATGCTCGAAGCTCAAAACTTTTTAGGCTGTGTCTGATGTCGCATTATGACATTTACAATTTAGGATTTAGGTCTTCTTCACATAAATACAACTCTGAATGGCACACTAGTGACATCCATTGGTTTGTATGGCAACACTTTAAAACAACAAAAATGAATTATACAATTCGATTCAATTTGATGCTTGAGATTAAATGTTAATATTATATTTCATAAAGTAAAAGCTAACAGGGGTGGGATTCTATAACTCGTCCGTTATCAAACGATACCGTTATCACTATGGTTATATAAAAGATCACATTTCATTTGACAAGTATGACGTAAACATACCAATCATCTTGCAAAAAATACGTTTCTATAGTGATAACGGTACATTTTGATAACGGACGAGTTATAGAATCCCACCCCAGGCCTATTCTACTAAAAAAATGTATAACGATGTCGTTACTGAACGACTGTCGCTAAGCATTTGGATAAACGACTTTAACAACGACAAATGCCAAAAACCTATTCTACTAATCATATCGTTATATATTATCGTTATCAGGATTATAACGATAATATCTAACTTCATGTATATTTTGACAAAATAAATTTTTATATGTTTTTCAATTTAAATTTGACATATCGATTCATTGTTTGTTTATTTAATTGAATTTGACAATGGATATAAAGAAAAGGGCTTCGAGGACAACTCAAAGACAGTATGAAATATATGTTGAAGAACTGGAAAATAACAGTTCATTAAGAATTAATAAATTGTCCACTGAAGAATTGGAAGAAATATGGAGAAGATTTACAAGTCATTTAAATTCTGTGGGACCGGGTAAAAGGATCTGATGTATCACGCAGTGTACGATTATATAATCCGACATCCCTATACCAATATATAATTTTTAAATACATAGATAGTGCATCTATATTCTATATTATATTATATATCAATATATTAAATACTATTATCTAAGGGTAGAAAAAAGAAAAAGTTTTTTCGTTGCAGAATGTATTTGAAAATTATTTATTTATTATTTACATTCTGCAACGAAAAATCCTTGGATTTTTCTTTTTTCTACCCTTATCAAATATTATCTAAATCTAAATTTTTAAATATACAGGGTGTCTCTTAAATAGGGGGACATGGCTTAACCACAGATTCCTGAGGCTAAAATAAGACGATTTAACCAAACTTGCTTCTACCGGAAAGTGTACCATTTAGGCAGAATTCTGCTTCAAAGTTCTTCGAATAAAAATTAATTTTGCTTATAATATTCGGACTCTTTATTCGATTTGAATGAAATTTGGTATAACAGTTTATATGGTTATAAGTCATCTTTTAAGGTGATACTTGTTATTATTAGTAAACCACTAGTGTATGAAACTTAGGTCTCCCAACATTAATTAGACCGTAACTTTTTAATGGCAATGCCGAAAACGTGAAATTATTTTTCTTCAGAAAGATACATTCAATAGTAAACTTTTCTCTCTCTGTGTAATTTATGATATCTGTTACGGTTCACACAGAAAAAAATAAAATCTGAGTGTGTGCACTGCTAAATTTTTAAAATAAATTTAATCTAGCAATCTATCCAAATGTCAAACAAGTAATTTTTAATGACAGTAACGAGTTGTCAATCTTCACAACTTGTTTAGAAGTAAGCTAAGATATGTAATCGTCTTATTTATAATAATGGTAGTAAAATACTATTAGGCCGAACACACGGATGTTAATAATTTTAGAATATTGCGAAGAAAATTTTTGACAACCCGTAAAACAATTGTTACTGTCATTAAAAATTACTTGTTTGACATTTGGATAGACTGCTAGATTAAATTTATTTTAAAAATTTAGCAGTGCAGACACTAAGATTTTATTTTTTTCTGTGTGAACCGTAACAGATATCACAAATTACACAGAGAGAGAAAAGTTTACTATTGAATGTATCTTTTTCTGAAGAAATATAATTTCACGTTTTCGGCATTGCCATTAAAAAGTTACGGTCTAATTAATGTTGGGAGACCTAAGTTTCATACACTAGTGGTTTACTAATAATAACAAGTATCACCTTAAAAGATGACTTATAACCATATAAACTGTTATACCAAATTTCATCCAAATCGAATAAAGCGTCCGATTATTATAAGCAAAATAAATTTTTTTTCGAAGAACTTTGAGGCAGAATTCTGCCTAAATGGTACACTTTCCAGTAGAAGCAAGTTTGGTTAAATCGTCTTATTTTAGCCTCAGGAATCTGTGGTTAAGCCATGTCCCCCTATTTAAGAGACACCCTGTATTTCTGAAATATTAATAAAATGTCTAATACTAAAAAGTATAATATATATAATTTATGTACAGAAGTGAATAAATACTCATCTTTGCAGAATCTCTTTCTCAGCTACAATGGGGTCATACCAAAAAAAATATATATTGATTTTTTTTATATAATTTAAAAAAATACATAATTTTATACATATACACATGAAAAATATTTAATAATCTTATACTTTTCATTCATAATTTTGTTTCTAAACATTTTGAGTCTTATTTTGTGACGTCATGGTTTTGTACACACATACAATGATAGTCACGCACACATGTACTCGTGCACGTACTATACATGAATGTAGCGCAGAGTTGTCACATTTTTCGAACATAACCAACATTTTCAAAGTAAATATCTTTGCAACAAGTTGTTTTTGTTTAAATGTAAGTACAAATAACGAAATGTTCTAATAAATATAAATAAATACAATTTTCGTTGATATACAATTGTTTATTTTATTCAATAGCTTGAAGAAGATGCTAAAAATTAATATACTGCAAATTATTTGAATTCGCTTCTTCAAAATTAATTTCCATAATCAAATTATTTAATATACGATAAAAACAAAAGCACGAGTACAAAATAACTTGCTGTCACGTTTGCTTTCAAGCCAAATAATATAAACGTCAAACGTAGTTCCATTTTTATTCGATAGGAGGGACTACGGTCACGGTCGCAAAACCGTGACGTCATTTGAAATTTAATATAAACTTTAAAAAATTATTTCTGTAAAACTAGAAACTTATGTGACATAAAATATATATTTTTATAAGTGGTTTTAAGTATATTTTCATAAACAAAATAAATTGGAAAATGTGGTATGACCCCATTAACAAAATATCTTCTTCAGACATTTTTACTTTTGTTCTCAAAATATGTCTAACTTTACGACTTCAACGATGCATGTGAACTTGTCGTTCTTAAACGATGTGAAATAACGATATGTAACGATTCGTAACGATAAATAAATTATCAGAATAGGGTTTTGGCAAAAATCGTTATCATAACGACTTATCGCCTAGTAACGAGTCATAACGATACATATTTTTTTAGTAGAATAGGCCTGTAAAGGTTTAAAATTTAGGATTTAGATATTAGGGTGATAAAAGTGTAACATCGGACACAGCGTTAGACAACCCTTGCATTTAATATATAATAAATTATTAATGTATGTATTGTTTGTGTAGGCTGCCGTATACCGAAGCGGGTACAACCGATTCGCGCCCTACTAAGCACTCATGGGAGATGCACACAATTTAAATCTCCCGCCCAATTAAACTCAACTCATCATGACAAACGCACACATGTGTCGTCATCGTACCAACTCAACTCAACTCTATCTATATTGAAAACTGAAGCCGGCATATCGTGCATAGTTGGCAGCTACACGTTGCACAAATGAACTTGAAAGTAACATAACATAGCTTATACTCTACTATAACTACATTATTTTCTCATGTATTTTCCTACATTTTAGCATTTTATTATTTAATTGTGTTTTAGGTTAAGTTTTCGAACGTTGCAGGCATTTTTACATGCATTGAAAGAGGTTATGTAGCGCACACATTCAGCTGTGACGTAATCGGTGTAGTTAGTTTGATCTTTCAATGTATTTGGTAAAACTGACCCGTCTAGCATAGTAAGTTCAATTAGTCTGTCTGGAATTCGCTAAAATAAGCCCATAATTTATTGCTACCACAAACACATAGAAAATCCGCAGGAATAATAAAAATATTTATTTAATAGGGACGTCATCAACTTTTGTAACTAGATAATGACGTCACTGAATTACTAGGTTTACATAATAATAGAATATCATTATAAAATATATCGTGTGTCCCAAGCAAGCCTTGGCATAGGCGTTTAACACGGGAAAACAGTTTTTTGTAAATAAAAAGTGTCCGGCAAAAAATTAAGCCATAATATCGAACATATAAATACTTTAATATTATTGTATAACTTGCAATAAATTTTAAAATTTTACAAATGGATAAATGTTTCACTTTTTTATTAGACAATATGAAAATATTTTCAAATGTAAGCGTGACGCAATGGTTATAATAGCAGCCTCTGAAATTTTGTTTTGGGGTTCGAATCCCCAGTAGGATAATTATTTTATTTTTTTTTAAATAGAAATTGTTGAACTTTTAAATATCTTTTTGTATTTCCTTTTACAGTCATTTAAAAATAATAAAAACATTGTAATAAATAAAGAGAAAATAATTGACCATTTTCATTGTTGATGTGCGCATTCTTGCTTAGTTAGAGTGAGAGATCCGATGTTCTGTGTGAAGTATGAAGTATATTATAATTTCTACTTCACACTAGTTTGTAACAGCTGAAAATCTAGTAAAAAAAATTGTCCAACCATTATTTACCTGATTATTAATAATTTCCGTCACTGGTTCACTAAAAATAATTACAATATTAATCATTTGTGAAAAGCATATAAAATAATATGTACCGGTTTTTCTCATTTTTTAGCGTCGCCATTTGTAAACAACAGTTGACATTTCTAACCTTGAACTTCAAATCTTAGAAATATAATTTTTAGTTGATAAAAATGTTAACAGATGTCTCATTTACAATGAAAATGATCAATTGATTACAATAATAAAAATATTGATATAATAACAATGCATTGTATTTTCTGTTGATATTAATAAACAATATTTTTTATAAATATAGTAAAAACATAATAACTACACAAATTTGTTATATTTCACTTATTTTTATTAATATCAAAAGAAAATACAATGCATTGTTATTATATCAATATTTTGATTATTGTAATCAATTATTGTCAATTATTTTCTCTTTATTTATTACAATGTTTTTATTATTTTTAAATGATTGTAATAAGAAATATAAAAAATATTTTTAAAAGTTCAACAATTTCTATGTAAACAAATGAAATAATTACCCGAATTATGCAATAATATTAAAGTAATTAATATTAAATAATGAACAAGATGTAATGTACTATTATCATGTTCAATAGCATGGCTTCATTTTTTGCCAGACACTTTTTATTAACAAAAAAACTGTTTTCCCATGTTACAGGCCTATGTTTACTCATAAAATAAACGCTTCAATACATTACTGTCAAACATTCATACTGCAACAATGGTAATGATATACCCTATGTTTACTGATAAAATAAACTCCCGGTATAGAAAATGAAATTAATAGGGGTGCCCTTATCAAATAATCGAATTGAATATAATCCTTGTTCAAAGGCCCAAATCACAGACCATATACACTACTCTAGATAATAAACGGTTTTACGTCAATGGCGCCATCTGGTGTATGGAAGCAAAATTAAATGTAAAAACTCAGTTGATAAAATCATTACCTGCAATTCAAGTTGATATTTTCAGTTTATTAATTATTCCTAATTGTACAATTTGTAGTTGAAGCAATAGACCACATTAGTGTAATGGTTAGTTTGTGGCGGCAAATTCAAACTGAAACCCTGACTCGCTTCTGCGGGTTTATACTCCCTGTTATTCTTACGGGAACAAAAAAAATTATGCTATTTTCAAAATGTTCAAAAGAACTTTAAAATGCAAATTTTATCTATTAAACTTTATAAATACAAATCAACTTATGTCGAATAAATATCTATAACAGACAAAGAGCGTGAAATTCAAAACTAACCTACAAATTCAGTTGATCTGATCTGTCACTGTAGCCATTGCACCAAGTTACGATATATGTTACTATTTGCAATCCTACTTTTTTTTAAATAAAATTATTCTTTACTTATTATTTTGTTTACACTTTTACTGTACAGAAAGCAAAGATTATTGTTAAAAGTTAATAAGAAGCTCAAAATTGTACTTCAGAAACACAGAATAGCTTTAATAATATGAATTGAAAATGCGCTAGGGTTTCGCGCCAAACGCGAATCTTAACCTCACTAATGTGGTTTTTCACAAAATGGTGGTTTTGGTTTGTGAGATAGATATTTTGTGTAATAAATTATCGGTTTATTTGAGCGAAGTGCCGACAGACTATAATAAGATACGTTTTTACTGTTTTATCGTTAAAGTTTCTGAAAATACTCGAATTAGCAAACGTAACAAAGTTTAGACTTGTAAGTTAGCATTTTGTGACTGTTATGTCGCTAGCCAAAGATGATTTAATAACATAACAATTCAGTAACCTCTTTAAGTTTAGATCTGTTTTCATATACTCGTTCCATGAACCACGATCAGAAATAGCTCTCTTTCTTTCTGTTTTTTACTTAGTATGTAGATAATATAAGAAATATTCTATATAGATTCATTGATATTATCGATAATCAGTGCTCCACTGATACTGTCTTTGAGTTTTTATAAAACACAAATTTGTATATCATGTCACATTTTTCGAATTTTAAGTGTACGTACAGAAACAGTAATGTTGTAAATTTAATAAAGACGTAATTTTTCTAAACAATTCATTCAATTTGTAAATAAATGGCCAACTAATGTTTATAATGCAATGTGTTACAAATATCGTGCTCTGCACTCTAACATTTTAACAATGGAATTTGTCTTTATACAGGGTGTACATTTTTCGACATTCACCAATCGGGTCGCGGAAATTATAAGAGGTACAAAGTCGGTTAAATTACGACAAAGTTTTGAACAAGTATTTGTTTTTGCCGAAAAGATCGTAGGTTACTATAATAGATACATTTAAAAATTGAAATTTGCTGATTTTTATTTTACAAATAACTTTTATATGTAAATATGAAATAATATGGAATTTTGGTTTGCACTTTAAGACACTTTTTTTTATCACTGTTAAGTTTTGAGTTATGATGTCAAAGTTATGATTTTTATATGGACGCCATGTTGGATGGAAAGTTACTTTATTGAAAAAAGAATTTTTGTAGCTTTCCAACAATGTCTATTGATCTTCATTTGTTTCAAACCGCAAAAATTCAACAATTATTAATTTTGTAGAGTAAAATGAATGATTGTGAAAATAAAATAACTTAAAACATATTAGGCGTGTTCTTTTATTCAGCGACTAATTAAACAGAAATCTATTGGATCTATCAGGTTTGAGTGTCGATGGATTTGATAATCTTATGAATTAGTAGTGGGGGTATCGTTTTTAGGTTATGTTCACAAATTAGTTGACGTTTTTGCCGATAGTGACGAAGAATCGTGAAATATGGATGTTATAGAAATGATTTCATTGCCATTGTCTCATAATATTTTTATTTTTATTTTTTAATTATTAATAGTTTCTAAATTGTCACTACTCGAATCAGTAAATTTTCTTCATTGGAAAATGAATCCGAATTGGAACAATTTTCTCAATAAAAAAAACCCTCTATAACTTTTTTTGACAGCGACAATTCTTACTCTAACCTACAATATGTATAACTCTCAGCAAATTGCAATGAATTTCACTGATGAATTTGTCGATAAATAAAAGAACTTGCATATAATTATTTATTTTCATTGCTAATTTTCTATTTCAGCTCTCAAAATTTTGGTCAATTTAATTAGTTTTTATATTTTTATATAGAAGTCGTTGGAGGAAAAAATATGGAAAACGAAATTTAGAAAGTGTTGAATAAGTTTTAAAAAAATAGTAAAAATGAAGAAAATAAACTGATAAGAATACCTAATTGATTATTTTATTTACTTCATTGTTTTTACACTATAAAATTAATTGTAGTATTTTTGCTGCTTGAAACAAATGAACATCAATAAGTTATAGGGCAAACACGTGACTCGAGCGTCCTTGATGTGCTTGAAATCAGCTGATTTGTGTACACATATCATTTTGACAGGCAAAATATCACTGACAAGACTAATGTTTTGACTTATTTCAATTTTGAACTGTTAAGAAGTTATTATTTTTACGTTCATGTGTTTTAACTGTATAAAAATTGTAAAATAATAACATTTTAGCTGTTCAAAACCAAAATAAGTCAAAACATTGACACGCGCACACAAATCATCTGATTCCAAACATTTCAAGGTCGCTCTAGTCACGTGCTATCGCTAAAAAGCTAATAAAATCTCTTTTCAATTATATAACTTGTCAATATCATAACTTTAACCTCAAAACTCAAAATCTAGTATCGCCTAAAGATATGCAAATTAAAATTCTGTATTATTTCATACTTGGAAGATATTTGCAAAAGTAAAAAACTATAAAAATTACATTTTCATCTATAGTTAGTGACTACGCATTTTTTTGATCAACAAAACACCATTAAAATGCTCTTTAATGGGACAACTATTGTCTAATTTAACCAACTTCGTATCTGTTATAGTTCTCGAGTTGTTCTGAATACTCTGTACATCCTTAAAAATGTTTCAAATGAATGAATTTTGTATGAAATACAGACATTTCTATAAAACAATCTAACCATTTTGTCTTCTTGAAAGTTTTATTAAATATTTTATTGTTTAACTTATTGCTTATAGATTTTTAATTGACTAAATATTAATTGAATTGTTTGATTTTCAGATTTATTGTTTAAACAAGTGTTATATAATAATAATAAGAAGACATGATTGTTAGTAAGTTGTTATGTTTTGTGTTAGAGTGTAGTGTTTGTGTAACATTTTGTGTGTGCAACAAAATAAAAATACGTGTAAAATATTTACAGTAGTGCTAAATTATTCGTAAGTAACTGTATTTCTGTTGAATAGTGCACTATATATAAACAATACGAACATCTGTAAGGATTTCGCGTGCACAAAACTAACCTAACTTATATTTTGACGATTTGTATTGGAACGTAACAATTTAGTAGCTACTGTAACATAATAGAATAGATTCCAAGATTACTATAACAAAAAATAAAAGAACATATCGATTATTTAGTATTTGGCGTATTGAAGCTCTCTATATTTAGGTTAGAATATAGATATAAGGAAGATTTTGCCAAATGATACGTATGTCGTTACTAAATTAGGTTTACGTGCATTGCAATTTGTTCAGCTGTTTGTATATAGTGTGTCACAAGTTTACAAATTTATCCACTAACAATGTTACTAATTTTTTGTACGATTTTGATATTTATTTCATAATTATTTTTGTATAAAAGTATGTAAACCTGATTTAGTTTAATAAAAATGCATTGTAAATTTTTTTTATGTTTCTGAAACCTCTTCTGAGAACAAAAAGTGATCGATAAGTTCATCTTTAAAATATTGTTAATAATAATAGTGATAACATTTAAATTCTTAGTTTTAAATTCAAAATTATATAAAAATAAAATTCTTAACAATCGTTTGTGTTCGTTTATTTAACGAGGTTTGACATTTGATAATTTTGAAATTCTTAGCCACCAACCTTATAAAAATAAATTGTACTAGTCTATTGGCAACTGACTTTAAGCTCGCAGCGCCAAAGCGGAATTTACTTGAACTCACGGAGTTGAGATAACCATATGATAACTATAATCTTTGTAGGAGTGTCTGTGTGTTTTCTTCGTGTTTTTTAAACTAATAAAGCTTCGGCAGCAACAAACTGCTTTAGAATGAAATACATTTTCAACATGATAAATATTAGTTTTATTTTTTCTATAATTTCTTGCAAATAAGCGTGAATTTCGGCTACTGCTAATGGAAGGTTTGACTTTATGCTTTAAAGTGGGCAAATTTTTGGAAGGTACAGCAGTTTTTTTTAAACATTTTCGTTTATTTGTATCAACATTTAAAAAAGAACATACACTTATTGCAAATAAAACTTTTCCTCTTACAGTATTCATACCTCTGGTAAAATAATCACTATCAGCCAAATGTAATGACCTTCATAAATTTAGAAACTCGTTTCCCTATTTTTAATTTTATTATCCAGGTTTTTCGCCGGTCAATTTTCTCTTTATCTCCAAATTTGTTCTCGATGATAACAATCTTTATTTTTTTTGAGAGAAAGAATGGTAACTAACATACTCTGTTTTTTAAAATAACGACTTGCATTGGGGTACAGAACAGTAAATATTATTCATTTGAATATAAAAAAACAATTATGCAATAATTAACGAAACTTCGAATGCAAACTTGTTTTAAAGGTTAGAATGCAATTATTTGTATATAATAATTAATACAATAAGTTAATTATTATACATACAATACACTATCTGCAAAACAGATCTACGATGGCAAATTTCACAAATTATTATAAAAGAAAGCAAGAAATAATTAAATAATATTATTTTTTTCAGATACGACAATGTTTTATATACAGAGCGCGCCAAATCTATCTCAACTCCTAGAGTTCGAATTTTTGCCACTAGTTAGCGTATCGCTTGAAGTCAGTTGCCAATTATTAACGAAGGCTGTGTCCGATGTCGCATTTTGGCATTTAGTATTTAGGTTTTAGGTCTTCTTCACATAAATACAACTCCGAATGGCACACTAGTGATATCCATTGGTTTGTATGGCAACACTTTAGAACAACAAAATTGAATTATACAATTCGATTCAATTTGATGCTTGAGAGTAAATGCTCATATTATATTTCATAAAATAGAATCTAAGAAGCTATTATTTGACAATAAATTTGACGTTTTGTACAAATTATAGCGAGGAGCATGATTTGTTTAATGAGTGCGCGTCAACTTCAAGGCATAGTGTGCTCCTGCAAAACCCTAAAATCTAATTCCTAAAATCCTAAATAATACTAGATTTAGGGCATATAAATTTAGGATTTAGATATTAGGGTGATAAAAGTGCAACATCGGACACAGCCGAACTCCTTTGGGTGTTATGACAGCTTTGTTCCAGATGCAAAATAGAAATTTAATAATAAACTACAATAATATAAAGTTTCTTTTTTATCTTCAGTGATTTGTCCATAGACAAAATAATATATTTGGCAACTGACTAAGCGGTACGCTAACTAGTGGCAAAAATTCGAACTCTAGGAGTTGAGATAGATTTGGCGCTCTGTATATAAAACATTGTCGTATCTGAAAAAATTAATATTATTTAATTATTTCTTGCTTTCTATTATAATAATTAGTGAAATTTGCCATCGTAGATCTGTTTTGCAGATAGTGTATTGTATGTGTAATAATTAACTTATTTTATTAATTATTATATACAAATAATTGCATTCTAACCTTTAAAACAAGTTTGTTTTCGAAGTTTCGTTAATTTTTGCATAATTGTTTTTTATATTAAAATGAATAATATGTATGAGTAAACTGGTCTGTACCCCAATGCAAGTCGTTATTTAAAAAAACATAATATGTTAGTTACCATTCTTTCTCTCAAAAAAATAAAGATTATGTTATCATCGAGAACAAATTTGGAGATAAAGAGAAAATTGACCGGCGAAAACCCTGGATAATAAAATTAAAAATAGGGAAACCAGTTTCTAAATTTATGAAGGTCTTTACATTTGGCTGATAGTGATTATTTTACCAGAGGTATGTATACTGCAAGAGGAAAAGTTTTATTTACAATAAGTATATGTTCTTTTTTAAATGTTAATACAAATAAACGAAAATGTTTAAAAAAAACTGCTGTACCTTCCAAAAATTTGCCCACTTTAAAGCTTTAAGACAAACCTTCCACTAGCAGTAGCTGAAATTCTCGTTTATTTGCAAAAAATTATAGAAAAAATAAAACTAATATTTATTATGTTGAAAATGTATTGAATTCTTAAGCAGAGTTTGTTGCTGCCGAAGCTTTATTAGTTTAAAAAACACGAAGAAAACACAAAAACACTCCTATAAAGATTATAGTTATCATATGGTTATCTCAACTCCGTGAGTTCAAGTAAATTCCGCTTTGGCGCTTCGGGCTTAAAGTCAGTTGCCATTAGTATTATTTTATCTATGGATTCGTCCCAACCGTTTAATTTTGGAAGCGCGCGAGAAATAAACGTTTTGATACGCGCCAACTTCATGGATGAACGTTTTGTAGATTTTAACGTTATGAAACTGAACGAAGTGAGAATTGAACATGTTGATGAATGAACATTAGGACGTTGCGTGTGTTCCCCGAATAATTGACTATTTGCATATATAATAAACAAAAAATATTGTAAAACATTTTGCTTCCTTTTAATTTTTACGTTCAGTCAACAAGGAAAAAAGTTCAAAAAATGGCGCTATTTTCGGATTGATATCGCAAAAAAAAATCTATGTACAAATAACCATTTATTTGAATATACTGTATGTAAAAATAGCCAATATTTAAATTAAAAGCAAAAAATAATACTTAAAAATTCTTTATTTATTGAACTTTTGATTACTGTCGTAGTTAGCTATGAAACTCATTTGTTTTTGTTTAAACAATCAACAACAAAGTTCTGTGTTCTGTGTTGAAAGTTGAGACAACAATTAAGAAATCAATATTATTTTAGTCAAAAATGGAAGATCTTTGGAAGAAACTGGCCCTATCTTTTAAAGATTTATTAATTATCAATGATATAACCAAAAATTCGCAAGCCATTCAAGGGATCAAACGACATTTGGAAGATAATAATAGTGGTGATTCTTTTGCGAAAATTATCATTGATTTGGATATACAAGTGATTTTATTGAACACGTTAATAAAATCTGAATATGCTCTCAGCCCGTAAGTCTATTTTTTATATATTTTATGCAAGCATAACATACATACATACATATAGTTGAATTAACCTACAAATATTCCATTGTATGAAATAAGTACAGACAGACGACCAATGAAATTTTTCAACCGTTACAACCATAACAAAAAATAATAAAATGTACACTTTATACTTACAGTACTTCTCAATAAATAACGTTTGGCTAATACAAAAGATACGGTTTAAACTTAAAAAGGCTTTTAAATGATTATATCGTTACATTAGCCATTTATTCCATAAAAAAAAACAAAATTAGAGTGTGGAAGCAAGTATTTGTGATGATTTGATGAGTTTTTGTAGCAAAATGTGTGGTTAGTTGTCACGCCTGTCACACTGAAAAAATTAACAAATATTTCAAGGAATTTGTGATTATATAGACATGTATGTGCATTGACTGACTTCTCGCATTTATTTAAGTAACGAAATAACTAATAACTTTATTGTAATCAAAATAAATAGTTAACTAGAGATCAGATGTCAGTACGACTTGCAACTATCCTACCGCCATCTGTGTACAATCATTCCTATTACTAAACATAACTGTTCACACAATTTATTTTATATTTAATTTTATTTTATCGTTATTTTCCATTCTTCTTGAGTTTTTATTTAATCTAATCTAAGCATTTTATACTTTCGTTTTTGTAAATGAATGCCCTATTTCATTTTCACAGCAGTGTGGCATTTTGTTTGGTTATGTTAAATACCGACAGAGCATATGTCAAATTGACTTGTGAACGTGGTAAATGTGTAACTACAGTGCCATTAGTTCCTAACTAAACGTTTTCATTAAGAATGTAGACAAGTGACATTTGTCAACATTGTATATTTAGAAATTTGGACAGCGAGCGTTTTTTCTACTTTGTCGCGCATGAGCGGCAAAGTGACATTTTGCGTTGACAAAAGAGAGCGCAAATGGCTACTTTCTATAGTGACTGTAGAAAAAATTATTTTTTGTGAGGTTAAGTGAACTTTGCGAACATAACAAGAACGCATTATTTAAAAGAAGAATCCAAATATAAGATAGTTTTACGTAACTATGTCACTTAGTACCGGATTCTCCAATGAGCCTGTTTCACATTTTTCAAAAACTATTTTAAATGAAAGTTTATGCAATGATTTTCTTAGTAATAATTTTTATTTTAATAATTTGTTGTTATTTGTGGAAATAAAAAGATTGGTGTCCTGAAAAACTACCCCCCACTTCTGTGACGTAGAAGCACATACATTACATCATTAATAGCCAATAGGAAAATAGTTTTTCCATCACCTACGTTTATTCATATTATTTATATAAATAAACGTAGGCTATGGTTTGTCATATGTTAATAAAAAAATCTTTTAATTTGACATTTGACGCTGACATTGTTCATTGTAATTGAATAATAAAGTAATAATGGCTAATTCAAATTACACTCAAGCTAAGTCGGACAATTTACCGAAGGTCGATAGCTGGATGATGGCTGAATTTATATCAGAACGATTGTTTTACTGCTACCGAAATAAGGGGTGTTAAAGAGTTGAGGTAAAATAAAATATAAAAACTGAATTTACTATATAAATCGTGATTCTTACATTGAATCTGCTATAGGACATGTAGATCTATCATAAAGTGAAGCAACAAAAATATACTGTTATCGTGAAGGTGGATGAAAGTTGAAATGATCTTCACAAACTTGAAGACACGATTTTTCTGACAAATTATCTAGCCACAATTTTCTTTTCTTCGCATCTTTTGTAAAATTTATAAACTCTATAGTAGGTTTGTTCCTAACAGTAACAGTATTTTTGTAAGAATGCACAATACAATATCGTAAATCACTCATTTTATTTTGAACTTTTTATTACCTACATATTATACAACTTGAACCAATCTAAAAATTTGACACTTGTTTGACAACTTTGACAATACACTTGACACCTTAGAACCGCTGAAGATGTATGTACTCTGACGTCACATTCTGTTTCAGATCACGTGACTTATTCAAAATTTTATCCAAATTTCAAAAATGAATTGTAAAATATCTAAAGGATATTTCGTGATATTTTCAAATTTGAGGCTCTTTAAAGAACAATATCTTTTAAAATTTAATACTTAGAAGTCATATAAAAATTCTTGCAACAGCCCTATTATTAATACTTTGGGCTACCGCGCGTATACTAAAGTGCACAAATTTTATTACATAGTTCTAGAAAGTTCATAGCTAGGGTGGCGCTATAGTTATTCTATGTCACCATCGCCTATCCCCATTGGTCGCGTTCAGCACCTCTCATCGCTGGCATCGCTGACCACCGAAATTTGACGAACACAATGAATGGATGAATGTGATTGGTGCACTAATTGCATTCGGCAATCATCGACGCGCATTGGTGCATATCGCTGTTTGTGCTGCCAGGGTGCCGAACGCGCCCATTGACTTGAAAAGTGTGTTTATAAGTGACGTTACAAGTATATTTATACGATTAAGTTTTACATGAATTAAAATATCAAAATAAAAGTTTAATTATACTTACATAATAGGCCCATAAACCAATTTTTTAAAAATATTTTTAAATGAAAGTTCGTTTAATTTTGAAGCAATTCGTGGTATGGTAGAAATGAAATGGCAGAATATTTACGTCATCAAAAAATATCCCTAAAGTAATGACGTCATATACTACTAAGTTTACATAGGATACTAATTTATAAGGCGCGAGCAGTCATGTTACTTTGTTCGTTTTTCTTGACAAGTTTAGGTTAGTGTTCTGTGTTAACAAGCAGATATGGGGACTCGTGACAGAATGACAGCTAGTAATATAATTTTTCATTCCATCTTCTTACTAATAATACGAGTTTGCGCAGTTATACGATTTTGGTCAGCTGTTTTGTTAAAAATTAACCTTGTAATTTGGCGTCATTTTCTGTTGTATATATATGATTGACGAATTTTCATCTGAAGAGTCGTATGAATCGGGGGAATTTTCTTCTAGTGATGAAGACAATCTGGAAATGTTTGGCAAAAATCCGAGGTCAAAGAATGAAAATTATTTAGAACAGTAATAGTAATCATGCACATATATAGATGTCAAATGTCAATATTTTTCATTCCAAATTTCATGTGATTTATTTAACTCGCCATGTAAAGTCCATGCATCTGGTGACAAAGAAACCACGTGAACTTACAAAATCTTGATATTTTGAATTAAAATTTATGACATTTGTAAGTTATGTACATGATTACTAGCTGTCATTCTGAAACGGGTGCCCATATCTGCTTGTCAAGATTTGCTTATTTGCATGGCATTTGCTCCTCTCTAAAAATACATAGTTTAAACATTGATAACAAGAGAAATATTTGAAAAAAAAATACCTTTTGGACGGCTTTCAACGGAATTAATGGCCCACAATTCCCATTCGAAATAGTTCATGACAAGGTTAGTTTCTGAAATTGCTTTTTTAAGCTTTATATGAATGTAAACTGACAACCAAGTGACAATAGTGACAGGATAGATATTCGATCGATATAAATTTAATGTAAACATTGTCATGCCAACGTACCGGTATAAAAATGAACTACAATTATTTCAAATAATTTCAAATTGCGTAAAAGAAAAAGAGATTAACTTAAAAATACTTGTAAATTTCATTAATATATACATTTATTAATACTAGTATTTTTCTTTCTTCTGTATTTAAAAATAAATAATTTTTACAAGTTATATTTGATTTTATAAAGTTTTTTCAGATCTATGACGTAGGTCTTCTGCCATTTCATTTTCATTATATCAAAAAGTCATAATTGTTTTTTGTATAGCTGCATTTGATTTTTAAAGAAACCTATAGCCATCTTTCTCACACCAGTTTGTGTAGTAGGCTGCGCGAGAAAGATACCAATAGTGTGACGTCATCTGTACCCCTGGAAATAAATTCAAATATCTCACAAAGTATTATTAAAAAAATGTTTATTTTTATCTTAATCGTTATTTATTGAGTAGTACTTTAAGGATAAAGTGTACATTTTATTATTTTTTGTTATGGTTTATGGGCCTATTAGGAGAGGCATTGTGCAAATAGGTTCATCTAATTTTTATTTTAGGGATATTTTAAGATGCATTGAACATTTATGTTCATATAAAGTATTTTTTGCAAGAGACTGTGCAGTCGCTACAGCTGAAATAGTTCTTAAAAATATATTTAATTTATCTGCAAAATCTTCTGCCAATTATATACTAGTGAAATCTTTAAAAATCATTACAAAAATTATAGAGAAGTATAACAAATAATATATACTAACGAAAATTCATTCTATATCACTTATTTTTTAGTCTTGATGATTACAATTCAAGTAACAAGTTAACTTTTCATTTATATTTAGGTACAGTTAATAAATATATGAAGAATAAAACTGATCCAATTATTATCCGAGCAGTTATAGAAATGTTTAGTGCATTATTGCTACACGAAAAATTTCAGAATCATTTAAATGATGAAATATTAACACAAGTTGAGATTCTTGTTGAAGCAAGTTTCAAAAAATTGGCAGAAATATTTCATACTGATAAAAAAAATTGTGTAGTTGCTGTTTCCAAATTTTGCGACAGTCTTTTGAGGTAAATACCCCAATTTTTTAAATTATTTTTTAAGAAACTTCATCTACAGAGTGGCGCACTTAAGATGATCCACGTAAATAACTTTGAAACGAATTGTGATAGACATACCCGGTTTACGCTAAATGTTTTAACATATAGGGGGCCACATTTTATTAATATTTTTGTTTTTTTTTTTAATTCACTAATCTCACTCTCAACTTTTAAATCTTAATTGGCAATATATCCCTTGTGATAAATCAAATGAAAGCTCTTGAAAAATGCTATACAGGTATGTCAATAAATTGATATTTGTATAAGCCGTTTTCTAGTTAGAAACAATAGTTTATAATATTTTAATACATGCAGTGTTATGGGAAAAAAATCTGTTGTGGCCAGCACAAAACCTTCCGTCAATTCGATGTATTTTGTATATATCCCATACCAAAAGTTCCTTGAAAAAGATTCTGTATATCCTATAAAATTGTAACACGAACACACTATTTTTTATAAATTCTATACCGAAAGTTCCTTTCCCTATTTTATTAGGGGTCGCTATTTCTTACTCTTCTCTACACAGTCCTTCCATCTTCTTCTCTTTGGAGGGACACTCTTATCACATTCACACATAACTTTCTGACCCTATACTTTCAAGTTTGGTTTTGCATTTGACACTGACATCTGTCAATTAAATTTTTCTGAATATATCTGTTGTTTCCATAATTTTAACAAAGCTAACTAATTTTTGAAAGTTAATGTCTCTATAACTCTATATCTATTGAATATGAACGAAACTGTATAATCAAACCGTATAGAGAATAAGATATTCTTTCATATTGGTAATCACAAAATGTCGAAAAATAATATTTAACTGCGTTATTTCAAGAAAAACTGTTAAAAACTTCAAATAAGGGTACTTCCGGTGGATCATTTATAACCAAAATCTAATCAGCTCTTCATATGAATGTAAAGAAGAGGAATACGAAAGAATTATAATTTTTAGAATTGTAGTATTGGAGTTATCGTCGGAGAAAAATTTGTCACACACGGACACACACACACACACACACACACACACACACACATACATACAGACATCATCTTAAAAATAGCAAATTCGTATTGTAGGAACCCTAAAACGTGCTTATTCATTAAAAACTCACCAACGATTTTTTTGACCAAAGACAATACCTTCCTTACCTAAAGGTGACGGAAGGTAAAAATCTGTTGTGGCCAGCACAAGACCTCTCGCCATTTCCATATGAGGCTATATAAGTATTGTATTGCTCTTTGCTATCGAACCGTCGTTTTATAACAAAATATTACAGAACTTTACCCAAATATTGTTTTTTATTGTATTTAACATGTCTTCTGCACACATATAATTCTAATTATATATATTTTTCATTGTATGAGGAAGTTTCTAAATGTCACAGATTCTTCCAATTCATTAACCAGATTGGCGGTATTTCTGATTGATATATGCATATTACCTATAATTTCAAATATTTAATTAATAAAACAATAAGAAAGATTAATGTACTTCCCAGAAAAAGCTATCAAAATGTCACTAAAACTGTCGATTTTTGACACTGAAATCTGTCATTTACAAATTATGTTATAAACATTTGAATTTGTCAACTGGTTTCCTTAGTGTAGTTTCGCCTACTCGACTTGCTATATCTCGATATTCTATACAGGGTGTAACAACATGATATGTCACAAATACGTGGACGTGTTTTAAACAAAAACAAGAAAAAAAGTCCTTTAAACTTTTACCCTACCTTGATTCGTTTTCAAGTTGTTCAGGGTGTTAAAATTTTTCGATAAAAGCGGATTGTGTTCTCGCGCGCTGCAATGCATTTGAATCCGGTAGGCCATGAAAACAAAATCCAAGTTATTAGACAAGTGTCAGTTTGCTTAAGCTTAATATTTATTGTGTTAACTTAAAAAGTTATTTTCCAATAATGGCACCTGTTACATTTACTAATGAAGAGTATGCAGATATACATACGTCACTTTGAACAATTGTTGTACATATTAGATGTCAATAAAATAATAATAAAATAATAGATGTTATAAAATAAAGCCTTTTTTATCGAAAAATTTTAACACCCTGTAACTTGAAAACGAATCAAGGTAGGGCAAAAGTTTAAAGGACTTTTTTTCTTGTTTTTGTTACTAAAACACGTCCACGTATTTGTGACATATCATGTTGTTACACCCTGTATATTATAGCGTCTTTATCTCTAAATTTATAGAAGATATAATAAAAAATTTAAATATATCAGGTGTACAATTTTGTTTTTCAAAATCAGTAATATCAAAATTTTTCAAAAATTAATATTTGGAATAATTTCTTTTAAAAACTACTACTTCCGGTTGTTCAATTGTTCCCAGGAGTGTCAGATTGAGGAATTCATAGTTAAACAAGTCTTATGTTTTATAGTTTTTGAGGAATCGTCCGTCAAACATCCAGCCGTACACACATCCACACAGACATCATTTTAAAAATGTTATAATCGGATTCTAGGGACCTTAAATCGTGCTTATTAAATAAAATCTGGATATGCGAATTTTAGCATGAATCCAATACCTCTCTTAGCGAGAGGTAAAAGTCAAAATCATGCTGGAATTACAATAAAATTGAAAAAGTTGCAACTTTCTCGGTTTTAACAATTAAATGTTCGTTATTGAGTTGCTATATGTAATTATTTTTACGTTTTCCTTTCATAATCATACAATCTGAACTTATTAATATTTTTTTTTTTGCATATTTTTTCTGTATGTAAAGTTAGGTCATGTTTCTTTATTTATAACAAATTTCAATAATTCTAATACTTCTTTTGTACCTCAAATTGTAGATAAAGGTGCATATTAACATATATTAAATTTTGAATGTGACGATATAAGAATTTCATTAGTTTGAAGTTAGTGTATCTCAAAATTTCAATAAAAATGGGTCTCATTTTTACCTTCCGTCACCTTTAGATAGGGAAGGTATTGTCTTTGGTCAAAAAATTCGGTGGTGAGTTTTTAATGAATGAGCACGTTTTAAGATCCCTAGAATACGATTTTACTAATTTTACATTGATGTCTGTATGTGTGTGTGTGTCCGTGTGTATGTGTGTGTGTGTGTGTGACAAAATTTTCTCCGACGATAACTCCAAAACTACAATTATAAAAATTATGATTCTTTCGTATTCCTCTTCTTTACAGCCATATGAAGAGCTGATTAGATTTTGGTTATAATTGGTCAACCGGAAGTATCCTTATTTGAAGTTCTTAACAGTTTTTCTGGAAAAAACGCAGTTAAATATCAATTTTCGACGTTTTATGATCATCAATATGAAAGAAAATCTTATTCCCTATACGATTTGATTATACATTTTCCTTCATATTCAATAGATATAGAGTTATAGAGAGATTAAGAGAGGTTAACTTTCAAAAATCAGTCAGCTTTGTAAAAATTATGGAAACTGGAAACAGCAGATATGCAAAAAATTCTAATTGACAGATGTCAGTGTCAAGTACAAAACCAAAGTGGAAAGTATAGGATCAGAAAGTAACATAAGTGACAGAGTGTCCCTCACAAGTGACTTGCAGTTTCAATGCCGGGAGTACGAGGAAGGCCAAAGAGAAGATGGAAGGACTGTGTAGCAGAATATTTGAGAGAGGAAGAAATGTGTGAAGAAGATGCGTTGGATAGGAATGAGGAAGTGTGAAGTGCAATTTACAGAATATACATTCGTGTTATAATTATATTGGATTTATAGAATCTTTTCAAAGGAACTTGCAATATGGAATTTGTAAAAATAGTGTGTTCGTGTTACAATTTTACAGTATATATAGAATATTTTCCAAGGAACTTTTGGTATCGGATTTGTACAAAATACATCGAATTGACGGAAGGTTTTGTGCTGGCCACAACAGATTTTTTACATTTCATACTGTAATATTTAAATGGTAAAACAAAAAAAAAATATTTCTTTGTGTAAAATAGAAATAATCGTGGAATATCATTTTGTTTCATTTTGTAGAAGATATAGTGTCCTAAACCCAAGGGACTTTACTTTTGAAACCGATAATTTTAATATAAATGGCAGATGTTCTCATTACAAAAAATTAATTATTTTTACAGTTTTTTTAATTCTTCAATATTATTTTTTTGTAGAATGTTAACAAAAATCCAAATATTCAAACGAGAAAAAATTGATTTGTTGTTAGAAAATGTAAAAATAGTATCTGTTAAGTTTTTGAAAAATGAGTGCATACCTTATATTGCTGTAAGTATTTTAAATATAATAAAGAATATACAATAATTAAAATATTTCATCTTTTAGGAATATGGTTTAAAATATGATGCTATATGTTTAGAATATTTATGTTTTGTAAAAACAATTTTGAAAATCAATTTCACAAAGGAAATAATGTTTGATATTAGCCAGCAATTAGTGAATGATTTAAATTTTTCTATAATTGCAAAATATTTAAAGAAGTCTGAATATATAGCAGATAATGAAGAAAGGGATAGAACAAGGTATTTTATAACCGTCACACAAGTTAAAAACTTCGACTACGTAATTTACTATACTCTGCTTTTAAACTATAGACAGTAATTAGAAATTCTAGTGATAAAATCAAAGCCTGTGATTGGGTACTGCGCTCTTTCGTGAAGCCGCATTTAACCAGACGAAATTTCAAGTTAACCTTCAAACGTAAATTGAAACGTCTAACTCTCAGTAGTTGTCAAATCACTTGTTGAATTTGCACGTGTTTTTTGTTTCATTTCTCTTTTTGTGATATTTCACGAATAAAAACAGTTATAATATATAAATTTTTCATCAAGGAATTACAAAAAAATAATGCAATAGGGTAGTTGCGAAAAAAATAAATGTTATTTTTTCCTATTAATTATTAAATATAAACTAATTCTAAACATATTAATGTAAAAATTATTAGAAAATATAAAACTTTTCATTTATAATTTCCATAAATAAAGTTCGCGGTGGAATTCTTGTGACGTAGACTTTTAATAATTATATAGTTCGACCTATAGTGACTGTATATACATAGTGTGGCCAACCGCCGCCATATTTAGGCAAAATGCGCGGGAAATTTGAATTCAAACGATGTGATAACTAAACAAAATTCGATAAACAATTAATGAAATATCACATAAATTGCAAACGCAATATTATTTATTTCAAAATACACCACTGAATTACAAATAAAGGTATTATATTATATTTTTTGTATAATTCATTTCTAATTATACAAATACTTACATACAAATAATAAATATGTACATACGCCTCCCATAATATTTAATTTGTAAATTAACACACGCTTTAAAATTTAAACCATACTTTTGATTCTCCGAAAAATGCTAGTTTTAAAATATTGATGAAATTTCCTTTGTTAGATTCATTCTTGTAATCAGTATTATTAGGTTATGATCAAAATCCTTTGTTGTAATCAGCAATTTTACAGTTTTAATTTACAAGATAACAATGTCAGAAAATTATCTGTTTGGCAAGGTATTTCTTTTACTTTTTTATACTAAATTTTAATAGTAAATCAGCGAAATTAAATATCGGCAGAACAGAAAAATAAAATGATCTTACCTTCACAATTATTATTTCAATAAAACGAGACTAAAAGAAATATCCGTTTGTACTTATAACTACTATATGTATATTAACTGTACGTTGTTTAGTACAGAGAAACATATTAATACAAATCGTGTTAATAACAACTTTGTATCGAGTTGTGTTAACGCACTTAACCTAATCAAACACTTTTGAGTTACAAATACTCATAATTTAATTATTTACACTATTGTAATTATAAATATAGTATAATTACTTTAAATTCAGATATAATTCACAAACAATATCTTAAATTTCACTTTTCTGATGTAAACAACATTTGAGCTTGGCATACTATCCGCCATATTTAGGCAAATTCGCGCGGACCAATCAAAATCGATCCCCCTATTGGCCACACTATGTATATACAGTCACTATAGTTCGACCAAGTATGTATGACTCATACAAGCTTGTTAGAATACCACGACAAAGCGAAGATGTTGAATTTATTATACAAATATTTACAGTATAATTCTAAAAGAAAAATAACAGATACAAAAGTATTATTTAATAGTACGTATATTTTATAATTATTTACTTGAATACCAGAAGATATTTTCAAGATATTTAATTCTTATATAGACAACTTCATAATTTTGCCACCAGGTGGCAGCATACTCCAGTTAATGTTAAAGTCACTAGATATATAAAGTACCGCAATTGGACGCCATATTGTGTCTAGCTTAGGCGCCAAATTTAAAATGGATTATCTTGAAACGAGTGCGTTATTACAAAAAAAAATAATCGGCAGTGAAATAAATCTATGAAGGCAAGTAATTAATATTGATTTTATGTTCATAATTTTTATAATATGCGTACATATAAGTATAAACATAACTGATCAAAATTATAAAGAAAATAAAAAATAAATACAATTAAGGTTAATTTTCTTCAGATCGTTTGACATGATGACAGGATTGACGCTAAAGTCCCCAGATATAGTGACTTTTATAGGCACAGCCAACTACAATTAGATCCTGATGTGACCCTGATTGGCTTGATTCCGCCATATTGTGTCTAAAAAACGTTCTTCTCTCTCTAACACATTGGTACAATGAATTGCGGTACTTTATATATCTAGTGACTTTAGTTAATGTACATGTCATTTTTAGTGACATAACCTATGTTTTACATGTTAAAATCATATTTTATTTTTCTTTTCTATATCAGCAGATTTAAAACAAGGTAATGAAACTAATGAATTTGTGTGAAAATGAATAATTTCTTTTGAAATAGTGTTTCTCTCAAACATATAAATCGTTTCAAATAAAAATGGTAGTATTGTGTACAGAGTGTACAACAGAGAGTGTACCGCTAGGGCAAGAAAGACTGTGATTGGTATTAATAAAACATGTCACCACGGGAAAATTTGAAATAAGAATTTTTTAAAAAAAATTATATTTTGAAAGATATACAGTTGCCAGAAATAAAATATGTATTAAAGTGAATAACTTGAACAATTCTTTCAGAAAAAAAATAAATTGGAAAATGCGCAACTACCCTATTAATGAATTTATAATTAAAAGTTATGTATTTATGATTTTATATGAATAAATTAAGTCTATAATAGTTTTGGTTAATGAAAATATAACTTTGAAAGTATAAATGCTGACGTGACCTTCATTTTAACATTTCAATTCCCCCGCCAAATAAATCTAGTGACTTTTTTTGGTAACTTCTAGCAATGTAAATGTGACTTCGTCTAGTGCTGTCTATAGTTTAAAAACACGGTATAGTACTACTAAACAACTAATCCTCAATTTTACGCACTATTGTATTTGAATTAATATTAAATGATTAAATAAAATAAATAAATAAATATATCTTCACGGCATATTACCCATTTCTGGGTGTGCCAGTATCTACAACACATGTAGACATCGGTAATGATGACGATATATTTTACCGTGTGGGCGCGTACCAGGCGTCACCTCACGGGCACTCATAGCTGGCGTGGAGAGTGCACCACAGGGGTCACTTTTGTGCCATTTAAAATTGGAAATATTTGCCGTCGGTAGGGATCGAACCCGGTTCCCCCAGGTTCGCGACTAGACACTCAGGCACGCGGCCACGGGACCCCATATAAATCATATTTATAATTTCCAAAACATGAAATTCTACTTAAGAAAACACATATTTTTCTTTGTAGGGAAATGTGTCTCATGATTCTATGTGAAATAATAGTAAATGTTAATGAAACAAGCATTTTACCTTGTACAGAAGATAAATGTAAAAAATATTTATTCAAAAATCTTACACCATTGTTAAATACCAATATAAATGAATGGTTGTATTTATTAATCAATTCAAATATTTGTGAAGAATCAAAATTATCTATTATTAAATTTTGTACAATGTACTACGTATATTCAAACAAGTAAGATAATATTTATTTCAATACATACAGAAATTTTTATGTTTGTAATTTTACAGCCTAAAAGAACTGGTCCCAAATCATTTTGATTCATTTATAGAATTTTTGAGATCCGCCCCTGACACGATACATATTTATTATTTGAAAGATATTTGGTTATTATTTGCTGTAAGTATAAGACCATAACATTTTTATTATAACTTGAAAATTAATGCCAAATATTCTTAGATAATGTGTTGTCTGTTTATAAAAGAAACAAATATACCAAATACTTTATACAAAGCTACAGTAAATTTGGAGAGACTTATTTTGGTACATAAGAAATCTTTAGAGACAATTATATTGTTTCATCCAAGTATTGCACATTGGATTTTTTTAAATCCGTACATTAAGGATGAATTAATTTACGCCGTGGTAAGTAATAATCTTAGATCATATTGGCGAAGAAAATGAACTCGTAGCCACCTGGTGGGAAAATTATAAAGTTGTCTAGTGGACAAATTATCGTTCCTAGCGTATCAGTCATATACCTATTAACATATACCTATTAACTAATATATTGCTAATGCTCGTATCTTTCCCATAAGAGTAGGTGAAGGAAACACTGTGAAATGGAAATATCATTTCTGCATAAGTCTATCTCACACAAACGCCCAACTTCGAATTATGCGCAAGCTTGGAAACCTTGACTACTATTGGCTAACGCTGACAGCGTCACTAGCTGGGCTGCGTTCCAAAATCCTACTCTCAGAGTACGAAATTATCCAAAGTCGTTTCAAAACTAATAACCTTACTCTCAGAGTTTACTCAACCTGTTCCAAAACAGCCAGAATTAACTCCAAAGAGATGTTCTACTTACTCTACTAACGAGGAGGGTATAGAAATTACTCCACAATATTTTCAAACGTAGATGCTCACGATTCTCTACATATGGAAGTAATTTGCCTTCTTCAGGAAGAAAACATGCTTTTGGTTGAAAATATACATAAGTAAATACGTTGGCGTGTATTACGAGAATACTTTTATAATAAAAGTGCTTTTATGGAGCGTACTTTCACATTATATTGAGGAGAGTGCTCCATAAAAGCGCTTTTATTACGGGCTTGACATTAATATTGTAATTATAAGTAGTTTTGTTAGTTTTATAAAATTATTTTTAATTTAGCTTCAATTTTTTACTTCAACAAAACTCTCATTCGTTCCAAATCACAACACATCATACTCTACGCCAAAACTCGGTATTCTTGGTATTGGAACGCAGCCCTGGTGATGCAGCGAGCACATGGTTTGACTTTTATTTCTGTTTGTAGTTGCACTTCGAAAGCATTTGCTTTGTGTTCCATACAGTAATTTATTGTCACCTAAATAAATTAATCCTGACCAGATTGTATTCCTATTATTCTTACAGTACAACAAAGTAAATTATTTAATTCAAATTTAGCACTAGAATATGACAATGTTTTTTATTATTACTAATATTTATATTCAAGAATTTACATACAAAATAAATAGTAGGTACATTGTTTAATTTCTCAAATTTAAATTTAAAATTTGTCGCGCTAGCCGTTAATAAACAGAACTCTGTGATTCGCAAAAAGTGATCATGATTTTCTCGTTAGCCAATAGTAGTCAAGGTTTCCAAGCTTGCGCATAATTCGCGGTTGGGCGTTTGTGTGAGATAGACTTATGCAGAAATGATATATCCATTTCACAGTGTTTCCTTCAAGAAAAGCAAAGGATCCGTAATATGTTAGTTAATAGGTATATGGTGTAACTGTATTTTTTTCATAATTCTTATTTTATTTTAAGTTCTAGTGGTGTATTTTCGTAATTTTTTATTGTTTCATTAATATATCAGTTTGATATTTACCAAACAGTCTTTAATTTTCGTGTGTTTATAGTTTTTTTTGTCATATTATTTCTTATATACCTTTGCATCTATATTTCTTTTGCAATACGTCTAATTCATATTGTTGTGCACCGAAGTCGAATTGAGTAATTTTTCACTACATAACCCTGTCAGATTGGTAAGAGATTTATCGTCATTTACAAAATTACATAAAGTTAGTTTTTGTGGGCAATGCACAATAATTGGTCGATTTTGTCGATTAGATGGGCCAGGATCTTCTACATTACTGGTAAATTTAATGTCGGTATTGTGTTTTTCTTTCGAAATTTACGGTTACTGGATCTTGTTTCTATAAATAATTGGCATATCAAAAGATTGGACTCTACATAATGAAATATTTTGTTTTGCACAATATTTGTACACACTCACCTCTAGAAGTAAAACTTTCTTCGTCAAAATGTAAGGAGCCCACTTTTATGAAAGGGCTCACTTTTTTTTCCAATTTTCCACACTTTTTTCCGACTGACCAATTAGTATTTGTCAAAATGATTTTTTATTTGTACTTTAGAATTATCGGTTGGAAATTGAAAAAAGTGTAAATCTGGAGTACGTTTTTTCCATGAATAGACACTTACAAAATTGACGTCACTGCAAGAGAGATATAGAAGGTCATGCATACAAACAAACCTCCCCTCGTTGTCTTGCGTCCCGTTCCATGTTCCTATCTGTCATTGTATTCGCAACTGTTATTCAGTGTTAAACCTAATTCTTTATTGTGATGTGTACGTTGTGTTTAATAAAAATGAGTTTAAAACCAGAAGATGTGTCTGGGGCAACTTTTTTGTTTGATAATATTGAAGATCATTCGATTATTCAACTAAAACGATGGCTAGAGTGTAAAGTCTACGGCTGATGACAGGTCTTTGTTTGTACGGGGTAACCATAGCAACCTTGATTTCTATGCTTCGCCGTTAGAGGCGCTCGTGCAAATTGCAGTTTTGTAAGTGTCTATTGCACTTCGGTACACCATAATATGAATTAGACATATTGCAAAAGAAATATAGATGCAAAAGTATAAACACACGAAAATTAGTCTTAAAAAGACTGTTTGGTAAATATCAAACTGATATATTAATGAAACAATAAAAAATTACAAAAATACACCACTAGAACTTAAAACAAAATAAGAAAAATGAAAAAATGCAGTTACACGTTCGTTGTAAATATAGGTTATAAACTCTGAATGCTCTGAATGTCTCTCGCAGGGTTTCAAATTTTATCCGCAGTGGCGCTGAGATCTAAGCTTTAAACGCCTTTTCAGATGAAATTATAAAAAAAAAATGGTGGAATCCCCTTTTTGATCACTCTGTATTTTCTAATTTGGTAAGTAATATACTATTTTTCCAGCTGCACATTTATGTCGTGTGTATGAAAAACTCCCCAGAGATATTAACCTGGTTGATTCAATGCACATGCGCATACTCTCGGGCAGGCCATCTTTTCCTCCGTGCAGTAGAGGAGGGCAGAGCCCTAGCTCCACACCCACAGAGGGTGCTTCGCTTAGCATTGCGTGTGACACCTCTAGTTAAAGATAAAAGCTTCGCAGTTAAGTTGTGTGTTACTGCCGCTTCTCAGCTTGAAACTTGGGCTAAAAGTGACGTAGATGTAAAGGCGAATAAATGGAAAGGTACCTATATAGATACAATCATTTTATTTTTCTTAATATGGGTTGAACAAACTTGAATGGGGTATTCTACCATGGCAAAGCATGCAGTATAAATAATATAATCATTATGTTCAAATATTATTACATATATTATATCATACACAAAATAAATTTCATAAATATTGACAAAACTAATAGAAAAATAACAAAAATTCAAAATAGTACTCGTGTTTTTACACAAAGTCTTTTCAGAGCCGTACCCTAGAAGACAATGAAGCAAATCAACAGTATATATAAAATTAATGTATAATGGAAATACCGAGAGTTTATTTTATCAGTAAACATAGGGTATATCATTGTCATAGTTACGGTATGAATGTTTGCCAGCAATGTATTGAAGCGTTTATTTTATGAGTAAACATAGGCGTTTCACATGGGAAGCAGTTTTTGGTAAATACAAAGGTCTGGCAATAAATCAAGCCATGCTATTGAACATGATACTAGTACATTACATCTTGTACATTATATAATATTAATTACTTTAATAATATTGCAAAAATTACAATAAATTACAAAAATTGTCAAATAAATAATTGTTTCACTTTTTTATTATGCAATATCAAAAGATTTGTAAATGTCTCAGTTGTGCAGTGGTTATAACAGTTTCGTCTATAATTTTTGGTTAGGGTTCGATTCCCCGTTGCGATAATTATTTTTTTTTTTTTTTTTTCATAAAAATTGCTGAACTTAAAAAACAGTTTATATTTCCATATTACAATCATTTGAAAATAATAATAACATTGTAATAAATAAAGATAAAATAATTGAGAATAATTGATTACAATAATCAAAACATTGATGTAATAACAATGCATTGTATTTTTTATTTTGATAAATACAGTAAAAACATAATATCTACACAAATTTATTTTATTTCAGTTATTTTTATTAATATCAAAGGAAATACAATGCATTGTTATTGTATCAATATTTTGATTATTGTAATCAATTATTCTCAATTATTTTCTCTTTATTTATTAAAATGTTATTATTATTATTTTTAAATGATTGTAATATGGGAAATATAAACTGATTTTTAAAAGTTCAACAATTTTTATGAAAAAAAAAATAATTATCCCAACGGGGAATCGAATCCCAACCAAAAATTTTAGACGCAACTGTTATAACCACTGCACTACCGACACATTTACAAATCTTTTGATATTGCACAATAAAAAAGTGAAACAATTATTTATTTGACAATTTTTGTATTATATTGCAATATTTGCAATATTATTAAAGCAATTAATATTAAATAATGTACAAGATGTAATGTACTATTATCATGTTCAATAGCATGGCTTGATTTATTGCCAGACCTTTGTATTTACCAAAAACTACTTCCCATGTTAAACGCCTATATTTACTCATAAAATAAACGCTTGAATACATTGCTGTCAAACATTCATACCGTAACTATGGCAATGATATACCCTATGTTTACTGATAAAATAAACTCCCGGTATATTATTTTTACAAACCTTAATTTCATTAGAATCAAAAATATGTCTACTATATTCTCCTTAACACGGTTCCATTATTAAATTTAATGCAATGGGCCCATAAACCAAAATTTTTAAATATTTTTAAATGAAAGTTCGTTTAATTTTGAAGCAATTCGTGGTATCAAAAAGTCATAATTGTTTTTTGTATAGCTGCATTTGATTTTTAAAAAAACCTATAGCTATCATTCTCACACCAGTTCCTGTAGTAGGCTGCGCGAGAAAGTATGACGTCACCTGTATCCTGGAAATAAATTTAAATATCTCGCAAAGTAATTATTTAAAAAATGTTTTTTTTTATCTTAATCGTTATTTATGGAGTAGTACTTTAAGAATAAAGTGTCCATTTTATTATATTTTGTTATGGTTTATGGGCCTATTGAATTGAAGATTGTAAAAAAGATTATAAAACACTCGTAAAGTTTAAAAATGGCTCGTCACAATTTTTCACAAATTAAATTTTTGATTTTTTTTACAGAGTCGACTGTTTTTACTGGATAAAAATTATAACGAACCGTTTAAAATTTTATGATTGTTTATGAATATGAGCATTAGACTTTTAAAAAATAAATTTAGCGGTTGTATTAACAACGTAACGTAGGCTATGACGAATTAGCCTTGTGCAAGGTGCGCCTAAAGAAGTTTTCACTTCAAAACTTAAGGTAGAATACCCCAACGACGAAATATAACTAGACAAAACATCGTTTCATTTGTTTTGATTTCGGCTGGCCAGACAGAGACAGAGATATATTTTATCTAGTTCGAGCATTTCTCACTAGAGGTGCAATGTCATTGACATTTGTACATATATTTCGATTATAGATCAAATCTGCAAGTTTTACAGATCTGTAAATCTGTAAAAAAACTTACAAAAACGCATCCATTTTACATATGAGGCGCGGGCTTTGACATTTGCTTGTATGACCCAACGCAACAAGGTTGCCAAGAATACAGATTGTGTACCTTGCCTGTGTTGCCAAATGAATTTAAGCGTAAAATTAATTTATAATAATATCCAATATGATTTGTTTATTTAATTATTTATAAGCTTTGGTATTAAATAAAAACCAACGTTTCACTCAAAAACAAAACCGCAAATGTCAAATTACACTGATATATTGGCAACTGACTTTAAGCGATACGCTAACTAGTGACGAAAATTCGAACTCTAGGAGTTGAGATAGATTTGGCGCGCTCTGCATATAAAACATTGTGGTATCTGAAAAAATTAATATTATTTAATTATTTCTTGCTTTCTATTATAATAATTTGTAAAATTTGCCATCGTAGATCTGTTTTGCAGATAGTGTATTGTATGTATAATAATTAACTTATTGTATTAATTATTATATACAAATAATTGCATTCTAACCTTTAAAATAAGTTTGTTTTCGAAGTTTCGTTAATTTTTGCATAATGGGGGAGTTCACTTATATTAAATTTGTAGATAAGATTTATTTATAACTGTTTCTAATCGTATTAGTGTATTATTAAATATAAAAAAAATATAATTTTATTGTAACACTTTTTTTTTAATTACGTAAAAGTGTAGCATACATTTAAATCGTCCGCCAATGACGTCACGGGATTCAAAGGTGCTACTTCCTTTTGTGCAGATGGCGCTGTTGTCTTAATAAATGACATTTGAACAAACATAAACACAAACATAACCTTTGAATTAAATGTCATGCCTGTATGTATAATAACAATACTGCAAGAAAGAATAATAATGTAACAACATATAAACACAAGAACATAACCTCTGATAACGTATGGCAGTAGCGCGTATACAGAAACAGAACAAGTAAGTTAAGACATACGGACATATACTTGTCTTTATTAATGCGTGCTCTGTACGTCGATGATATCACTGGCACCGGAAGCGAGGTCGGTGACGTCATAATTGCGGGAACGGTCATAGTAAAATATTCGCCGCTATTTATCACGGGTTTGAAGCCGAATTTTCAAGAAAAAAAAAATCGGGAATTTCTAAATTTAAAAATACTATAACATAATATAAAAATAAAAAAAACATGAACTCCCCATTGTTTTTTATATTAAAATGAGTAATATTTATTGTTCTGTACCCCAATGCAAGTCGTTATTTAGAAAAACAGAATTTGTAAGTTACCATTCTTTTTCTCAAAAAAATAAAGATTATGTTATCATCGAGAACAAATTTGGAGATAAAGAGAAAATTGACCGGCGAAAAACCTGGATAATAAAATTAAAAATAGGGAAACCAGTTTCTAAATTTATGAAGGTCTTTACATTTGGCTGATAGTGATTATTTTACCAGAGGTATGTATACTGCAAGAGGAAAAGTTTTATTTGCAATAAGTATATGTTCTTTTTTAAATGTTAATACAAATAAACGAAAATGTTTAAAAAAAACTGCTGTACCGTCCAAAAATTTGCCCACTTTAAAGCATGAAGATAAGCCTTCCACTAGCAGAAGTCGAAATTCTCGCTTATTTGCAAGAAATTATAGAAAAAATAAAACTCATATTTATCATGTTGAAAATATATTGCATTCTTAAGCAGAGTTTGTTGCTGCCGAAGCTTTATTAGTTTAAAAAACACGAAGAAAACACACAGACACTCCTACAAAGATTATAGTTATCATATGGTTATCTCAACTCCGTGAGTTCAAGTAAATTCCGCTTTGGCGCTGCGAGCTTAAAGACAGTTGCCAATTCAAGTGGCCTCTAGTGAGAAATTCACGAACTAGATGAAACATATCTTTATCTCTTTCTGGCCAGCCGAAATCAAAACATTCAATGAAGATGGATAGGGAATGTTTTGTCTATATAGTTATATATATATATATATATATATATATATATATATATATATATATATATATATATATATATATATATATATAGTTATATTTCGTCGTTGGAATACCCCATTCAATACTCTATTATTATTTATTTTATTAACTTATTTTTATATTTGTTTAAATTTTAGTAATATCATCTATATATTTGTTGGACCTGGTGAGCTACTCAGAAGTTCCTTATGATGAAGACTTTGTGTATTACTGTTCATCTACATTATCGGACAGTCTTAGCTCTTTAGGGTACCTAGATACTTTACCCGATGTTTTTTATTCTAGAGTGTTGGAATATGTTAGAAAACTATTACATATTGCCAATAATCAACGTGCTACTCAAGGTAAAAGAAACAAACAAAATAGTTATCTTCCTAAGTTAAGGGGCTATCTCAAAAGTTAAGAGACAACATTTATTTGCATTTTAGTTCTTTAGGGCCATCTTACCATGGGCGAGATTCTTTATTCACCGATGACTAATGCACATGAATCGTAAATTCATCACATCGTTTCTTTATTCACTGCTGAATTGCAGATGAAATTCATCATACCGTTTCTAATTAGCGCGCACTATCCATCGTAAATTCATCGCATGCATCGGCTTTGACTACCGATAGATTTTACGATTTCTGATGGATCGGTAGTGCGGGGTCAAACGAAATGTTTTTAGGTTATATTTTTGACATTTGCGTTTGTTTCATGCTTGCGGGTGTAAGATTATGCAAAGAAAAAAAAAACCAAATACATGATTCAAATAAGAAAACATTATATCTCGTTCACAACGGAAAGGAGATGGTTATAGATGTAGATAATTTCTATTATTATTATGACTTCCATATTAGATTCTTCATTGTTTGATGAAAAATCTGATGATTGCAATAGAGCGACGGTTCTTTTAGCTATAAAACTTTCCCTATCTTTTAACTGGTGGTTAACTGTCAGTTGATATTTAAGGTTAGGAGGTTTATCGCATTTTTCAGCAACCCGTTTATTTATTTGGTCACAGCGGCTATCCATCGGATCCATCAGCTATTCATTGTGACGTCATTTTCAATTTCTGATGGAATTCAGCGCATGAATAGTTGTTCAATAAAGAAACTCGCCCCATCTCTCCAGTTAAATAAACAAAACCAAAACGAAATAACTGTCAAATGACAAATTTATAATGAGGTCATGCAAAAATTATTTTTTCTACAGTCACTATAGAAAGTAGCCATTTGCGCTCTCTTTTGTCAACGCAAAATGTCACTTTGCCGCTCACGCGCGACAAAGTAGAAAAACGCTCGCTGTCCAAATTTCTAAGTATACAGTGTTGAGAAATGTCACTTGTCTACATTCTTAATGAAAATGTTTAGTTAGGAACTAATGGCACTGTAATTACACATTTATCACGTTCACAAGTCAATTTGACATATGTTCTGTCGGTATTTAACATAACCTAACAAAATGCCACAATGCTGTGAAAATGAAATAGGGCATTCATTTACAAAAACAAAAGTATAAAATGCTTAGATTAGATTGAATAAAAACTCAAGAAGAATGTAAAATAACGATAAAATAAAATTAAATATAAAATAAATTGTGTGAACAGTTATGTTTAGTAATAGGAATGATTGTACACAGATGGCGGTATGATAATTGCGAGTCGTACTGACATCTGATCTCTAGTTAACTATTTATTTTGATTACAATAAAGTTATTAGTTATTTCGTTACTTAAATAATTGCGAGAAGTCAGTCAATGCACATGCATGTCTATACATACATACATACATACATAAAATCACGCATTTCCCACTTAGTGGGTTAGCAAAAACCCGAAAATAATAAGAAAAGGGATGAAAGCAAGAGCTCCACAGAATCACTTAACTCTTTAAAAACATTCTTCTTCCGCCTTGCCCAAAATCATCATAACATTCATTCAAGAACATATTAAAGTGACCGATTTTCGGTAGCGAATAACCGCATCCGGACCACAATAATAGTTACGCAACAATCATCTTTCGCTACACACTCCTGTACAAACATTCTTCATTCTTCTCGTCCACATAAAAGTTCAGCTGTCTCTTCATTCTCACAAAACATTCTTACTAACCATTTATCTTTACACCACAATAATTACGAAACAATCATCCTTCGCAACACATTCCTATCCATGCATACTTCTTTCACCACAGCCACATTCATAAACGTATTCATACATAATAACATATTAAAGTGACCGATTTTCGGTAGCGAATAACCGCATCCGGACCACAATAATAGTTACACAAAAATCATCGTTCGCTACACACTCCTGTACAAACATACTTCATTCTTCTCGTCCACATAAAAGTTCAGCTGTCTCTTCATTCTCACAAAACATTCTTACTAACCATTCATCTTTACACCACAATAATTACGAAACAATCATCCTACGCCACACATTCCTATCCTGGCAAACTTCTTTCGCCTCAGCCACATTCATAATCGTATTCATACATGCTCTTCTTCTCTTTCCACTCGGAAACTTACGCTCCTTCAAAACACTACCAATCACATCCATCCACTTACACACTGGACGGCCACGCAATCGAACACCCTCAACTTTACCAACATATATGCGTTTTACAAGTCGTTCACTTATCATTCTCTCCACATGACCAAACCATCTCAACTGACTCACTCCAACTCTCTTAACTACATTCTTCCTAACCATACATTCTTCATACACCAAATTATTCCTCACGCGATCCCGTCTTGTATACCCACAAACACCACGTAAATACCGCATTTCCACAGCAGTCACTTTCCTTTTATGCTTTCTCGTCCATGCCCAACATTCACTTCCATACATCAAAGCAGGCATGTCTATATAATCATAAATTCCTTGAAATATTTGTTAATTTTTTCAGTGTGACAGGCGTGACAACTAACCACACATTTTGCTACAAAAACTCATCAAATCATCACAAATCCTTGCTTCCACGCTCTAATTTTGGTTTTTTTTTTAAGGAATAGATGGTTAATATAACGATATAATAATTTAAAAGCCTTTTTAAGTTTAAACCGTATCTTTTGTATTAGCCAATCGTTATTTATTGAGCAGTACTTTAAGTATAAAATGTCGCATTTTGCGCCCTTAATACACAAATAGCTATTTTATTTATATTTTTTGCGGTATAAAATCGTTTTAAAGTTTGATATTTTTAAAAAGTTTCAAAAACCAGCCATGTTTTGTCGTCACAACGTTACGTACCAAGTTCAGACTCATTACAGACATTTTATATGGATACATAATTTCTAAAAGAAAAATATATATAAATTATAAATTGAGGATTACATATCTAAATATGCTATAATATATTAATATAATATCGCTCTATTTATTTTTATAAATATAATTTTCATTTGGCGTGAAATTATCTACGTTACATCAGATGTTTCTTTCACTTTTGAATCTTTGAATTAAACGGTAGAAGGTTATAAAGGCATGTGAAACATTAAATATATTCCAGAATATTATTTTATTCTTTATTTTGGCACGAAACAACGTTCCATCGACATGTTTACTTTTCATAAATTTTAGGTTATCTTTAAATGTCACTTTGACGTTTAAGACAATGTGAAAATCAAAATGGTCGTGCCTGTCACTCTGTGACGTCATTGGACAAGGGACGAAGCGGGGCTCTAGCAGCCTCATTTTAAAGAATGTCATTTTCAATTACAATATTTTCATGATTAAAGATCGATTTGAGGAAAAATAAAAAATACGGATCTATTATTTTTCACTACTCTATCGATTAAAATTATAAAAAAAAGTCATACATGACCTCATTGCTGGCAATAATCCGATTTGATATTGTTTATTTAACTGGCAGTTAAAATTTTAACCAAAGATGGTAAGATTGGACCTTAAATTTCCTATTCGTGAAATAAGATTATACTTTTTACACTTGTTGCATAAATAGCTATTATATATTATTTATAGTTTTAAAGCATTATTAATATTTCAAAATATATTTCAGTGATTGCTATTTTTATGAATTCGGAACCAATGCTCAAATTATTGCTAAGCACATTGTCTTCTGAAGATGAAGAATTATCTTTTAAATCAAGTCAAGTTTGGAAAATATTATTAGAATATCAGAAAAAGTACAGAATTTATGTAAGTTGTATGCCTCAAAAAATGGATACCTGTATATTCGGGAGTACCAATGGAGTCATTTCACATTTTCTGATTTATTTTTTTTTCTTGGAAAAATAGGTCAAATTAAATATGTAGGTGTATGTTTTACACCTTACAAGTCTTTAGAATCAGAGATATGATTATTTAAAAGTTGCGTTTAATAGGGTCCTATTGGGCTTCCAAATTATCAAGAGATGGCCCTGACGTCAAACGTCAAAATTCAAACGAATGGTACATTTTTCGCTGGCTTCCATAAGAGTACAATTGGTGTGAGATTAATTTTCGTAGTTTTTAATTTAATTTCGGATTTAGTATAGTGTTTTTTTTGTTAATTTCGGTAGAATTGAGTTTGATCTTTCTTGTAGTAACAATTTAGTGATAGTTTTAATAATATTTTAGTTAATAGGGTTAATTTTAGTAAGTATTTGTAGGTTAAGAGTATTTTAGTCATATTTTAATTAACAGTATATTAGTTTTTTTTTTAATAAAAAAACATTTGATTTCCTTTATTTAGATTGTATTTCATTGCCGTAGTTGTACATATATTAATTTCTATCTACATAGCTTTACTTTTATTTAATTGTAGATTTGGGAATTGTAGTGTATAACCTAGAAATATGGTGGAAGGCCAGCAAGTAATAAATAGTGGCCACATAATATTATGTGGTAAATATTTTCGGAGAAAACTCCATCGTAACTTTAACCTATAAATTGCATATCTCCCCTAATGTGTTCATTAATTTTTTAAAAAACAAAAACTTACCTGTTATATTAGCAGTAATTCAGATCCTACTAAGAATAAAACAATAATAGCCGAAGATAAAAGCGTATTAAATTTCGTATACAAGTAAATACAATCCCTGAATAAAACAACCTCCTTTGTACATGTACACTTCACTCAGTTCAGAAATCTGCCACCAGTGGCGCATTGTAATTTTGGGAGCCCAAAATGTGTATGTGTCTTTGGTATGTGTGTGAAACTGTGTCGTCACAAATTTAGTCCATGTTTAAAACCGCGAAAGTTTATTAGCAAATTTACCGTCAATTTATTATTTTTAGTGTGAATACAGTTTACCTATAGACAAAAATCTGTTAATAAAACTAACATGTACTCCAAACAATGAGCATTTGGAATTAAATTTGCAAATATTGCTAATTTTACTGTCTAAAATTTCGAAATCCATTTTAAATTTGCAAATAGACGACAATTATATGCGGAAATTATATTTTCGATGCTTGAATTTGGTTAATAAGGTAAGATATTCAATAAATATTATAATATTACAGAGTCATTTCCTTATATATTCAAACGTACTACTTGCTACACGTGTCGCTATCTCTACTAAATGGCGCGAAAATTCAAAATTACAAACATTACACAGGTTATGTACACTTTTCTAGATACATTTTTGTTTCTAGTAAATATACCCAATATCTTACAAGAACTTTAGTAATATATATTAATGAAAATTAGCCACGATAGCATTATTGAGAATAAGGCATATGGTTAATATTTTTTAGAATTTTTGGAATGATTTCAAAATAATTTTTGGGAAACTTAAAAATTGACAAAGCTGTCGAATTATTCTCTTTTGACTTAAAAATGTCAAAATTGTTAAACTAATTACCGGGGGGATTAAAAACGGTTAAATTAATTTTAGGCTGACTTAAAAGCTGTCAAAAATTGATAAATTATAATTCATGAATTGAAAATGCTTTCTGGTTAATTTCATATTTTCACTGACTCACACTAAAGTTCTAACTTAAGTTTGGCTTAATTTAATTTCAAATGACAGTTAATTAAAGTGTTTAAAATGAAAGTTTCACGGCTTTTTTGATTTTCTTAAGCGTGGATTACACGATGAAGTTTTTATTTTCAAGTGACTTGAAAGTGTCTTTATAAGTGACCTTACAAGATTATTTACACGATCAAGTTTTGCGTGAATTAAAATATCCAAATGTCAAAATTTAAGTTATACCTACATTAAATTGTCATGGAATTTTTTTCACTTGTATTTTTCGTATATAGCCATCAAGATTTCAATTACTTCTCTGTTCCATTTTACCATTTTTCAGATTAATATCGATCACTTATAATAATACCATACTTGTACACATCAAAAATATAAATACGAATAATATTTGACAGTTACTTGACAGTCAAAACTTATAGGGATTTTAAGAAAATGTAGCGCATGTTCCAGTTTTTCTTTAAAAGTCTATTCAATTATCTCTTTTGCACTCACGCCATTGTGCGAGAGAGAAAACTTTACAAGTCACTTTAATTCAATTTCTGAAAAAGTAAATTTAGTTTCGGAAAAAGAAAATTAAGTTTCGGAAAATGTAAATTCAATTTCGGACAAAGTAAATTCAATTTCGGAAAAAGTGAATTCAATTTCAGAAAGAGTAACTTCAATTTCAGAAAATATAAATTTAATTTCAAAAAAAGTAAACTCAATTTCAGAAAAAGTAAATTCTCTTTCAGAAAAAGTAAATTCAATTTCGGAAAAAGTAAATTGATATTATTGTTCTGAAATTGAAATTACATTTTCAGAAATTGAATTTACTTTTCCGAAATTGAATTTACTTTTTCCGAATTAGAATTAACTTTTTCTGAAATCGAATTTATTTTTCCGAAATTGAATTTACTTTTCTGAAATTGAATTTACTTTTTCCGAATTAGAATTAACCTTTTCTGAAATCGAATTTATTTTTCCGAAATTGAATTTACTTTTCTGAAATTGAATTTACTTTTTCCGAATTAGAATTAACCTTTTCTGAAATCGAATTTATTTTTCCGAAATTGAATTTACTTTTCTGAAATTGAATTTACTTTTTCAGAATTAGAATTAACTTTTTCTGAAATCGAATTTATTTTTCCGAAATTGAATTTACTTTTCTGAAATTGAATTTACTTTTTCAGAATTAGAATTAACTTTTTCTGAAATCGAATTTATTTTTCCGAAATTGAATTTACTTTTCTGAAATTGAATTTACTTTTTCAGAATTAGAATTAACTTTTTCTGAAATCGAATTTATTTTTCCGAAATTGAATTTACTTTTTATGAAATTAAAGTTGAAAAGGTGGGAACACACGCATCGCCCTAATGTTCATTCATCAACATGTTCAATTCTTACTTCGTTTAGTTTTATAACGTCAAATCTACAAAACGTTCATCCATGAAGTTGGCGCGTATCAAAACGTTTATTTTTCGCGCGCTTCCAAAATTAAACAGTACGTCACTGGCTACCTAAATTCGGGCGTGCGTTTAGGTTATGTTTGTTTAAGATTATTTTTATAAATGTTACACGCCCAGATATGTACAGGGTGATCTAGATGCATTAGGAATTTGTATAAGACAAGAAATGTACAAGACAATATTTGTACGTTATGAAAATTTTACTGAGTAAAACATTTTTCTTTGCAATTTGTTCTGTAGAATGTACTGTTTAAATTTGGAAGCGCGCGAAAAATAAACGTTTTGATACACGCCAACTTCATGGATGAACGTTTTGTAGATTTGAACGTTATGAAACCGTACGAATAATGTATTCCGAAATTGAACCACGCTAACCGCGGTTACTTTTTCAATAACTGGTTATGATTTCGGAACGCGGTTACTGAAAGCTGGTAACTTTTCTGTAACCACGCTAACCGCGCTAGATCGGCGGTTGTGGTGTGGTTACATTTTGGCGCAGGGCAGATGAATAGTAGTAGTTTCAACAACTATTTTAAATTTGGCAAGTTGAGGTTAGCTGTTAGCTGGTCCGTTTTTCCAGTAGGATGTCGGTAACATTGTAACCGCGGTTTAACCGTAACCATTTTCAGTAGTTACCGTGGTTTAATTTCGAAATACACTAGAAGTGAGAATTGAACATGTTGATGAATGAACATTAGGACTTTGCATACCTAGCCGAAAAAGTATAGTGTGACCTCATACAATTTTTCCTGTATTGATTATTGATATTCTTTTGCTTTTTGTAGCCTGGTGATCACAATTTAGGAAAACTGAGTCTAAAATGTTTGGAAAACATTCTAAAATATTCCAATATACACAACTTACAAAATCTTACCCAATTGTGTCAATATTCAAGCAATCATGTAATGCTTATGACATTTTTTGAAAAAGAAACTGCTAGGTTTGTTCATAACCTTCAATTTGCGACTTTTTATTATTTTTATGGTATTTCAGGCCTTTAGAAAACACTTTTTTGAGTTTTGTTCAAACTTGGCTTCATTGTACTTTAAAAAACAAAGAATTTGTTAAGAATAAATTGTCTATTGTGGTTAGTTTGTGGAAAATAACTATGTACAACTTGGCAAATATGATTATTCACGGATCTTTTGATATGAAAGAAGAAAATGTCACACTTGTTATCGTCATTTTAAAACAGGTAAGAAAATACAATTCTTTGTCCTCCTGAATTGTAAACATAACAATATCGTTGACGTCTATGGTAGTTGCGATTTTACACATGCGCTGACTTTACCGCTCCGAATAAAGTAATAAACACCACCCACATTTTTAAGTTTTAAGAGACCATTAAAAAATAAAGCTACTTTGTAATAATAAAGAGTACCTACAAAAACGTTAGTTACCGCAATTCATCGTTCAATAATAATAATAAATAAATAAAACTGAATTTCTTTTAATGAAGTCTGCCAACGCCATCTGTGAGCATTAGCAAATAATAATTCTCAGTCGGCAATGTCAAAATTTTCAAATGATAAAACCATCATCATAGAAAAGAGAGATACTATAGTGAAAATGAAATGGCAGAAGACCTACGTCATAGATCTGAAAAAAACTATAAAATCAAATATAACTTGTAAAAATTATTTATTTTTAAATACAGAAGAAAGAAAAATACTAGTTTTAAGAAACGAATATATTAATGAAATTTACAAGTATTTTTAAGTTAATCTCTTTTTCTTTTCCGCAATTTGAAATTATTTGAAATAATTGTAGTTAATTTTTATACCAGTACGTTGGCATGACAATGTTTACATTAAATTTTATATCGATCGAATATCTATCCTGTCACTATTGTCACTTGGTTGTCAGTTTACATTCATATAAAGCTTAAAAAAGCAATTTCAGAAACTAACCTTGTCATGAACTATTTCGAATGGGAATTGTGGGCCATTCAAAAGGTATTTTTTTTTTCAAATTTTTCTCTTGTTATCAATGTTTAAACTATGTATTTTTAGAGAGGAGCAAATGCCCTGCAAATAAGCAAATCTTGACAAGCAGATATGGGCACCCGTTTCAGAATGACTGCTAGTAATCATGTACATAACTTACAAATGTCATAAATTTTAATTCAAAATATCAAGATTTTGTAAGTTCACGTGGTTTCTTTGTCACCAGGTGCGTGGACTTTACTTGGCGAGTTACATAAATCACATGAAATTTGGAATGAAAAATATTGACATTTGACATCTATGTATGTACATGATTACTATTACTGTTCTAAATAATTTTCATTCTTTGACCTCGGATTTTCGCCAAACATTTCCAGATTGTCTTCATCACTAGAAGAAAATTCCCCCGATTCATACGACTCTTCAAATGAAAATTCGTCAATCATATATATATAACAGAAAGTGACGCCAAATTACAAGGTTAATTTTTAACAAAACAGCTGACCAAAATCGTATAACTGCGCAAACTCGAATCATTAGTAAGAAGATAAACTACCTGAAATTGGAAAATATCATGAAATTTGGAATGAAAAATGATGACATTTGTCATTTATATTACTAGCTGTCATTCTGTCACGAGTCCCCATATCTGCTTGTCAAGAAAGACCAACAAAGTAACATGACTGCTCGCGCCTTATAAATTAGTATCCTATGTAAACTTAATAGTATATGACGTCATTACTTTAGGGATATTTTTTGATGACGCAAGTCTTCTGCCATTTCATTTCTACCATACCATCATCATTAAATAGGTTTGTTCGCGGTAACAATCTCTGACGGATCCCAAACTTATTTCATACTTGTTCCGTACTAATTCATAAATCGTGAAATACGCATGCGTGATCCGAGATTGATTTGGGATTTTTTCTACCGCGAACGCTCGTTTTGACGTTTGAGGTTATGTATGTTATGTACCTGAATGAAAATATTATATAGTTTTGAACTGGAATGGAGGCAATATTATCAACTTACCTTCAAATATTTATTAATTTAAAGTTTGTGAAATTGTTAAAATAAACGTAATTAAACATAGAAAAGTATGCACTGAATACTCGCAATTAAAACGAAACTGCGCATACGTGTGATGCTCAAACTAGTCCGGGATCGCTACCGCAAACAAACTTGTATTTCGTGTGGATTATTTCCTCGAAAATCAGTGGAGTAATTTATTCCATAGATTTACTTAGCTAGTATTTTTATTCTTGCTTTATAAAACGAAAATCTCTGGAATAAACTATTTTACTTCGAGAATAAATTTTACTTTGCTAGTAATTTAGTTATCCATCTTTTATAAAACTGGGCATAAATATTTAAAATTATAGATTTAGCTGCCGCACGTTAAGTTGACACTGACCTTGAATGCTGAAAACCTATAATTTGTTCTTGGACAAGTCGAGATGTAATAGTAATTATAATATGCTATTGTTATAACAAAGAAAAGACTCCGTCAACATCTAAAATTGGTATAAAAAGATAGGGGAATAATTTATACGCCAAAGTATGTACAGTATCAGTGTCAACTAAACAGGCGCCTGCTATTCATATATTTCATCATATACGCATCAGAAATACCGCCAATCTGGTCAATGAATTGGAAGAATCTCGAATATTTAGAAGAGTAGGAGGAAACATGTTCATAGAATGAATTGAAAAATAAAGAATAGGTGTAATTATTAGAATTTTTTGTGTGTACCAGAAATGTTAAATACAATACTTATATAGGCTAAGACTCTCTCCGAAGTCGCATTTTGGCTTTTAGTATTTAGGATTTAGGTCTTCTTCAAATAAATACAACTCCGAATGCCACACTAGTAATATACATTGATTTGTATGGCAACACTTTATAACAACAAAAATGAATTATACAATTCGATTAAATTTGATGCTTGAGAGTAAATGTTAATATTATATTTCATAAAATAGAAGCTAAGATGTTATTCTTTGCCAGTAAATTTGACGTTTTGTACAAATTATAGCAACGAACATGATTTGTTTAATTCATATACCTATTAACTAATATATTGCTAATGCTCGTATCTTTCCCATAAGAGTAGGTGAAGGAAACACTGTGAAATGGAAATATCATTTCTGCATAAGTCTATCTCTCACAAACACCCAACCGGCAATTATGCGCATGCTCGGAAATCTTGACTACTATTGGCTAACGCTGACAGCGTCGCTGGCTGGGCTGCGTTCCAAAATCCTACTCTCAGAGTTTACTCAACCTGTTCCAAAACTGCCAGAGTTTACTCCAAAGTGATGTTCTACTTACTCTACTAACGAGGAGGGTATAGAAATTACACCACAATATTTTCAAACGTAGATGCTCACGATTCTCAACATATGAAAGTAATTTGCCTTCTTGAGGAAGAAAACATGCTTTTGGTTGAAAATAAACATAAGTAAATACGTTGACGTGTATTACAAGCATACTTTCATAATAAAAGCGCTTTTATGGAGCGTACTTTCACATTATATTGAGGAGAGTGCACCATAAAAGCGCTTTTATTACGGGCTTGACATTAATGTTGTAATTACAAGTAATTTTGTTAGTTTTATAAAATTATTTTTAATTTAGCTTCAATTTTTTACTTCAACAAAACTCTCATTCGTTCCAAAACACAACACATCATACTCTACGCCAAAACTCGGTATTCTTGGTTTTGAAACGCAGCCCTGGTGATGCAGCGAGCACATGGTTTAACTTTGACGTTGGATTTTATTTCTGTTTGTAGTTGCACTTCGAAAGCATTTGCTTTGTGTTTCATACAGTAATTTATTGTCATCTAAATAAATTAATCCTGACCAGATTTTATTCCTATTATTTTTACAGTACAACAAAGTAAATTATTTAATTCAAATTTAGCACTAGAATATGACAATGTTTTTTATTATTACTAATATTTATATTCAAGAATTTATATACAAAATAAATAGTAGGTACATTGTTTAATTTCTCAAATTTAAATTAAAAATTTCTGGCACTAGTCGTTAATAAATAGAACTTTGTGATCATGGTTTCCTCGTTAGCTAATAGTAGTCGCGGTTTCCAAGCATGCGCATAATTCGCGGTTGGGTGTTTGTGTGAGATAGACTTATGCAGAAATGATATTTCCATTTCACAGTGTTTCCTTCAAGAAAAGCGAAGTATCCGCATTATATTAGTTAATAGGTATATGGTTTAATTAGTGCGCGTCAACTTCAAGGCATAGTGTGCTCCTGCAAAACCCTAAAATCTAATTCCTAAAATCCTAAATAATTTCTAGATTTAGGGCATGTAAATTTAAGATTTATATATTAAGGTGATAAAAGTGCAACATCGGACACAGCCTAATATGAAAATAGCGAGAGGTATTGTGCTGGTCACAACAGCGTTTTATTTAGGGAAACTTTTGTCATGATAAAACCACCTTAACAGATATTTGTCTATTTTTGATAATCTATGATGAGAAGACCTCGAATGAGCTATACAATTTTTTGTTCCGTTATATCGACAAATAATTAAGTTCCATTGGCTATTTTTGGTTTATTGATTTATAATGACATGCTAATGTATAGTATGGCTCATAATAAATATTTGTAAATGCAAAACAAATATTTATAAATAGTTCAATAGTTCAAATTTTGAAATGAATATTAAAGTTTTGTTAGGAATAATATTTATTTTCAATATTGCAATATAATAGGCATGTATTTAATTAATCAGTATTTTTACTAATTGATCAGTAACTTACAATAAAAAATATGTTGTAGCCAGCACAAGACCTCTCGCCATTTCCATATTAGGCTATATAAGTATTGTACATATTTGACATTTCTGATACACAAAAAACACATATCTTCTTCATATATTTTTATATTTTTTAATTCATTCTATTCACTCTTATTCTTTTAATGTTCAAGATTCTTCCAATTCATTGATGAGATTGGCGGTATCTGTTTATATGTCTATCTTTAACTTCATAGAAGATGTAATAAAAAATTTAAATGTATCAGATAGAAAATTTTATATTCTTTAATATTAGTAATAACAAGAATTTCCAAAAAAATATATTTAGAAGATTTTTTAAAGAAACTATTACTTCCGGTTGTCCAATTGTTACCAAAATCTAATGAGCTTTTCCCAGGAATGTCAGATTGAGGAAACTGCTTTTAAATATTTTTTAAGTCTTATAGTATTTGAGAAACCGTGGTTCCAACATGCACACACACACACACACACACACACACACACACACACACACACGGACATCATCGTAAAAATGTTATAATCGGATTCTAGGGATCTTAAAACGTGCTTATCCACTAAAATTTGGATATGCGATTTTAATTTCAATACCTCTCTTAGCGAGAGGTAAAAATGTAATAAATATTCCGTTGTTTTGGAATTTATATAAAATAGTAACTTTTTTTCTGTAGTTTACATCTTCATGTAGTAGAAAGTACAATATAAAACATGTTTAGTAAAAAGTTTTCATTTATAAGTTGATTTTAGAAAATTGAAATTATTTACATATCTAGAAACGACCTTGAAAACTGTGCCGTAGATTCTATATGCTGTTGCTCATTTCAGATTAAATATGTGGCGTTAGAAACACAGATGGCGTTAGTAGTTGTAGTTTGTACAGAATTCTATCGTTATGACTTTGACTTATTAATCCTGTGGAATACCTGCCGCTTAGGGTCGGACTGTAAAAAAATTAAATTCGCAAATCTCTGTATTACGTATTTCAAAATTGATATTTAATAGATTTGCAAAATTAAATTACGTCTTTGACCATTGTTACAAATTACACTGACCAAAGTATTAAAATTAGGGAAAATAAAATTAGTAGAGACTTATCAAACATATATAAATGAGTTTTCAAAATTTTAAAATCAGTAATAATACTTTAATTTTTGTTCTGAGAGCAACAATAATATATAAATTAATATGTGGCGACCATTTGAAGAAGATAACAGTGATATTTTACCCGTTGAAGAAGATCGTGCAAAACTTAAACGGTCGTGTTTATCGCAAGAAGCGAAAGAAATAGTTAAAAATGTTTATGACAATTTAAAAGATGATGAAATTACTAAGAAATTTTGTTGCTCTTGCCGAGTTCTTATTACTGTTAAATGTGTCCGCGATTTGTACAGCTTACGGGAAAAACCGCTACGCGGCGCACCAGGTTAACCGCCCCATAGAAAAGAGAGATACTACTATAATAGAAAGCGCTCTCTATAGCAATCAGGTGACTTTTCAAACGACAGCGACAGTAGAGACAAAGTAATTGTTCACGGAACTAAAGTCATTTTGGCGGGGCGTATGAACGGTATTCTTCATTCAAGGAATTGGTAAGGTTTAAATATGGAACAAGTATAATTTGAAAATATCAACTGCAGACCTTCAATACTATTTTTAGGTAAACATTTTCGTATTATACTTCATTCCACGTAAGAAATTAGTGACGAGAAGATAGGTGCAGTTTGATCTTGTTGTTTGATTAGATGATATTGGAATATTATCCAATCAAAAAACAAGATCAAACTGCACCTCTCTTCCCGTCACTATTTTCTTACGTGAAATGAAGTATAAGTTGATTTTTTCAAACTAAACATGAAAATATATAAATTGACTAAAAATGAAAATAAAACCAAGATGTTAACAAAATATTGTATTTATTATTTTCTCTTTTTTATAATATAACACAACTGACATTTTTAATTTATCACTAGATGTTACAGTCATTTTAAACTTTAAAATGTTATTTATTTCCTTGCAATAGGAAAATAATAAAAATTTAATTAAAAATTGTTTCATTTAATAAATAATGTGTATCACAAGAAAATATGTTTCTACTATACTGACTTACAACAGTTTTTGCTAAAATTAAAGGAAACATTTTTCTTGTGACACACATGATTTATATGGGCATGAAAAATATATTTATAAAGATACAAACAACACACAAGAACAACACAACACTATAAACAAGAAGAATCGAACTGAATTGCTAGAACGCTGATTGTAAAAACAGGAATAAATTTCTACTATTTCTGCTATATTGAAACTTCGCCATGTTTACAAAACATGGGATGGGATGGTTGTCAAACTTGACGATAAGAGTGTTTTTCGCGTATCACAATGCGATGCTAGCGACAAGTGTGTGTTCAAAGAACTAATTTGAAAAGTCTCTCTTCTCGCATGGAGTGCGCAGGGCATGAACCGCCCTCTGCTGTTCTTTGTATTTTAAACAATTTATATACGTAGGAATATTTGTCTGGTCAGATCTTATACCCAAAAAAGAAATAAAATAAGCTTTCTTATGTGGACGATAGCTTAATTTAAAGTACATTTTGCAGACAATAAAAAACTATGAATAGAAAAATAACAGTAAGTTTATTACATATTTTTTAAATAATCACATGAAAATATAATTATATTTAGTTTTCTTTGCAAAAATGTTGTCCGCAAAATGGATTTATATTTTATTTCACGTAAGAAAATAGTAGATGGGGCTTGAGAGCCGACCGATTTCACATGATAATTTAAATTCGTGAGACCAAACTTTGTCAATAATAATTATCTATCTAGGGAGTAAAGTTCAGCATTATTTGTCGAGGGCGAAGATTGAATCCTGAGGGCGTAGCCCGAGGGGTGCAATCGCTTGAAGCAAATAATGACACTTTACTCCTGTGTTTTATACAATATTTTATATACAAACGGAAAAAAGAAGTATGAAGCACATTTCTATAAACAAAGAAAAACTATTTATTTTAAAGATAATTTTACAAAAATCTTTGTTTTTTTTTTCAAAATAAATATAATTAATAATATTCCTTATTTGTTAATCAATATCAATTAATAAAGGACTTGTATCACTTTATTTCCCTAGGGAGTACTTTATTTCCCTAGGGCCTAGGGAATACTTTATTTCCCTCGATAAATGATGAAGTACATTAAGATATGATTTTCGTAAGAATAAAGTTAACATGGTTGCTTGTTGTTTTTGTATTTTCACATTTTTATGTCAATTTCCCTTGAAGAAGGCACCAGTTTATGGTGCCGAAACGTTGGGTTTTAATAGTAAAAAATACAGAACTTAAACTAAAAGGGTAGTCGTAGTATTATTCCAAAATTAACATTATTTACATTATATCCCTATTTAAACCAACGCTATTTTCTTCGTGAAGTAAAGTATAAAATATTTTAATATGTGTTTTAACAATTAATATTTACAAATATGTGAATTTATGATGTTTTACTGAAAAAATTGTTTAATTTTTCAGCTGTTACAATTTCCGGAATTAATACAAAGTCCATTATTAATTAATTTAAGAAAGATGGAAGAAGATTTAAAATAAAATATGAAAAAACGACATAAACATCAAATTGTTATTTTTCCTTAAAAAATGTTTTGTTTTTTTATTAATAAAAATGTTGAAATACATGTTAATATTGAATATATTTGGTGTTATTTTCGTGTGAATAAAGTTGACATTTTGATTTCGCGCAGTAGAGCACGATATGAGCTTCTGACTCATTAATTTGTTTTATTTTTGTAACAGTGTATTCTATTTTTAGATTGGGTAATAAATAGAAACAATGTACACTGGAAACTTATGATTTTACACATATTCGCGAGCTAAATATATTTTTATATACGTTGTTTATTCATTAATAAACAAAGAATAAAACAATACAACAGAATTATTTACTTTTGTTAGGAATTATCACCTTTTATCACTAAATTTAAACATAATTTATGTTTTTTCTATAAATATTTTATTAGTTTGTTGATAAATTGTAACAAAATAAGCAAATAAGGAGTTGTTTTGGGGTGTTTGTGTATTTGTAATTTTCTAACCCTACTTTTCGAATTTGTGAAGTATGCTTGGCAACAAGTGCGATTTTTATTGAGCTACAACAGTGAATTACAAGATATTTTGGGATAGGGAAAACCTCTGAAGAAGCCTACTGGTTTAAAAATAGAATGTTATGTAATACGTAATTAAGAATTGTTTAAAAAATGCTAAAATTCATACGTGCTCGAGTGTATAAAGATGTTAAATGGTACTAACAGCGTCAGGTGGCAGAAGAATTTTATAAAGTGGGGAATTTTCACGTAAGAAGTTTATTTGGTTTGTATACAATTGATTTTTTTAGTGAGTAAAGTCTATTTATAACTCTGTCTAGGTGTTGTTTATTTCCAAGGTTTTATTTTGTGCTCATAGACGTCCGTCACGATTTCCCAAATTATTTTCTGTTTTAAATTCTTAAAATAGATTGGCCTAAAAATAAACGCGTAATTTTGAAGAGAACTACGTAGAAAAATTAATTTAACAGGTAGTTGATCGGTTTATAGTATTGTTTACATTTTTTAATTAATAAGTGATGATGAAGTGTAAAGACATGTGGAATAATAAAGTTGTGATGTCACATTCTAAATACAGACTGGTTAGAGGCTATTTTTATACTTCATATATTGAAACACGTGTAATAGACTAGTAGGTAACCAGTTAAGTAATATGAGTTTTGAGAATGGAAATGATGGGACATGTTTTATTGTGTGGACCCTAGTGCGCCGCCGCTGTATTTGAAGGCCCGTTCTAGTTTAGATTATTCCAAGTAATCAGTTGTGGCGTTAGTAGAATCCATCTCGTTCAAATGACCCCAGTTTGTTCAAACCAAGGAATTCATTCTGACGTTTCTGCCATTTTGTTCGTTTTCGCATCAAAATACGTGCATTCTTCGAATACCAGTGAACAGTGTCGAGTTGTGTGTTTTTGAAACTGTGCGTTCATTACTTTAGAGCTAAACAGGTGCGTACTCCGTGTTCGTGAAGTGTCGATGAGGTTATTGGTTATAATGTGAAAACAAAAAATGTAATTTGCAAATTACATCATTAAGTACGCGAACGAGATCATAGTGAGCGTGTTTTTGACGAAATTTTCCATTATACTTGCGTTGTATTCACAGTGTTTTTCTCTTGATACGTATTCATTCAATATTGTGACAAGTATGAAATTATGGGCGAAGGTCACGGTTTTGTGATATCTTATGAAAAATCAGGGTAGTTCCTATTCTAACCAGGGTGTAAGGGAAAACCTGTTGTGCTTCTAAATGTTACATTTACACATCTAAACCATAAATTGTTCGTTTAAACTTATTATATATCGAACTTTCATACAACTTAAAATAGAATAAGTGATAAACAAAGTGTTTTTAATATTTTTTTTGTGTTCAAGGCTGTAATCAAATCTTTGGAAGGTGCTGTGATTAATATTAAACGTTGTAAGAATGCTATTTATCTTACTACGGGACTTGTAATCGCCATGTAGTTTCATTTAACTCAAAGGTAAGGATTTAAATTGAACCACCTGCTTATAGTGTATTCCGAACTACTCAAACACAATATTTTTTTGACTATTTCATGAAATGCAACTGTTTTTTCGGTAGAATTGGTGGAATTTGTGTTTTGTTTTCCGTGTAGAACAAAAGAAAACTCTTATTTACTAACAAACAACAAATTTATGATTTATTTTTGTTATATATTGTTTCAAACCCGTCTCTCTCATTAAAATGAAATGAACTACGATACGATTCTTTCACCCACAGTCAATTGTTTTCATCCACAAGTGTTTTTCTTCTAATCTGACAACTTGTAGATGAATATTTATGTATAGAACTATGGAATTAATATTTATTTCTATGAACTGCATATGGAGTGTCTCAACTATCTTGTTTATTCAAGTATGCTATGAAAACAATTGTTACTTTAAATAAATTATTTATTATACCATAAGAATAAGTTATTTTTTCTATGTAAGCATAAAATTTAAAGTAAATATTTAAATTGTGAACCATTATTCTATAAATAAATTGTTTTCATGGCGTACTTTGCTAAACAATTGAAGAATATATATGAATAATTGACTTTAAATTGCAAATAACGTAATAACGTTAATTGATTATTATGTTTTTGCAATGAAATCATTGACTTGAAATGTAAATAATTTTGATTTTTATTATTTTTCAGTAGGCTATGTATGAAAAAAATTGAGCTTAAATTAAAATGAAACAAATATTTGTTAATAACTTTAGTTTTATTGGAGGTTTTATTTGATTTCAATCCTAAATAATATAAATTAACAAATAGTAATTTTTGTTTTTCATACATAGCCCACTGAAAAATAACTATAGAAATATTATTTATTTAAATTTCAATTAAATTTTTCTCAATATTTTTATTATGTAAGGATATAAAATGATTACATGATTGAATTCAGAAAAAAATCGAATGGGCCTAAAAGTATATACCATACCATTTAAAAAAAAATATAATTTGTGTTTTTATCTTTAATAATATAGAAATTATTTTAGCTGTTAATTCTGTATACAGTACTTTACGAAAATATGAGTATATACAGTGTGTTAAAAAATCCTAACTCTGAGTAGGCTATGAACAAAAAAAACGTATGTCAATTTGAAAGTATTTAATTAAATGTCAATTTGACAAGAGATATTGTCAAAAATTTTATCTAAAAAAAATCAAAGCTTTTCTTCTTGAATCCTTATTTTACAAATAGAAATAAATAAGAAAACGGTGAATGGCAATATTCTGTATCCTTCTTTATTACCTTTTTTCCTAAAAATTACATTTCACAATCAATTTTGACAACTTGAGTTTTGAATTTTACCTCCCGCTACCCTTGATAAGGGAGGTATAGGGATCGTACTAAAAATCACATATCAAGATTTTAGTAAATGACCACGTTTTAATGTCCCTAGAATCCAATTTTAACATTTTCACGATGATGTCTGTAAGTGTATGAATTTTGTCTTCGCTCTAACTCATATACTATCATTATTTCCACCCTATTCTAATACGAAAACAAGCCATTAGATTTTGGTGTAAATCGGATAACCGGAAATGGCACTTTACCTGAAGCTCATAATGGTTTTTCTTCAAAAAATACCATTAAATGCTATTTTTTCGCATTTTGTCTTATAAAAATTAAAGATTATTGCATTTTCTACTGGAATACATTAATACTTTTTCTATATATTTTACAGATAAATTTAAAAATATTTTTTTTTATTAGTCGCGAAGCCTAAGATAAACAATAATTCCTATGTTACACAGTTCATATTTCAAATGAATGTAACTGACAGTAAATGTCACTGTCAAAAAACTAATCACTTCAAATTAATAATAATGACATTTTAAAAAGAAAATAGTAAATAAAGCAATAGTTTTCTGCAATGGAACAGTTTGCAGCGTTAGTAAATACGTAAATATGTATTTAAATTAATAAAAATTCAATAGCGGGAGGTTTTGTGTTGGCCACATCAGATTCTTTCATATTTTATGTCATTATGAAAATTATAGATTATTGAATTTTGTACAAGTATACATTAATACTTTTTCTATATATTTTACAGATCAATTTAAAAATCATTTTTATTTTTTTAATCCCGAAGCCTAAGATAAACACAATTCCTTTGTTACACAGTTTATTTTTTAAATGAATGTAACTGACAAGTAAACGTCATTGTCAAAAAATTAATCACTTCAAATTAATAATAATGACATTTTAAAAAGAAAATCGTAAATAAAGCAATAGTTATATGCAATGGAACATAATATAGTTTGCAGCATTAATAAATACGTAGGTATGTATTTAAATTAATAAAAATTAAATAGCGGGAGGTTTTGTGTTGGCCACATCAAATTTTTACTAAATTGTTTCACTCATATAATTCTTAGTCGTAATGATAGTTACAAAACACAACAAAACTGAAAATTTTATCTTATTTTGTCACTGTTTGTCTTAGAATTTCCAAAACATTTGGAAATCAGTTCTTAGCTCGGTTAATAATAATAATGAGGTCATGCACGACTTTTTTTTTATAATTTTAATCGACAGAGTAGTGAAAAATAATAGACCCGTATTTTTTATTTTTCCTCAAATCGATCTTTAATCATGAAAAAATTGTAATTGAAAATGACATTCTTTAAAATGCGGCTGAAGACCCCCGCTTCGTCCCTTGTCAAATGACGTCACAGAGTGAGAAGCACGACCATTTTGATTTTCACATTGTCTTAAACGTCAAAGTGACATTTAAAGATAACCTAAAATTTATTAATGTAAACATGTCGATGGAACGTTGTTTCATGCCAAAATAAAGAATAAAATAATATTCTGGAATATATTCAATGTCTCATATGCGTTTATAACCTCCTACCGTCTAATTCAAAGATTCAAAAGTGAAAGAAACATCTGATGTAACGTAGATAATTTCATGCCAAATGAAAATTATATTTATAAAAATAAATAGAACGATATTATATTAATATAATATAGCATATTTAGATATGTAATCCTCAATTTATAGTTTATATATATTTTTCTTTTAGAAATTATGTGTCCATATAAAATGTCTGTTTGAAATGAGTCTGAACTTCGTTTGTAACGTTGTGACGACAAAACATGGCTGGTTTTTGCAACTTTTTAAAAATACCATACTTTAAAACGATTTTATACAACAAAAAATATAAATAAAAAATAATTTAATCATACTGATCGATGAATTAGACTATCCTTTTTCGATTTAAACAGAAAAAAGGTACAATTATTTTTTTTTGCATGACCTCATTATACAAAAATGTTCTATTGTTAAAATAAACATACAAGTATTCATATCCAATTTTTTTTTTTTTGTTGTTTTCTACTGATTATATTTATCCCGATATTTATAGTATTTTTAAAACACATCTAAAATAGAAATATAAAAATAAATACTCTAAAAAAAAATATTGTGAAGTATACAAGTGGGTCCATATTAATAAATATAATTCCTTTGTTAAATTTTGTATTTATACTGTATATTTAGAACAAACATAAATAGGTCTATTAATATTTTCAATTTATGTTAATATATAAATATAGATTGTTGAAAATAATGTCTGGTTTTAACTAAAACGCTGTTTTAAGAAATGTCAAATTTCATTATTTAATAATCAAAATCTGTTGTGGCCAGCACAAAACCTTCCGTCAATTCGATGTATTTTGTACATATCCCATACCAAAAGTTCCTTGAAAAAGATTCTGTATATCCTGTAAAATTGTAACACGAGCACACTATTTTTTACAAATTCCATATTGCAAGTTCCTTTGAAAAGATTCTATAAATCCAGTATAATTATAACACGAATGTACATTCTGTAAATTGCACTTCACACTTCCTCATTCCTATCCAACGCAACTTCTTCATACAGTTCTTCCTCTCTCAAATATTCTGCTACACAGTCCTTCCATCTTCTCTTTGGCCTTCCTCGTACTCCCGGCATTGAAGCAACACTCTGTCACTTATGTTACTTTCTGATCCTATACTTTTCACTTTGATTTTGCACTTGACACTGACATCTGTCAATTAGAATTTTTTGAATATTATCTGCTGTTTCCATAATTTTTGCAAAGCTGACTGATTTTTGAAAGTTAACCTCTCTTAATCTCTCTATAACTCTATATCTATTGTATATGAAGGAAAACGTATAATCAAATCGTATAGAGAATAAGATTTTCTTTCATATTAATGATCATAAAATGTCGAAAAATGATATTTAACTGCGTTTTTTCCAGAAAAACTGCTAAGAACTTCAAATAAGGGTACTTCCGGTTGACCAATTATAACCAAAATCTGATCAGCTCTTCATATGGTTGTAAAGAAGAGGAATACGAAAGAATCATAATTTTCAGAATTGTAGTTTTGAAGCTATCGTCGGAGAAAAATTTGTCACACACAAACACACACACACGGACACACACACATACAGACATCAATGTAAAATTAGTAAAATCGTATTCTAGGAATCTTAAACCGCGCTTATTCGTTAAAAACTCACCATCGAATTTTTTGACCAAAGACAATACCTTCCTTTTGACGGAAGGTAATAAATAATATCAAACATAGTTTGTATTCAAACAAATATTTTTTAAAAAGTCGTTCTTAAAACATAAGGCTGAAATCAAATATTGAAATTTGAATTTGACATTTCTTAAAATAGCGTTTTAGTTAAAACTAAGCTCGCACTACCAGTCATAGGGTGTAAGATTGTATGTGTACATTTATACATATTCAGATTATTGGCATTTTTCATTTTTTTTTTTACATTTTAATTCTCTAATAGTGCCCTTGTTCTACTTTCATGTTATAAATAACAAAATAATTATGGAATATCTACATTTTGCCTACCATCTAATATAAATATTCAGATTTTTATAATGATTTCTATGAATGAGAACATTTTGAAACTTGTAAAATATTATTAACAAGTTACTACGTCTTTTTGTTAATTTGTCTGTCTGTGAGGACGTGTATTTCAAATTTTAACTACCAGAAAAATGTGAAATTTTAAATTTAAACCTAATTCAATAAAGGCTCTTTCATAGCTACGAAAATAAGAAATATAAATAAAATTATAAATAAGACTTTGTTGTTGGTGTTCACAACTTCGAAAATAAAACGTAAATTAACATTAACTGCCATTAAATATATCTATTCATAATTAACAAACAATAATAACAACTTCATCTTAAGACAGCTTTTTAAAATTATATTTAAATTGAAATCCTTTTGCTAAAATTGACATCTCAAATGACAGTTGTTCTGTTCTGTTATGTGCTTATTTTTGTGTAAAATATTTAACATTTGCAAATCTTTCTGTTTATGTCTTGTTTAATTTTGTTTTCAAGAGCTGTGAACACTATCGAGATTTTAGTAAATGACCACGTTTTAAGGTCCCTAGAATCCAATTTTAACATTTTCACGCTGATGTCTGTATGTGTGTATGTGTGTGTGTGTGTGTGTGTGTGTGTGTGTGTGTGTGTGTGTGTGTGTGTGTGTGTGTGTGTGTGTGTGTGTGTGTGTGTGTGTAGGGATTTTGACTTCGCTCTAACTCAAATACTATCATTCAGAAAATTCTAAAACCTTGTATTTCTATCCTATTCTAATATGAAAAGAAGCCATTAGATTTTGGTGTAAATCGAATAACCGGAAATGGCACTTTACCTGAAGCTCATAATGGTTTTTCATTAAAAAATATCATTAAAAGCCATTTTTTCGCAATTTATGTCTTATGAAAATTAAAGATTATTGAATTTTCTAAAGGAATACATTAATACTTTTTCTATATATTTTGCAGATAAATTTAAAAATACTTTTTTTTATTAGTCCCGAAGCCTATGATAAACACAATTCCTTTGTTACACAGTTCATATTTCTAATGAATGTAACTGACAGTAAATGTCACTGTCAAAAAACTAATCACTTCAAATTAATAATAGTGACATTTTAAAAAGAAAATAGTAAATAAATCAATAGTTTTATGCAATGGAATAGTTTGCAGCCTTAGTAAGTATGTATTTAAATTAATAAAAATGGATAGGAATGTGTGTCGAAGGATGATTGTTGCGTAACTATTATTGTGGTCCGGATGCGGTTATTCGCTACCGAAAATCGGTCATTTTAATATGTTCTTATGTATGAATTATCCCTTTTCTTATTGTTACTATTGTTCCCTGGTTTTTGCTAACCCACTAAGTGGGAAACGCGTGATTTTTCGTATGTATGTATGTATGTATCTATGTATGTATGTAAAAATTAAATAGCGGGAGGTTTTGTGTTGGCCACATCAGATTTTTACCTTCCGTCACCTTTAGGTAAGGATGGTATTGTTTTTGGTCAAAAAATTCGGTGGTGAGTTTTTAATGAATAAGCACGTTTTAGGGTCCCTACAATACAAATTTACTATTTTAAAGATGATGTCTGTATGTATGTATGTATGTATGTATGTATGTATGTATGTATGTATGTATGTATGTGTGTGTGTGTGTGTGTCCGTGTGTGTGTGTGTATGTGTGTCCGTGTGTGACAAATTTTTCTCCGACGATAACTCCAATACTACAATTCTAAAAATTATAATTCTTTCGTATTCCTCTTCTGTACATCCATATGAAGAGTTGATTAGATTTTGGTTATATTGATCCACCGGAAGTACCCTTATTTGAAGTTTTTAACAGTTTTTCTTAAAAAAACGCAGTTAAATATTATTTTTCGACATTTTGTGATTATCAATATGAAAGTATATCTTATTCTCTATACGGTTTGATTATACCGTTTCATTGATATTCAATAGATATAGAGTTATAGAGACATTAAGAGAGATTAACTTTCTAAAATTAGTCAGCTTTGTTAAAATTATGGAAACAACAGACATATTCAGAAAAATTTAATTGACAGATGTCAGTGTCAAATGCAGAACCAAAGTTGAATGTATAGGGTCAGAAAGTTATGTGTGAATGTGATAGAGTGTCCCTCCAAAGAGCAGAAGATGGAAGGACTGTGTAGCAGAAGATTTGAGAGAGGAAGAATTGTGTGAAGAAGATGCGTTGGACAGGAATGATTAAAAGAGAAGAGTAAGAAACAGCGACCCCTAATAAAATAGGGAAAGGAACTTTCGGTATAGAATTTGTAAAAAATAGTGTGTTCGTGTTACAATTTTATAGGATATACAGAATCTTTTTCAAGGAACTTTTGGTATGGGATATATACAAAATACATCGAATTGACGGAAGGTTTTGTGCTGGCCACAACAGATTTTTATGTATAATTTTATTTTTATTTTCGGAGCTGTGAATGACGTTTAGGTTTAAGACTTAAATTTGATATATTTTTTAATTTTTTTTTTGTAAACTTCAGCCAACCCCGTGATATTTTACTAATGTCCTTTTTTACTTATTTCATTTTTTGAAAGTCCTTTTATGTATTAAGTCTATACCAAATTAAAGCATATTAACATTTTAATTTGAATTATATTTAGTAAACATTTTCGAATCGGAAGAGGCGCTGTAAATAATTTCATTTGGGGCCAATCTTACAATCTCCGTTTAAAATTTTAATTGTCAGATTTACCCAACATTTTTATTTATTTATTTATTTATCCGGGAGTTACATTTTAACTAGAGACTGTAAAATTTGTCTTTAGTAATTAAACAGCAACAAATTTAATTTTACTTTTTATTAAATCTTAGTCAGTTCTAATTGTACAAAATAATCAAAAACGATAAAACAAATGATATGAAAAATGATACGCCAGGTAAACGTCAAAATATTTCCCAAAACAGAGGAAGTAGAAATGTCATGGCACACTGATAATGCATTAAAGTTTCATCATTTTGAAAAATTAATAATTATACTGTACTCCAGATAAGAATGGAGTTGTTAGGAGTAAGATAGGGCGTATGATTCCAGCTTTCTGATTTAAACGAAAATCAAGTTTACAATAGCAAAAAAATTATAGCAAATAACAAAACGTTTCAGTCAGTTGTCAGCTGTCAACTAGAGTTGTAGTCAGTGCGAACGTTGTAGCAAAAATTGAAAACAAAAATTTGCAAGGTAGATGAGCAATATCGATGTTAAATAGTATTCTGCTCGATATACGCTATTCAAAATATCTTCTTCAATCCGGGGTGTTAAAATTAAAACACTTGTAAGTCTTCCTCTGTCATCGAATGAATCTTGAAGTTCCCAAATTCTCTTAGGCGACGATCAGTTGACCCGAAGAATCTTCTATTTGGTATCTTCTGATTTGGAAAATTCTCGTACAAACGTCTAGCTTCTACCGAATCATCGTGAGCACGACCGGACATTAAATGTATATCTGCTAATTCGGAAATTGTGTTTGTAACAAACAATAACAATAATTATAACAAATAAGGAAAAACAAAAGACTTATCTTCAATTGTTATCCATTGAAACGGCTACTATGATTTTATTGTAATGCTAAAAGTATGAGTTGTATATAACAGAAATAAAATATTAAAATCGCTATAGCTCTGAAATTAAGCTTTTTCGGATGAACTTTTTTATTGTTTTAAGATGTATTATCCACCTTTAAATCCGTGACCTCTATTTTTTGAACACCTCAAGCCGAAAGCAGTTTACACATTTGGACGAATAAAAGCCTTCCGCTACGTTATAATAAAATTCAAGTCAAAAAACTAATTATTCAAAAAAGAACATAGTACTTAATGTAAATAGTATTCGTAATAATAAAAAAATCTGTTGTGGCCAGCACAAGACCTCTCGCCATTTCCATTTTATGTTATAAAAGTATTGTATTGCACTTCGCTATCGAACCGTCGTTTTATAACAAAAAAATTACAGAACTTTACCCAAATACTGTTTTTTGTTGTATTTAACATGTCTTCTGCCCACATACAATTCTAATTATATCTATTTTTCATTGTATGAGGAAGTTCCTAAATATCAGAGATTCATTAACTAGATTGGCTGCATTTTTGATGGATATATGCATTTTACCTACAATTTTAAATATTTAATTAATAAAACAATAAGAAAGATTAAATGAATTTCCCAGAAAAAGATTTCAGAATATCACTAAAACTTTTGATTTTTGACACTGACATTTGTCATTTACAAATTATGTTATAAACATTTGAATTTGTCAACTGATTTCCTTAGTGTATTTTAGCCTAATCGACATCCCGATATTCTATATATTATAGTGTCTTTATCTCTAAATTTATAGAAGATATAATAAAAATTTTAAATGTATCAGATGTAGAATTTTTCTTCAATTTCAAAAAATAATAATTAGAAGAAATTTTTTAGAAACTACTACTTCCGGTTGCCCAATTGTTACCAAAACCTTTTCAGCTCTTTCCATGAATGTCAGATTGATGAATTCATAGTTAAACTGGTCTTATGTCTTATAGTTTTTGAGTAATCGTCCCTCCAACATCCACACATACATACACACATACACAGACATTATCGTAAAAATGATAAAATCGGTTTATATGGACCTTAATTCGTGCTTATACACTTAAATCTCGATATGTGATTTTTAGCATGAATCCAATACCTCTCTTAGCGAGAGGTAAAAATAGATCCCTATTTTTTATTTTTTAAACAAAATAATAATACGTGAAAAAAATAGTAATAAAGTTTTTAGAAAACTGTTGTGACGTCATGAACTACAAGAGTGACAGAGATATAATACCTTGATTGCTGTGAGACGGAACTATAAGTGACAAAGTAATCAAACATAACCATAACCGAGACCGTAACCTTGTCTCATAAGCTTGCATCACTGACCACGTGTATTTGTTTATTTCAATCAGAACGCATTTATATTACCGACAGGTAAAACCGAAGGTAAAGGGTTTGGAAATGGTCAATATAATTTTGTATTTTCGCGCCAATTTTGTGCAGCTGTTTCATTCATGGCACTATGATTCCGATTCTGATGCGATTTGAAATTTGAATTAATTTAATGTAAATTTATTATTCATTTTTGTTATGTAAAGTGTGAAAGGTTTATTTATACTCAGAATAAAATTATCTTCTGTATAAGAAAATAAAAAGTATGTCATGTTTTTTAGTTTATGAATGTTGCGTCTCATTTTGAGAACCACTGATCGATTTTTTTTTTATTATTTATGTAATAATATTGCGAAATAGTATTACTTGTTAATTTAAACAACCTCGTATCTCTTATAGTTCTCAAATTACAATTTTAGTAATGGGGCCAAACATAAATTGAACTCCTGTATGTAGATTTACTGGCAGAAACAAGTTTTTTGATCGTTTTTACTTCTCGCTAAGAGAGGTATTGGATTCATGCTAATAATTGCTTACCCAGATTAATAAATAAGCACGTTTCAAGGTCACTAGACTCCGATTTTAATATATATATATATATATATATATATATATATATATATATATATATATATATATGTGTGTGTGTGTGTGTGTGTGTGTGTGTGTGTGTTTGTGTGTATACAGGGTTTTCATTTTAACTGGTACACTATTGCTATCTCGAGAACTATAAGAGCTACGAGGTCGGTTAAATTAGCAAACAATATCTATTTTATAAGACTACTTTAATGAGCAAAACAAGAATTTTTTTAGACCAGTGGTTCTCAAAATACGGGGTGCAACTTTCTTATTTTAAACGGCAACCTATTTTTACCTCCCGCTACCCTTGGTAAGGGAGGTATAGGGATCGTGCTAAAAATCTCATATCGAGATTTTAGTAAATGACCACGTTTTAAGGTCCCTAGAATCCATTTTTAACATTTTCACGATGATGTCTGTATGTGTGTATGTGTGTGTGTGTGTGTGTGTGTGTGTATGTGTGTATGTATGTATGTGTGTATGTGTGTATGTGTACGAATTTTGTTTGCACTCTAACTCAAATACTATCATTCAGAAAATTCTGAAACCTTGTATTTTTGCCCTATTCTAATAGGAATAGAAGCCATTAGATTTTGGTGTAAATCGGATAAACGGAAATCGTACTTTACTTGAAGCTCATAATGGTTTTTCTTTAAAAAATACCATTAAATGCCATTTTTTCGCATTTTATGTCTTATGAAAATTAAAGATTATTGAATTTTCTACAGGAATGCATTAATACTTTTTCTATATATTTTACAGATAAATTTAAAAATAATTTTTTTTATTAGTCGCGAAGCCTAAGATAAACACAATAATTCTTTTGTTGCACAGTTCATATTTCAAATGAATTTAACTGACAGTAAATGTCACTGTCAAAAAACTAATCACTTCAAATTAATAATAGTGACATTTTAAAAAGAAAATAGTAAATAAATCAATAGTTTTATGCAGTGGAACAGTTTGCAGCGTTAGTAAATACGTAAGTATGTATTTAAATTAATAAAAATGGATAGGGATGTGTGTGGAAGGATGATTGTTGCGTAACTATTATTGTGGTCCAGATGCGGTTATTCGCTACCGAAAATCAGTCACTTTAATATGTTCTTATGTATGAATGCTATGATGATTGTGGACAAGGCGAAAGAAGAGTGAAGTGAGTTAGCTGAGCTCTTACTCTTATCCCTTTTCTTATTGTTACTATTGTTTCCGGGTTTTTGCTAACCCACTAAGTGGGAAACGCGTGATTTTATGTATGTATGTATATATGTAAAAATTAAATAGCGGGAGGTTTTGTGTTGGCCACATCAGATTTTTTTTATTTGCTTATTCGATTCAGTATTTTTTTCTGAATTCAACGATATATTAGTTTCATACCCTTGCATAACAAAACAATCGAGAAAAATGCAATATTAAATATGCGTAATTTTTATTTAAGTATGGCAGCGTTCACAATAATTTAAATGAATTAAAGAATAATATTGAATTTGTTCTAACTAATATTGACTGAAGAACATTGTGAATAGTGAAAAATAGTTTATTAAAAAGATTAGAACTTTGTATTCATGTTAATGGTGACAATTTTGAACAATTTTTATAGATAAATTATTTGTATCTTCATATGTTTATTGTTTATTAAATAATTATTCACAACTTAAATACATATAAAAGTTATTAAAGTTTTTGCAATGGGCTACTTGCGTACCTTTTTTTTATTTAATAGTTTTGAAGAGAAGGTAAAAACTTGCTACCCATATTTTTTCTTTTGACAAATTTTTTTTTAATTAGCCAGAAAAAAAATAATGAAATTTGATTATTTGAATTCCCGCCATGTATGACGTAGAATTACGCCGCACCAATGAATAGTTGTAAAGTCACAGCGTGGTGCCGTCCTTTAGTAATGGAATGTTAAAAGCAATAATGTACTTATATAGCCTAATATGGAGGTCTTGTGCTGGCCACAACAATTTTTTTTAATGGGTTTCATTAATTGTAGAAAATAATTTATTGTTATTGTGAATGAATGAATTAATGATTTTTGTATTGATTAATGATTTTTATTCAATTATAAGGTTATGTTTATTTCTCTGGATATGGATCATTAAAGTTATTGTTTTATAAACTATTTTATTTAACCTGCGTTTTAAAGAAAAGAGGAATACGAAAGAATTATAATTTTTAGAATTGTAGTATTGGAGTTATCGTCGGAGAAAAATTTGTCAAACCTGGACACACATACAGACATCATCTTAAAAATAGTAAATTTGTATAGTAGGAACCCTAAAACGTGCTTATTTATTAAAAACACCACTGAATTTTTTAACCAAATACAATACCTTTTTTTACCTAAAGGTAAAAATTGTAATGAAATAAAATCGTTTAATACAATACATAACAAAAAAATCCGTTGTGGCCAGCACAAGACCTTCCGTCAATTCGATGTATTTTGTACAAATCCCATACCAATAGGTCCTTGGAACAGATTCTATATAATATTATGTAAAATCGAACACGAACACATACTATTTTTTACAAATTCCATACTAAGAGTTCATTTGAAAAGGTTCTTTAAATCCAATAAAATTATAACATAAACTACACTAAGTAATGTCCTTCCATCTTCTCTTTGGCCTTTCTCTGCATGTCACTTGCGAGTAACAATGTGACATACCAATTTTAGATCCTATACTTTCCATATTTGGTTTTGCACTTGCAACTGACATCTGTCAATTAATTTTTTTTTTAATAATTATGTCAGCCGTTTCCATGATAAATTGCAAAGATGACTAATTTTTGAAAATTAATTTCTTTATAATGCTTTAAATTTACATCTATTGAATATGATGGAAAATGTATAATTAAACCGTATAGAGAAGAGTATTTTCTTGAATATATATAATAACAAAATGTCAAAAAATAATATTTAACTGCGTTTTTTAAAAAACAAACTGTTAAAAACTTCAAAAAAGGGTACTTCCGGTGGATCGATTATAACCAAAATCTAATCAGCTCTTCATATGGATGTACAGAAGAGGAATACGAAAGAATTATAATTTTTAGAATTGTAGTATTGGACTTATCGTCGGAGAAAAATTTGTCAAACATGGACACATATACACACACACACACACACACACACACACACGGACACACGCACACATACATACATACAGACATCATCTTAAAAATAGTAAATTTGTATTGTAGGGACCCTAAAACGTGCTTATTCATTAAAAACTCACCACCGAATTTTTTGACCAAAGACAATACCTTCCTTACCTAAAGGTAACGGAAGGTAAAAATTAAAAAAAATTCAATTTAACATAAATTATGGCTCAATAAATAATAGTTAAAACAATGAAAACATTTTTTAAATAATTGCTTTACGAGATATTTCACATTTGCTAGAAGGGAAAATTGACGTCATACAATTGTTATCTTTTTCTCGCAGCGTACTCAGAGCAGTGTGTGTGAGAAAGACAAGTATAGGGGAAATGTGACGTTACACTGATTTCTCGAAAATAAAATACTGTTAAACTAGGAACAATTAAGATTTTTTAATACTATGAATTGCTTCAAAACTGAATGAAATTTTATTTAAAATAATAAAATTTCAGTGGAATACCCCATTGTACACATCTATGTATTTGCCGTATATTTCTTAACAAGAATCTATAAACGATTGACAAAGAGATACCTACAACCATGTTCGTCAACTGCTCGCTAATCACATTTAATCAATTGTTCATTCATTTGATTTGATACTCCATTGCATTTCAAACGATGTAAAAACAACATATTTTCCACCAAAAAAATCAAATAGGACTATACCGAATTATAGTTCATTTCACTTTAGAAAATATCGTTGGTTTAGATAGGGATATAAATTCTGCCATCTGATTGGTCAGAATAACACACTTAGTTCACTAATAATAAATAATAAAGCTCTATTGAAATCTAAGGATATAAAGATAATAAATATGAAGAAAAATAGTGAAGAATATGAAGTGAATTTGTGAAAATGAAAGGAATATTTTATTTGTATAGGTTATGTTTATGTAACTGTCTGTCTGACACTCATTGTTGCTAACCTCTGAACATCGTATAGAACACAAATTTTTTTTTTTCAATATTCTTCATCGGAATTGTTTAGTATGTTCTTCATGCACATATTTTTGTCATTTTACGTACAACTTTACTATTATATATCGTACACCTATCCAAATTATCTTCTATGTACAATAATTATAAGGTTGGTAACACTGCATTTGCTTGAAATCGTCGTATAATGGATTACTTTAGTGCCGATTTCTGAACTTTTACAGCTCGATTCTTGAAAAAGTTTAAACTAATCATTTTTTGATTAAAGAATTCTATTCTAATTTTGACAGTTTATATCTTAAAATATAGTCTAATCTTTTCTTAGTATTTACCTTTTTTGATAATATTATGGAGATTAAATTTTAAATACCTGAATAGAATAGAATTCACTAATCCAAAAATGAGGATTAGCTTAAACTACATATTTTGAGAATCGGGCTATTAATGACGATTTTTGTGCACTTTAGGGCCGGTTTTTCAATATCTGGTTAAAATTTTAACTAAGAGTTAAACAAAATTGAAACTAAATGAACTGTCAAATGACTTGTTTATCATAATAATAATAATAATAATAATAATAAAAATAATAATTTTCTGTCTACAAACCGATGCAATATTGTTTACTTAACTAGAAGTTAAAATTTTAACCAGAGATTGAAAAACCGGTCCTTAGTGTCGCTTATAAATTGTATTTAATCATGTTTACGCACATCTGCTGTAAAATTGTTTGTTTACGTCGTAGTTACCATGGCGGAAACTGAAAGATTACACCCTGCGGGCGGGAAAGTAGCATATGCGGGCGGTAAAATACAGAAAGAGCCCGCTTACTGGTAAACAAAACATCAAAAATACAATTGGAAATGTAATCAAGACTCTTATTTTAAAAAAATGATATTAGTTCCGCTAAATTTCCACTAGATTTTATTAGAATTGCTTAAGGAATTACTTCAGAAATTGTCTCAAATCTCCAAATTTGACATTTAAAAAAATATTCATATAACCAAATAGTTAGCAATGTAATGCATCGCCTTATTGTTTTGTGACATGGCCGCCTGGCCATGTAATATTTTTATATAGCAACAAGCTTTAAATGTATTTAAAAAATAATTTAAAAACATTTCATTTGATTGCAGTTGTGCGTAAAACGTTGTACATACCTCGGGCCGAAAGAAGTTTACACCCTTGGACAAATTTCATCCGCAGGCGTAAACCTTTTCTTTCGATCCTCTATATGTAAATAACTATTTTGATTTTGACTTTGTAATACTCAAGTATTGTACCTTTTTACACATAAAAATATTTATTTGAAATCGTCATTAAAGTGCATAAAAATCGTCATTAAAAGTTCAGAAATCGGCACTAAAGTAATCCATTATACGATGATTTCATGCAATTGCAGTGTTGCTGACTTTATGATAATTACTAATTACTTATTATGTAAGATAATTTGAGGAGGTGTACGATGTACAATAGTAAATTTTACGTAAAATGGCAAAAATATGTTCAAGAAGAACGAACTAAATAATTCCAATGAATAAGTTTGAGATAAAACATAATTTTGAGTGTTCTTTACGATAACTTCAATGTCCGAGATTAGCACCATTGAATGTCAGACTGACAGACTATTTGAACGTACCTTACCTATAAAATAAATATTCCTATCATTTTCACAATTTTTTTTATGGGGTCGCGTAGCCGTGTGCGTATAGTGTCTGGTTGCCATTCTGGTGACCCCGGCCAGGGCAGACTTTTAATCGCACAAAAGTGACCCCTGTGGTGCACTCTCCACACCAGCTATGAGTGCCCGTGAGGTGACGCCTGGTAAGCGCCCACACGGTAAAATATATCGTCATCATTACCGATGTCTACATGTATTGTAGATACTGGCACACCCAGAAATGGGTAATATGCCGTGATGATATATAAGTAACTATTGTAATTATTTTAAAGTTCAATTAATTATCGAGAAAATATTTTGTTCTTTATTAAAAATTAATTATTTATACCTTACTAAAGAGTGTGGTCGTAGAAAAAGTATAGTATGCCATCCGTGCAGAAACACCTTTTGCCCACTTGTGTGATTCCAGCCCTCGACATCGTCGCTGAAACTCTCACACTTCGTGGGCAATAGGACACCTGCACGTACGTCACAACATGGCGGTTGATCAGCTGATCTCGGGCAACCAAGCTTCAGTTTAACATTGCATACAGCGAATGTCTTTTCTGTACAAGAAATTCAGTTTTTCCTAAATTTATACATGTTATTTTAAAATGTAATTAGCCATAATAAAAGATAAGTGTATGAATTATTTACTAGTAAAACAAAGCAGCCCTATTTATAAATATATTTAAAAAAATATTAAATTGAAATAAGTAGCTTGTAGCATCAGGTTGTATTATATTCATTTGAGTTTGTATAAGTTTTTTTTATGTGCATTGTTAAATGAAAACATGAATATTGAAATTAAAATAAATTGAATTATTAGATTTTTTTAATTTAGAAAGAAAATTAAATTTAATTTAATTTTTTATGGGGTCCCGTGGCCGCGTGCCTGAGTGTCTGGTCGCAAACTTTGGGGAACCGGGTTCGATCCCGACAGACGCCAAATATTTCCAATTTTAAATGGCACAAAAGTGACCCCTGTGGTGCACTCTCCACACCAGCTATGAGTGCCCGTGAGGTGACTCCTGATAAGCGCCCACACGGTAAAATATATCGTCATCATTACCGATGTCTACATGTGTTGTAGATACTGGCACACCCAGAAATGGGTAATATGCCGAGATGATATATTTATTTATTTATCTTTAATTAAATTTGAAATATATATATTTATTTTCGAGTTCATTTTTCTTAGTCATATTGTGAATTTTTATTGTATATAAATGAGCTTATTGAGTTTATACGTTAACAATTTATCTTTGGAAGCCAAAGTACGTTAAATCGATAAATTTAAGTGGATACATAATGTGGATCCTTATACATTGACATATTTTTGACGAGGATTATAAATGCCTTTTAAAAATCAATATGAAATCAATAATTGATTACTTATCTAATTTTTAAACCTTTGTGAGAAACATACAAATATACCGGGAGTTTATTTTATCAGTAAACATAGGGTATATCATTGCCATAGTTACGATATGAATGTTTGACAGCAATGCATTGAAGCGTTTATTTTATGAGTAAACATAGGCGTTTAACATGGGAAGCAGTTTTTGGTAAATACAAAGATCTGGCAATAAATCAAGTCATGCTATTGAACATGATAATAGTACATTACATCTTGTACATTATTTAATATTAATTACTTTAATAATATTGCAAAAATTGCAATAAATTACAGAAATTGTCAAATAAATAATTGTTTCAATTTTTCATTATACAATATGAAAAGATTTACGAATGTCTCCGGTGGTGCAGTGGTTATAACAGTGGCGTCTGAAATTTTTGGTTGGGGTTCGATTCCCCATTGGAGTACTTATTTTTTTTTTTACATAAAAATTGTTGAACTTTTTAAAATCTCTGTTATATTTCGTATTACAGTCATTTAAAAATAATAATAACATTGTAATAAATAAAGAGAAAATAGTTGACAATAATTGATTACAATAATCAAAACATTGATGTAAAAACAATGCATTGTATTTTCTTTTGATAAATACAGTAAAAACATAATATCTACACAAATTTATTATATTTCAATTATTTTTATTAATATCAAATGAAATACAATGCATTATTATTGTATCAATATTTTGATTATTGTAATCAATTATTTTCTCTTTATTTATTACAATGTTATTATTATTTTTAAATGATTATAATATAGAAATTGATTTTTAAAAGTTCAACAATTTTTAAGTAAAAAAAAAATAAAATAATTACCCCAATGGGGAATCGAACCCCAACCAAAAACTTCAGACGACACTGTCATAACCACTGCGCCACTGGAGACATTTGTAAAAATTTTCATAATGCATAATAAAAAACTGAAACAATTATTTATTTGACAATTTCTGTAATTTACTATAATATTATTAAAGCAGTTAATATTAAATAATGTACAAAATGTAATGTACTATTATCATGTTCAATAACATGGTTTGATTATTTGACGGACACTTTGTAATTACAAAAAACTGCTTCCCATGTTAAGCGCCTATGTTTACTCATAAAATAAACGCTTCAATACGTTGCTGTCAAACATTCATACCGTAACTATGGCAATGATATACCCTATGTTTACTGATAAAATAAACTCCCGGTATATATATATATATATATATATATATTTTCTGTTACTAAACAAAACTTCATTCAAAATTTGTAATTCTGTCATTAAATACACAAAAAAATAGAATTGGGTTAGTTTTAATTTAATAACCTGGAACTTATTAAATAATAAGAATGTCCTGACTTATTTTTTACGGAAAACACTCCTCATATACTCACTTTTACACACTCTAATCAGTTTTTCCCAAATAAAACAATAAGTGCTGTAAAAACACAATAAAAGCTTACGGCACGATATTTCTCCGTAAGACACAATGCAAACTGAAGGTTTGGTTGTCCAAGATCAGCTGGTGGCCGCCATTTTGAAACGTCACGTGCAGGTGCCATATTTATTTTCACAAACACATTTTACGTTTTAATATGAAATACAATTATTAAAATAAAAAAAATAATTATATCTAGTATACAGATTTTTTTAAAAATTTGGAACAATTTTAAATAGAATTCCTTAAATTTTCAATGTCATTTACTTGTTAAATGAATATAGGTTACTTGTACCATTCAATAATTTTGAATTATTATACGATTTTAGAAAAAAATTAATACTTATCTCGTCATTGAAGTTCCTTTTCATGACTCATTAGGGTTATTTGCATATTCGTCATGAAAAGACAAGCTTCCCTGCCTTGATATGTAAATAACTATATTTTTAATGTTTGTAAAAACGGTCATCTCTCAAGCGCCATCTACTATTTTCTTACGTGAAATGAAGTATAGTTTGATAAGCACTATTAACACTGTAGTGCTCTGCTTTGTAAATACTCATAATGAATGTGTTGCAATTTCAGGTAGTGTGTATATTATGATGTCCGATAAGCATGAGCTGGGCCCCAAGTCGGTGATGGAGACGGACGGGGGCGGGGCGAGTGCGGGGGCGACTGCGCCGGAGCTGGTGCTGGAGCAGCAGATCATCCAGCTGAAGAAGCAGCACCAGCTGCAGCACCAGATCCTGCTGCAGCACTTCCAGGCCCAGCAGCAGCATCTCGCCGAGCAGCATGAGCAACAGCTTAGGCAACATTTGAAGGTGACCACCAATATATATGAAAGATCACCGTGAAAAATAATTGTGGGTGTTTAAAATCGTACGTCCGAAGTGAAAACTTAAATGGCTGATATTTAGATTATGCCTCGATTATGGTCATGCATTATAGCTCTATATCGCTTTAACACTTTAAAATTTAAGAATTAAAGTTGAAGACAATTATGGACATAACTTTAAATATTTACGCTTTAACTCTTTAGAATTTAAGAGTTAAAGTTTGAAAACAATTATGGTCATGGCTTTAAATATTTAGGGTGCTATTCACAGCTCGATACTAAAGCTGTATACTAGGCTGTTTTAGTTAAAACATGTATTAGCGCTAAAACAATATTTAATACACTGCCTATTCAGAGCTGTATACTAGCGTGTTTTAGTTAATTCAAGTGACTAGCGAAAAGCGTAGTTGACAACATCGCAAATATGTTTGGTAGTCATAGTTATACATTGTATTATGTCAAACATCAAATGACGTATGCTGACATTTCTATAAAAAAATTAAAGAAGTGTAATTAATTGGTCAGGATTTTTAATTTTTATATATGTTTAGTCCAAACACCTAATCACGCCCGGAAATCCGAACAAGATCATAAAATTTTCATTTTTGTGTATTTATATTTTCTTGGAAGTTCACAAAATTTGTAAGTTTTCGAACCAACGCAACAGAAACTTTACCTATAATGCGACTAATTGTCTGCTGGCTAATACCTTGTAAATATCCTATAAAGTATTTGATATGAAATTATGATGAGTACTAAATTATAAACTGTCATTTTCACAACCTTAAAATTGAACTTCAAAGTCAAAATTCAAATTGTATTTTTATTAGCATACAACAAAATATTTAGTAGGTACTTCCATTATTGTTTGGTACAAACTCTTTTGCGGAAAACCTGGATGCTACATGAACTTATAATTCTAGCGAAACACAGTCATGACGACCAACTGTCAATTCTTCCCTAATCAAATTAATTACAAATCGGCTACTCTCTTTGGACAGTCTGTATCTTCTTTTAAATTCGCTCTCTGTGAATTCGGTAAATGGGTCCGCGTGTCGTCGATACACTTTTATTCACCTATTTCTTAAATTTCTAACATATCGCGCACTTCTCGCATTTCGAATTGCCCTTTCAGCCATGTTAAACACGGCACTACCTTGTTTTACATTTGTGTACTAAATACAAAACTTAGTAACGCTTAGTATCGCCTAGTATAGAGCTGTGAATATATTTTTTAGTAATTCCTAATACAGTTTTCTTAGTAACGCTTAGTATAGAACTGTGAATAGCGCCCTTAGTTACTAAATATTTCTATAAATTTTACAGTGACAAAAACCTCGCTATAAAATTTAATTATTTTTTTTTAAATCAAAAATCCAAGCGAAATATGGACAATATTCCAATTTTTGTGGTTTTATTGTTAAATGAAGATGATGAAAGGTAAAAAATACATATTCTTGTAATCGTGCAAGTTAGATTATTATTTTTTTCTTATGTAGAAATCAAATGAGAATAGAAAGAAGAATATTAAGCATTAAGGGATACCTACTACGAATCCTTTCGAATTTCCCGAATATAAATTTATTAAAGACTTTCGTTTAAACAAAGTTATAATTTAATTTCATAGCTAATTCTTTCCATTTCTTGTTTTCAATGTAATCGGGAGGTAATGTTGGGTTTATTATTCCCGTTCTATGCACAGTGATGAGAGCATGAATGGTGATTAGCAGATGACTAGCAGTGTTTTAGCGCTGTCAATCGTTTATGGATTATTTTAAAGAAAAATACTTCAAATAAAAGTGACGGACAATTAATTTTTCTATAACTACTATTTGACGAGTTTCTCTCTAAAATAATCCATTAACGATTGACAGCGCTAAAGCACTGCTAGTCATTTCGTAGCTAAACACCCTTAATCACTTGTTCATGGTACTACTCACACCCAGAATCACTTTCCATAGCTCTTATAACTCTTCATATTGTTCAGTAGATGTAATGGCATGCCTTACACGTTTTTTATTATTTATTAACTAGTATATTAACGTGAATACGTGATATATTTTATTTACCATGCACTACGGTGAAAATTTTCCATATTTTGATGTGATAAATACGTTTTATTTTCTAACCTATATGTCACTATAATATCAACATAACATAAATGAAGTTAGCTGCTCTATAAAATGACATTTCAAATTTAAGAAATTAAATTTAAATGACCGTAATCAGAATTCGTTAAATTATTTAAGAATCTCTTTAAGGCAACTCTTTAAGCTTAAATTCTATAATTCTTAAAGAGAAGACCATAATTGGGGTAAGTCACTAGATATTTAAAGTACCGCAATTGGCCGCCATATTGGCTGGTACTGCGAGTTCGGTTTTAACTAAAACGCTGTTTTAAGAAATGTCAAATTTCATTATTTAATAACAAACATATCAAAATATGATTTTTAAGCAGAACATAGTTTGTATTCAAACAAATATTTAAAAAAAAATCTGTTGTGGCCAGCACAAGACCTTCCGTCAATTCGATGTATTTTGTACAAATCCCATACCAAAAGGACCGTGGAACAGTTTCTATATAATATCATGTAAAATCGAACACGAACACATACTATTTTTTACAAATAGGCTATTCCACAGTAATCAAAAATAGTAAAAGTTTATTGAAATTTTGAACGATAATAGTTAAAGGATAAGGAAAACCATATTTCTTTTATTATAAATTATTTCTTCTAGAAGACACGGGGAGTTTTGCTTTTGATGATGCAGGACATGTGCACGAGTGTTTGAACAAATAGGATCCAAATATGACCTCCGGTTTTGAGAAGCCCCGCCCTAACTAAGAATATACTTCTTCGGGTGTGTCGGATCTGTTCGGTTGCTCTTCGGGTGACGTTCTAATGTCTTTGTTTTTATAAAATGAGAAAAAAAGGTGAAATAAAAATTAAGTATAATAATTTATTTTATGTCTTTAATAATGAATTATAATATTACAATTTAAATATACATTATTTTGTAATTTGTTTAACATTTTTTCGTGGCTTGTGAACCACTGTTTGTTTACTTCTGGTATATCCACATTACCTACGTCACAAAGCTAATTTAAAATTCGGACCTTAATATCTCGCTTATTTGGAGGAATTTTTAACTCGGACTTTCACATGTGGTCTTATATTTTTATGTAATTCAAAAAAAAAATTTTTTTAAAAATATCGTGGAATAGCCTATTCCATACCAAAAGTTCATTTGAAAAGGTTCTATAAATCCAATAAAATTATGACATAAACAAACACTACGTAAAATGCACTTGACACATTTCTTTCTGCTTCAGCTTTCCCCTATTTTATTAGGGGTCGCTGTTTCCTCTTCTCTTCCACTCATTCCTGTCCAACGCATCTTCTTCACACAGTCCTTCCTTTCGCAAGTCCTCTACGATACAGTTCTTCCATCTCCTCTTTGGCCTTTCTCTGCGAAAAACACTATGGTTTTGCACTTACAACTGACATCTATCAATTAGAATTTTTTGATTATATCAGCTGTTTCCATGAGAAGTAGCAAAGCTGACATCTATTTAATATGAAGGAAAATGTATAATCAAATCGGATAGAGACAGGACTAACAACCCCACCCCCCCCCCCATGTAATATATTTTCAATATTTTATTCATCAAGGTAACATAAAATAAAAATATTCATTGCCCGTGATCAAAAACTAAATAAAAATTATGACCAGAAAGAATTATACCTATACTTAAACAAATTGAGTTATAAACAACTCAGTACTAACTTATATAAAAAAATCTGTTGTGGCCAGCACAAAACCTTCCGTCAATTCGATGTATTTTGTACATATCCTATACCAAAATTTCCTTGAAAAAGATTCTATATATCCTGTATAGTTGTAACAAGAACACACTATGTTTTACATATCCATACTGAAAGTTCCTTTGAAAATATTCTAAAATCTAATAAAATTTTAATACGAATACGACGTACATTATGTATTGCAGTTAACACTTCCTCCTGCTTCAACTTTGCCCTATTTTATTAGAAGTCGCTGTTTCTTACTCTTCTCTTCTACTCATTCCTGTCCAAAGCACATTCGTGACACAGTTCTTCCTCTCTCAAATCTTCTGCTATACAGTCCTTCCATCTTTTCTTCCCACTGGCGAGGGACACTCTGTCACTTATATCACTTTCAGATCATATATTTTCCACTTTGGTTTTGCACTTGCCACTGACATGTGTCAATTAGATTTTTTTGAATATGTGTATCTGTTGTTCTGATTTTCGAAAGTTAATCTCTCTTAATCTCTCTATGACTCTATATCTATTGAATATGAAGGAAAATGTATAATCGAACCGTATAGAGAATAAGATATTATTTCTATTGATAATCACATAAAATGTCGAAAATGATATTTAACTGCGATTTTTCAAGAAAAACTGTTAAGAACTTCAAATAAGGGTACTTCCGGTTGACCAATTATAACCAAAATCTAATCAGCTCTTCATATGGTTGTAAAGAAGAGGAATATGAAAGAATCATAATTTTTAGAATTGTAGTTTTGGAGTTATCGTCGGAGAAAAATTTGTCACACACACACACACACACACGGACACACACACAGACACACACACAGACACACACACAGACACACACACAGACACACACACGGACACACACACACACATACAGACATCATCTTAAAAATAGTACATTCGTATTGTAGGGACCCTAAAACGTGCTTATTCATTAAAAACTCACCACCGAATTTTTTGACCAAAAACAATACCTTCCTTTTAACGGAAGGTAAAAACACCACAGCAACATAAATTAAATGCTCATGTAAAAAAATAATTCCAATGCTAATGTCACAGCACAGCTTCACGGATATAGGTCTACCGGTTTAGTATGGAACTATTTAATGAAACTTTTGGTATTTATTCTAATAAATGTTTTATTTACATACCTTCTATTTGTAATTTTAAAGAAATACGCAATAATAATCTCCTCTCGTAAACTCTGCTGTCTCTCGTTTTTTTTTTTAACTAATTTTGTTATTTTATATTTTTATTTATAATAAAAGATATTAGCAGTACAAAAATTTATATAAAAGTGGTAGTGCCGGGCCCTAACGGGCCCGGGCCCTGGGGTTCTTACCCCGTCTGCCCCCCCTCTCGACAGGCCTGGATAGACAAGAGTATTTTCTTTACTATATATAATAACAAAATGTCAAAAAATAATATTTAACTGCGTTTTTTTAAGAAAAACTGTTAAAAACTTCAAATAAAGGTACTTCCGGTGGATCAATTGTAACCAAAATCTAATCAACTCTTCATATGAATGTACAGAAGAGGAATACGAAAGAATTATAATTTTTAGAATTGTAGTATTGGAGTTATCGTACACACACATACAGACATCATCTTAAAAATAGTACATTCGTATTGTAGGGACCCTAAAACGTGCTTATTCATTAAAAACTCTGCATCGAATTTTTTGACCAAAGACAATACCTTCCTTACCTAAAGGTGACGAAAGGTAAAAATATAAAAATATATTGATAATTGATGTATTAATTAGATTTTTTGAGTGTACCGGAAATGTTAAATACAATATGTACTTATATAGCCTAATATGGAAATGGCGATAGGTCTTGTCCTGGCCACAACAGATTTTTACGCTTGTATAGAAATAACAATCGTGTTTTCAAATATAATTTTCCTTTCCCCGTCTAGCGCACAACTGTCAATTGCAGAAATTCCATATTTAACTTCAGAGAAAACGCCCTAAGCATTTCTAAATGTCAACATGGATGAGACATCTAGTATATTTAAAACATGATTAATTTATTTAAAAAATAGGCTATGTAAGAACATAAAGATTGGCGGTATTTCTGATGCGTATATGTAAATATTTAATTAATAATAAAATAAGAAATATAAAATGTACTTCTCAAAAGAAGCCTTCAGTAATGTATCTGGATTTTTGACACTGATATTTTTCTGTCAATTACAAATATTTTAATTTTTCAACCGGTTTTCATGGAGTCATTTGGACAGTAAGATTCATTACAGCGGATTATTTTATATATTTATAATTCTCTATCTGTAAATCTATAGAAAATATAGTTATAATCAAAACGTTCTATGTATTGGATAGAGAATTTTATATTCTATAATATTTGTAATAACATAAATTTCCAAAAAATAATATTTAGAAGATTTTTTTCAAGAAATTACCAGTTCTGGTTGTCCAATTGTTACCAAAACCTTTTCAGTTCTTCCCATTAATGTGAGATTAAGGAATACGTAGTTAAATTGGTCATTAGTCTTATACAGCCCGATTCACAAAAAAGTTTAAGCTAATCCTCATTTTTTAATTAAACCTGTTTTACATTATACTTTTTTTGTATAGATTCTAGTACGAGATCCATCCGAGAAATTTCTAGACAAATCTAGCATAATGTAAAACAGAAATTTTCATCCGACTTTCATCCGAGATTCTAGTATAGAAATATACGGCCGGGCGTATATTTCTATACGAGATTCGTACTAGATCGTTAATGCGCAGGCGCGAAATTGTGATATTAACAGTTGCCAACTTTTGTTATATGTCATTTATTTTGCAAAGTGTGAGGTTATAAATAAAAATTCAATAACATTAATATAAAATATCTAATATGACACAGACACATTTAAAATGAATTTTTGCAACTCCTTATTTTTATATTTTATCCATTTCAAAAACAAAGTTAACTGTACAAATTTGTTAGGTTGGTATTAATTTATTTTGATTTAAAATACGATACATTCCGAAGATTACTGATTATACACGACTTGATAGCATGGAAATTGAATGGAACTCTATCAAAAATCTGTCTAGAAATATAGCACAGAATAGACACATACAGAAGCGACACTCCTTGTCTGCACCATTGTTGTTGCGATTTGATGTTTATGACCTTGAACTTTAAATTTGTTGGCAAATTTACGCGCGAAATTTAAATTGTTTTAAATGGTAAAAAAATTAGAACACAAAAGTACTAAAATTTTAATTTTATTAAGAAGAAATCATAAAAAAACACATAATTATGTTTTTATTGAACAAATACGTGAATTTTACAAATTCAATACAATGCAGAATTTTCCAATCTTTGACGTGGGAAACACAAACGTCAGATTCGATGAATATGTCCCAAATATCCTTCTCCATCAAATCTTTTCTTCCTCAGGCCTTGAGCCACATTTTACACCTATATTTATTAAGTGAATATACATTTTGCATGATATAGAAGTCGTTTTGCATTACTTACATTTATGGATCTTTCGGAAACGAAAAAAACGTACATTTCGCTTTCTCCATTTTTTAAATCTCCTTATACAGTTTTTATATTAACAAACAAGTCCTCCCGATTCTACCTTCTTCGTTTTTTCCATTTTATTAGAAACTAACGCCACTTCTAAAATTCACAAACGGTTCACAAACTGACATATGTCAAAAGTGAGAAGACGTGTTTGGTTTGCTTGAATTAGCCATAACCCTAAAATACATGGGCGTGACAAGCTGAGACAACCGCTCCTCCAGAATATATGAAATATAATAATTTTCTTTATAATAATGATTTTCCCTATCGTTTGTTGAAAAAATAACATGTTTGTTCGTATTAGAAATCAATTTGTGTTTCTCAATATACTTTTATTATTGACCCCTAACAGAAATTTTTTTCGTCAAGATAATGAAAAGAACAAAGAATCATAAGATACGAAGATATGCCGAAATAATCCGATTTTATCCGATTAGCCCTTTAAATTTGTTGGCATACTCTTTCTCTCTCTCATTTTCGCTTCTCTCTCTGACTGTCGCTTCTGTATAAATGTTTATTCTGTGAATATAGTATGAAAATAGACAAAAATAGTATAATGTAAAACGGGCTTTAGTGAATTCTATTCTATTCCGGTATTTAAAATTAATTTTTTATGATATTATCAATAAAGGTAGATACTAGGAATAGATTAGACTATATTTTAAGATATAAACTGTCAAAATTAGAGTAGAATTCACTAATCCAAAAACATTGTTTCTTTCAGACTCTTTTACCCGGGGGGGTTAATAAATGTTTCGGGGTGGGGGGGTAGGGTTTTTCATTCAAGGTCGCCTTATAATTAAAAGTTACATTTTTGCAAGGGATATGAAACTGCGTGTTTTTCCCTTTTATGTACAAAAATAAACTGCCAGATCACAGAAAATTTTAGAAAACAGAATATATTTATTTTCCTGGCTAAACAGATTATTTTATGTTTGAATGCAATATGCACTTATGTATTCTGTATCGTACCATGTTAATTTTTATTCAGTGTCTTAGTGAAAAATTTAAACAGGATGTTAAAATTAATATGAGTAACAGATTGCACCCCAAACATTTATCTGGCTTGCAACAATGTATAGTAGATATCATGAACCAAGCCATTACTGCATTATTCCATTGTTATTAAGTTTGGGTCATTACATTTATGTCCACATTGTATTAGTTTTTAAGAATTAAAGGAACGAACATAGATACGTTTTGCACATTTTCTTTCAACACATATCAACTATTATTTGATATTTTTAAAATAATCTTCTTCGAGGGGGTTTTCGTTTGTCTTCGGGGGGGGGGGGGGGGGGGGAGGGGGTTGAGCCCCTCAACCCCCCCTCTGAAAGAAACACTGTCCAACATCCACACATAATCATTGTCAAAATGTAAAAATTGGATTGTAGGGGACTTAAAACGTTCTTATTCACAGAATGCGATTTTTAGCATAAATCCAATACCTCTCTTAGCGAAAGGTGAAAAAAAAAAAACACTATACAGGTGTTTACGCGAGAATGAACCACCAAATATCTCTAATATTAAGGAAGATATCAATTTTCTTCATATAAATTAATCAATTTAAATAAAATAAACTTATTAAGTGTGGAACAAAAGTAAGTAATATAAATAGACAGAAAAATAATAAAATTTTATCTATTTATAATGATATTTGGCTGCGTTTGATATATTTATATGCTCTAATTAGTCCAGACAATATTTTTGTGCATACCGGGAGTCCCAAGCAAACCTTGACTAAGCGTTTAACATAGAAAAACAGTTTTTTGTAAATAAAAAGTGTCCGGCAGAAAATTATGCCATGATATTGAACATGATAATAGTGTATATTATATCTTGTACATTATTTAATATTAATTATATTAATATTATAGCGTAATTGTAATTAAGGTACCAAGGGTTGTTATAAAGACCGTGGTGCCTTGAACGTTTTATGTCTTACTAGAAATTCTTAATAAACATTTTGTCTGACTAGAATTTATCAAACAAAATTAATAAATCACAAAATTTTAATACAACTTACAAAGTAGCCTGTAAATGCGGTATCTAGGTAATATTTTGTTTCTGTAAACAAAGCATTTTTTCAAACAAAAAATATATTTCTTGTGGTATTTTTCAGTCAATATGGACGAGCAATGTTATTGCTAAGAATAAGAAGTATGCTGGTTTGTATTTGTGATGAAACAAATATGATTATAAACGACTACAATTCACAATGCTTCTTAATCTTAACTTCGCTTTGTGTTAGTATCAGTGTTATTAACCTCAGTTTGTTGTCAACATTACCATAGCAACTTAATACGCCCTAGGGCATTATTTACTCAATAACGGACCTAATGTTGAGGTTGTTATAAAACAATAACATACTAGTAAGACATAAATTACAATAAATAATCCCGAATCATCTCGCTAAGAGAGGTATTGGATTCATGCTAAAAATTGCATATCCAGATTTTAGTGAGAATAAGCATGTTTTAAGGTTAACATTTTTACAATGTGTGTGTGTGTGTGTGTGTGTGTGTTTGTGTGGATGGATGTTGGAAGGACGGTTTCTCAAATTCTATAAGACTAAAGACCAATTTAACTACGTATTTCTTAATCTGACATTAATGGGAAATGTGGAAAAGATTTTGGTAACAATTCGACAACCGGAAGTAGCAGTTTCTTAAAGAAAATATACTAAATAATATTTTTTTTGAAATTTATGTTATTACAAATATTACCCGATACATTGAACATTTTTATTATATCTTCTATTGATTTAGACGTAGAGAATTATAAATGTATAAAATAATCCGTTGTAATGAATCTCACAGCCCAAATAACTCCATGGAAATCAGTTGAAAAATTAAAATGTTTGTAATTGACAGAAAAATATCAGTGTCAAAAATCCAGAAACGTTACTGAAGGCTTTTTCTGGGAAGTACATTTAATATTTCTTATTTTATTATTAATTAAATATTTAAAATTAAAGATACGTTTATATTACACATACATATCAGAAATACCGCCAATCTTTAAATGAATTTTATGAATCTCGAACAATTTAGAAGAGTAGGAGGAAACTTTTTTATAGAATGAATTAAAAAATATAAAAATATATTAGTAATAGATGTAATAAGAATTTTTTGTGTGCACGCGAAACATTAAATACAATATGTACTTATATGGTCTAATATGGAAATGGCGAGACGTCTTGTGCTGTCCGCAACAGATTTTTTTTTATTATACAATATGAAAAAAAAATTCAAATGTCAGCGTAGCGCATTGGTTAGCACAGCTGCCTCTGAAATTTTGGATTAGGGTTCGATTCCCGTTTAAGGTAATTATTTTTTACCTCTCGCTAAGAGAGGTATTGGATTCATGCTAAAATTCGCATATCCAGATTTTATTGAATAAGCACGATTTAAGGTCCCTACAATCCGATTATAACATTTTTAAAATGGTGTGTGTGTGTGTATGTGTGTGTGGATGTGTGTATGTGTGTGTGTGTGTATGTATGTCTGGATGTTGTAGTCACGATTCCTCAAAAACTATTAAGACTTAAAAAATATTTAACTGCAGTTTCCTCAATCTGACATTCCTGGGAAGAGCTGAAAAGGTTTTGGTAACAATTGGACAACCGGAAGTAGTAGTTTCTTAGAAAAATTCTTCTAAATATATTTTTTTTTGGAAATTTTATATCTTGTATAGATTTAGAGATAAAGACATTATAATATATATAATATTCTAATCGCAGAGGCTAAGGCACTAAGGAGACCACTTGACAAATTCAAATGTTTATAACATAGTTTGTAAATGACATGTGTCAGTGTCAAAAATCAACAGTTTTAGTGACATTCTGATAGTTTTTTTCTGGGAAGTATATTTAATCTTTTTTATTGTTTTAATAATTAAATATTTGAATTATAGGTAAAATGCATATATCCATCAGAAATACCGCCAATCTGATTAATGAATTGGAAGAATCTCTGAAATTTAGGAATTTCCTCATTCAATGAAAAATAGATATAATTAGAATTATATGTGTGCAGAAGACATGTTAAATATAATCAAAAACAATATTTGGATAAAGTTCTGTAATTTTTTGTTATAAATCGACGGTTCAATAGCGAAGTGCAATACAATACTTATATAGCCTTATATGGAAATGGCGAGAGGTCTTGTGCTGGACACCAACAGATTTATTTTATTATACAATATGAAAAAAAAAAAAATAATTCAAATGTCAACGTGGCGATTTGATTAGCACAGCTGTCTCTGAAATTTTAGATTGGGGTTCGATTAATTTTTACATAAAAATTGTGGAACTTTTAAAAATCGATTTTATATTTCCTATAACACTCACTTAAAAATAATAATAATAACATTGTAATAAATAAAGAGAAAATAATTGATAATAATGCATTGTATTTTCTTTTGATATTAATAAACGATATTTTTATAAATACATCAAAAACATAACTACACAAATTTATTATATTTCAGTTATTTATAATATTAAAGTTGGCATTTGTCAGCTGAAGTACCGATTTTTCAAAAGATTTGAGAATACGGGCCAATGCCTTAGAAGGCATATAAAAATTCGACCGAGTAGGCTGCGCGAGAAAGATACCAATAGTGTGACGTCATCTGTATCCCTGGAAATTAATTCAAATATCTCGCAAAGTAATTATTAAAAAAATGTTTTTTTATCTTAATCGTTATTTATTGAGTAGTACTTTAAGGATAAAGTGTACATTTTATTATTTTTGTTATGGTTTATGGGCCTTTGTGTGCAGTGTATTAGTTTGTGCGTATCTGTTATAGGAGTTTTGGGAACAGCAGAAGCAGCTGCAAGAGCTACGAAAGAAGGAGCAGTTGGAAGCGTTGAAGAAGAAGGACAAACATGAACAAAGCGCCGTTGCGTCCACCGAAGTCAAGCAGAAACTTCAGGTTAGTCACAAATTATTTTCACTCTCCAATTATACATAATATGTACTCATCTTAAATTTTACTGACACACTAGTGTCTCTTCTTATTCTTACTCATCTTTACTTCTACTTATTTTTAATCTATTTCAGTTTATGAGTAGTTGTAAGTTCCTTGTAAAATAAAACTATAAGAAAATATTCTAAAGATAACAATATTAATAAACATATCTATTTATAACACTATAATTACATTTTTCGTTTTTATTTATGTGTAATAAAATGCATGTTTTCATTTTAAAATAACCTTAAAAACGTACGTAAAGTTTTATTGCGTTCTATATCTTTATTAATGTTGGAACAGAATTTTCTTGTTAGATTCTGATAAGAATCAAATTGGAAATAGTTTTATTTCTGTTTGACGCAGGGGGGGATCATCGTTTTTTTTTATTTTTACCTCCCGCCAGACCGTAGGTAAGGGAGGTAATGTTTTCGGTCCAAAAATTCGATAGAGTTTTCAATGAATAAGCACGAATTAGGGTCCCCACAACACGTTTTTGCTATTTTTACAATGATGTCTGTCTGGGTGGGTATGTGTGTATGTGACAATTATTTCTATTTTCCGTATAGAGGTTAAGATTTTCGTTTGGCGCGAAACCACAGAATAGACATTTATACAGAAGCGACACTCCTTGTCTGCACCATTGTTGTTGCGATTAGATGTTTTTGACTTTGAACTTTAAATTTGTTAGCAAATTTACGCGCGAAATTTAAATTGTTTTAAATGATAAAAGACAAATTAGAACACAAAAGTACTAAAATAAAAATACATTTTGCATGATATGGAAGTCGTTTTACACAACTTACATTTCTGGATCTTTCAGAAACGAAAAAAACTTACATTTCACTTTCTCCATTTTTTAAATCTACTAATACAGTTTTTATATGAACAAACAAGTCCTCCCGATTTTACTTTTCGTGTTTTTTCTATTTTATGAAAAACTAACACCACTTCTAAAATTCTCAAACGGTTCACAAAATGACATATGTCAAAAGTGAGAAGACGTGTTTGGTTTGCTTGAATTAGCCATAACCCTAAAATACATGGGCGTGACAAGCTGAGACAACAGTTCCTCCAGAATATGTGAAATATAATGATTTTCTTTATGATAACGATTTTTCCTATCGTTTGTTGAAAAAATAACTTGTTTGTTCTTATTAGAAATCTATTTGTGTTTCTCAATATACTTTTATTATTGACCCCTAACAGAAAATGTTCTCATCGAGATAATGAAAAGAACAAAGAATCGTAAGATACGAAGATATGCCGAAACAATCCGATTTTATCCGATTAGACCTTTAAATTTGTTGGCATACTCTTTCTCTCTCTAATTTTCAAGATGTCTAACATGTTGACTCCCGACGGAACCAAATATTTTGAACTTGCTTTCATCGCATCAAAGGACAGTATGCCATTTTTCACTCGTCCACGATGAGTGTTCCTATGCAAATGCAGTTCTGGCCCCCCTGTTTTTCTTTGATAGTACAGGTTTCTTAACGGTTATTTTTCGTAGTAATCCTACATCACAAACCCATCGTATCACAGTGCGATCACTCAAATCTACATGAAATTGTTCCCGAATTTTTACAGAACGTTCATTTGATGATAAAGTAGGATCACTTACGGATAGACTCTGAATGGTTTTTGTTAATTCTAGCACTAGTTTTCTTGGACCACCGACTTTTATATTAATTTTAACACTTCTATACTGCGATTTTTTTTTTTCAAAATCTTTGATATGCCACTTTTACTGATTTTTTAAAAAAATTAAACATTGTGCTGTTTCATAGCATCTTTATGAAGATGTACTACCCTTTTTCTTAAGTCGTTGGAAAAATATTTATTTTTACCCATCTTAACATCAACTTACTAAATAAATGACAAAATACAACTGAAAGTAAGACAATTAAAATCATATTTTCAATAAATTTCCATACTTTTGTCCACCGAAAAAACGAGAATATGTTATTTCACTTAAATCGTACAGTCAATATCAAAAGAGTTCTTGTGAATATATTCTTCGATATATTGACTTTAGAAAATACGATTCAAATTTGCGAGAACTATAAACATATTTAAAAAAAAATGAAATATTTAAAAGTTTCCATACTTTTGTCCGCGACTGTATGTAGTTCTTATGGAAGCGCATTTTCAATTCATATTATTAAAGCTATTTTGTGTTTCTTAAGTACAATTTTGGGTTTCTTACTAACTGTTAACAATACTCTTTGCTTTCTGTACAGTAAAAGTGTAAACAAAATAATAAGTTAAGCATAATTTCATTTTAAAGAAATTAGGATTGCAAATAGTAACATATGTTGTAACTTGGTGCAGTTAGAAATGACTACAGTGACAGCTCAACTTAATTTTTGTAGGTTAGTTTTGAATTTGACGCTGTTTGTCTTTAAAGTTATAATATAAGGTGGTTATAAGTTTTTCGTTTTTGTTATTTGCGATGTCTGAAAGGGTTATTAACTTATCAGCAATAAATAATTTCTTTGCTGACGATTTAAATTGTCAGGATTAAATATAATCGAAAACAGCTACGACCTACGTTTTAATGAATTTGCATTTGTTGCTTTAATTACAGTTTATTCAATAATTTTGGGTGTTTTAGATATTTATACGACATAAGTAGATGGATAATACATTAAAGATTTGTATTTATAAAGTTTAATAGATAAGATTTGCATTTTAAAGTTGTTTTGAACATTTTGAAAATAGCATATTTTTGTTCCCGTATGAATAACATGGAAGTTTAAATCGGCAAAGGCGAGTTAGTGTTTTAGTTTGAATTTGCCGCCACAAATTGACCGTTACACTAACGTGGTCTATTTAAGCTTTCTGCACTAATATAAAAAGTTGATTAGATTTTGGGTAAAGTTGGATAACCGGAAGTGATACTTTATTTGAAGCCTATAACAGTAATGAAAACTATATTAAAATATTGCCCAAAACTTTTCAATTTTAGTATTTAAAACTTTTATATCAAGAATAACATATTAAATTTTTGTTAAAATTGATAAACCGGAAGTGATAATTAAAGCTCTGAACAGATATTCATGAAATAGTATATTAAAGAACGAATGTCATAATGGGCTACTTGCGTACCTTTTTTTTATTTAATATTTTTGAACAGAAGGTAAAAACTTGCTACTCATATTTTTTCTTTTGACAAAATTTTTGTTAATTAGCCATAAAAAAAAATAATGAAATTTGATTATTTGAATTCCCGCCATGTATGACGTAGAATTACGCCGCACCAATGAACAGTCGTAAAGTCACAGCGTGGTGCCGTCCCATAGTAATGGTATGTTTGTGCGGGTAATGTAGATCACCTGTTTGACGTTTTAATCATAGTTTGGAGGTTAGTATTTTAGTTTGTCTTTTTGGTATCGATATTTTAAATTACAAGTAATTACCTATGTGTTTATTTATTAAGTAATTAATGTATTTGGGAGACCAGAGAGAGAGAAAAATGAACTAAAGTCAAATTCAAATTAAAACTTTCTCGCACGCCATGCCATCTATTGATAACATTCTTAAACTTGCTTCCCCTCCCCCAGTTCAATATAAAGACGTCACAGAAAATTTTCTTTCTTAATTTAGTAAAAAACAAATAATTATTTTAAAATAAAATTTATATTTTTATATATGTTTTCAACATAACATTACATGTATAGTGACAGAAATCGGATTTTCAGTACCACGCAAGTAGCCCATTGTCATTTTGTTTTGTGAGAAGGAACAAAATAATCGACATTTATGAAATGCGTTTTTTATACTATTATTTTTCTATTTTACACTTCCTATGCCTTTTTTAAATGAAAAATAGTAGTGTCAAAATTTAGGGAATTTTGTCAGTTGTGGTATTAATGTGATGTTTAAAAATTCATTTGACAACTCTAACCTTATTTTTTTAACAACATACGATATTTTTTAATTTTTTCTAACTTTACTACTTATTTCTTCTCCTCTTCATATTCTTAGTTTTAAATTCAAAATTACATAAAAATAAAATTTTTAACAATCGTTTGTGTTCGTTTATTTAACGAGATTTGACATTTTGATATTTTTGAAATTCTTAGCAACCAACCTTATAAAAATAAATTATACTAGTCTATTACAGCACTTGAATGAACCATTAAGAAACCCCTTTGGGTGCTGTAATACCTTTGTTACCGATGCAAAATAGAAAAATTAATTTATTTCCACGCTTTAAATTGTGTTTCATAATAATTCTTATAACAAATTTTTAATTATTTTCCGCACTAGTGCAGAAGTTTACTATTTCTCGTACTTATTTCAAGTATGAAAACATTTTCAAATAAAAGAAATTATGGTAGGAAAAATTTATTTGTTATTTGCGAAAAAATGTATAGGTCACTAGATACAGGTGAAAATGTAAATTTTCTTTTTTGCTTGTAACTTTGTTATATGAAATAATACAAGATTTAGGTTTGCACTTTCTTAAGGCACTTTTGTATGGTGAATTTGCAGAAGTACTCAAATTTTTTTTATATCTAACCATTTACGAGTTACTGATAGCAACTTTTATTTTCCATATGAAGGTCATATTAAGCTATGGCATTTTTAAATAGAGATTTTTTTTAGCTTTACAATGATATAAAACAATAATAATTTATTTTTATAATTAACAGAAAAATGAACAAAAATTGTTATTTATACTAAAATTGAATTGAAAAAAGTAAATCGAAGGCTGCTATGGAAACAACGAACAACGAAAAAATGCAACAATTGAATTTCTGAATTTTACTTGACAATAGTAGATTATTACGAGTAATAAACGAACTTTGACAACGAATGTAACAACTCAACATATCATATTTTTCTCAACGAGAAAAATGCATTTTTATTACTCGTAATAATCTACTATTGTCAAGTAAAATTGTTGCATTTTTTTGTTGTTCGTTGTTTCCATAGCAGCCTTCGATTTACTTTTTTCAATTCAATTTTAGTATAAATAACAATTTTTGTTCATTTTTCTGTTAATTATAAAAATAAATTATTATTGTTTTATATCATTGTAAAGCTAAAAGAAATATCTATTTAAAAATGCCACAGCTTAATATGACCTCCATATGAAAAATAAAAGTTGCTATCAGTAACTCGTAAATGGTTAGATATAAAATTTTTTTGAGTACTTCTGCAAATTCACCATATAAAAGTGCCTTAAGAAAGTGCAAACCAGAATCTCGTACTATTTCATATAACAAAGTTATAAGCAAAAAAAGAAAATCGCTAAATTTACATTTTCACCTATATCTAGTGACCTATGTATTTTTTCGCAAATAACAAAATACCATTAAAATAGCCTCCTAATGGGGCACTATTGTCTAATTTAACCAACCTCGTAGCTCTTACGGTTCTCGAGATACCAATGCATTCGTACCTTAAATGGGACACCTGTATATATATTTTGAAAACCAGTCGTAAAACATGTACATATAAAAATGAATAACTTCAACAATTCTTACAGAAAAAAAAATGGAAAATGCAGAACTACCCTATTGTATTCTAAATTTTTAATTATTTCCCGCACTAGTGCAGAAGTTTACTATTTTTCGCACTCATTTCAAGTTTGAAAACACTTTCAAATGGTAGAAAAAATTAAATTTCGCAATAGGAAAATCATGAAAATCGTTGAAATTTTTAGTCATTGTGGATAATTTTTATAATTAATAAAAATTTGTTTTAAATAATTGTTTAATTTAACAAGTGCGTAATAGCATTTGGACTTTCCTTTTGTGCGTAAAATGGTGCGCATTAAAATAAATCTCCTTTAGCATTTAGTAGAATTTCCTGCTCGAGAAAATAGCTTTTGAGATGTATGTCTTTGTGTTTTTTTAGTATCCACAAATAGCGAAACAGAAATACTTGTTCTTGTAGGCAAATATAGTTTGTTGGATGTATTTATAGAGCTGGCGGTAGTGATAAATATGGAGTATGCGTTATGTTGTGTTGGTATAGGATCTCGGATCTCTGATAGCATGTTTACGTGTTGTAGGTTTTCCTGATGAAGAAGCAGAGAGATGCTGCTTCTAGCTCCCCGAAGGGGTCGTCAGCTTCCACCTCGACTGGCGACCAAAACTGGTAAGATAACAAAAACATATATTTACCTCCCGCTACCCTTGGTAAGGGAGGTATAGGGATCGTGCTAAAAATCACGTATCGGGATTTTAGTAAATGACCACGTTTTAAGGTCCCTAGAATCCAATTTTAACATTTTCACGTTGATGTCTGTGTGTGTGTGTGTGTGTATGTGTAGGGATTTTGTCTTCGCTCTAACTCAAATACTATCATTCTGAAACCTTGTAATTCTATCCTATTCTAATATGAAAATAAGCCATTAGATTTTGGTGTACATCGGATAACCGGAAATGGCACTTTATCTGAAGCTCATAATGGTTTTTCTTCAAAAAATACCATTAAATGCCATTTTTCGCATTTTATGTCTTATGAGAATTAAAGATTATTGAATTTTCTACAGGAATACATTAATACTTTTTCTATATATTTTACAGATAAATTTAAAAATATTTTTTTTATTAGTCCCGAAACCTAAGATAAACACAATTCCTTTGTTACACAGTTCATATTTCAAATAAATGTAACTGACAGTAAATGTCACTGTCAAAAAACTAATCACTTCAAATTAATAACAGTGACATTTTAAAAAGAAAATAGTAAATAAAGCAATAGTTTTATGCAATGGAACAGTTTGCAGCGTTAGTAAATACGTAGGTAGGTATGTATTTAAATTAATAAAAATTAAATAGAGGGGGGTTTTGTGTTTGCCACATCAGATTTTTTTCTTATTGTCTCTTGATTTAAATCACATAGTGGCTGAGCCTAGAAAGATACATCGAAAAATACCATTAAATGTAATTTTTTAGATTTTGCGTTCATAATGAAGTCCTTACTATACGCAATTTTTTGTTTTAGAAGGTTGGTACTATATGACATTTACTTAACTCTTTTTTACGTAATATATTTTTACCTCTCGCTAAGAGAGGTATTGGATTCATGCTAAAATTCGCATATCCAGATTTTATTAAATAAGCACGATTTAAGGTCCCTACAATCCGATTATAACATTTTTAAAATGATGTTTGTGTGTATGTGTGGATGTGTGTGTGTGTGTGTGTGTATGTGTATGTATGGATGTTGGAGTGACGATTCCTCAAAAACTATAAGACTTAAAAAATATTTAACTGCAGTTTCCTCAATCTGATATTCCTGGGAAGAGCTGAAAAGGTTTTGGTAACAATTGAACAACCGGAAGTAGTAGTTTCTTAGAAAAATTCTTCTAAATATAATTTTTTAGGTGTTTTTTACTTCCTTGTACGAAGTAAAGGAAGTATTGTAATCGCGAAAAAATTCGGTTTCCAGATTTCAACGGAAATATCCATTTTGAGCATCCCTGAATCCATTTTGACTAATTTCGTCGTGACGTCTGTACGTACGTACGTATCTCGCATAACTGAAAAACGGGAAGCCGTAGAAAGTTAAAATTTTGTATTTAGGACTGTTATAACATCTAGTTGTGCACCTCCCTTTTTGGTCATTGCATAACTTTCAGAAGTGGTACTTTACTTGAAGCCCATATTTGATTTTAATGGAAAACTATATTAAAATAGAATCTAAAACTTTTCAAATTTAGTATATAAGACTTTTATATCAATGGAAATAACATAATAGATTTTAGTAAAAATGGTCTACCCGGAAGTGGTACTTTACTTGAAGCCTATAGTAAATTTTAATAAAAAACTATATTAAAATATAATCCAAAACTTTTCAAATTTGGTATATAATACTTTTATATCAATGAAAATAACATAATAGATTTTAGTTAAAATGGTATACCCGGAAGTGGTGCTTTACTTGAAACCTATAATAGATTTTAATGGAAAACTATATTAAAATATAATCCAAAACTTTTCAAATTTGGTATATAATACTTTTATATCAATGGATATAACATAATAGACTTTGGTTAAAATAGACTAACCGGAAGTGATACTTTACTTGAAGCTATTATCAGTTTTTCTTGAAAAAAATGGTGTTATTTTGAATTTAACAATAAATGCTTCAAATAAAAGTTTTAGAGAATTGAATTTTGCGTCGAAAACTTCAAGTATGATTAAATTAGTTCTTTGTATAAGCGAGATATGTAAATTTAAACATTATGTACTTTTTGGTTTCTGTAATTAAGTTTGCTATGAATTAGGGCAAGAAATAACAAAAAAATAAAGAATTTAATGTCAATATCAAATTATGTCAAATAAGTGCAATTTTAAGATTGGGTCTCTTATAATACCTACATATTTTAATTATTAACAAAATATGTATAGTGTAACAAGCGTACAAGGAAGTCATGTGTTGTCCACATCAGATATTTTTTATTAAATATTGAAGAACATAAAATTCTCCATCTAATACACTTAAAATTTTTATTATATCTTGTATAGAATTAGAGACAGACACTATAATTTATAGAGTAATCTAATCGTAGAGACTACGACACTAAGGAAACCAGTTGACAAATTCAAATGTTTATAACATAGTTTGTATATGACAGATGTCAGTGTCAAAAATCAACAGTTTTAGTGATATTCTGAAAGTTTTTTCTGGGAAGTACATTTAATATTTCTTATTGTTTTATTAATTAAATATTTAAAATTGTAGGTAAAATGCATAAATTCCATTAGAAATACCGCCAATTTTGTTAATTAATTGGAAGAATCTCTGACTTACTCATACAATGAAAAATAGATATAATTAGAATTATATGTGTGCAGAAGACATGTTAAATACAATAAAAAACAATATTTGGGTAAAGTTCTGTAATGTTTTTGTTATAAAACGATGGTTTGATAGCGAAGTGCAATACAATACTTACGGTGCGATTCTGTAATTTTCTGTAGCGCTATAGAACTGTAACTCTCAACAAAAGCGCATCATTTTTTAATGTCAAACGATAATAAATGTATTAGTAAACAAAAATTGTTGCGATTTTGTTAATTTTTACATTTCTATAGCGTTATAAAAAATTACAGAATAGTACAATTATATAACATAAAATGGAAATGGCGAGAGGTCTTGTGCTGGCCACAACAGATCTTTTTCTTCTATAAGAAGCCGAATTTTGAAAAAAGAAAAATTAGAGAATTTCTTAATTTAAAAATACAATAACATATGTGTAAGAAAATCAAAAAAATAGTGGAATCCCCCATTGCCACTAGAGTAATTTTTTTAATTAAGTAATAAAAGGATGACAATTTTTTGAATTATGACGGTCTTCTTTCTACTAAACACTTTTTTATGAACTTTTTTTTATCGTTTTGACATAATATTATATTTATTCTTAAAGTAGTAGCTAACTATTTATCGATACTCAGAATTAACATTAAAATAGTTAAAATTAGTAGTGACTCAATGATTAGTATATATGTTTGATGAAAAAAAAAATGTTGGTTCAAACTATTAATTCCTTTACTTTTGGTATTTGACTTTCGATTTGTTTTAAAATCTCAAAAACACTGGTTTCATTTTATGAAACAGCCTGTATTTATTTAATTTTACAATAAAACATTCCATATTGTTATTTAGAAAATATTTATGAAAATTTATAAAATAAAATCTGTTGTGGCCAGCACAAGACCTCTCGCCATTTCCATATTAGGCTATATAAGTATTGTATTGTACTTTGCTATCGAACCGTCATTTTATAACAATAAATTACAGAACTTTACCCAAATATTGTTTTTTATTGTATTTAACATGTCTTCTGCACACATACAATTCCAATTATATCAATTTTTCATTGTATGACGACGTTCCTAAATGTGAGAGATTCTTCCAATTCATTAACCAGATTGGCGGTATTTCTGATGGATATATGCATTTTACCTATAATTTCAAATATTTAATAAATAAAACAATAAGAAAGATTAAATGTACTTCCCAGAAAAACCTATTAGAATGTTACTAAAACTGTTAATGTTTGACACTGACATCTGTCATTTATGAACTATGTTATAAACATTTGAATTTGTCAAGAAGTTTCCTTAGTGCTTTAGCCTCTACGATTAGATCATTCTATATATTATAGTGTCTTTTTCTCTAAATCTATACAAGATATAATAAAAAATTTAAGTGTATTAGATGGAGAATTTTATGTTCTTCATGTAATAACAGAAATTTCCAAAAAAAAATATATTTAGAAGAATTTTTCTAAGAAACTAATACTTCTGGTTGTCCAATTGTTATCAAAACCTTTTCAGCTCTTCCCAGGAATGTCAGATTGAGGAATTCATAGTTAAACAGGTCTTAAGTTTTATATTTTTTGAGGAATCGTCTCTCCAACATACACACACACATCACACACACATAGACACACATACACACACACATATACACACACATATATACATACATATACACACACATACACACACACATACACACATATACATACTCTTTATAATTTATACAAATAATTATTTAATTTTCTTTTACTTTCTCTAATTCGAACAAATTCAAATTCTCCTTGCGAATTCGATGTATAGAGAGTCGACTGTATTTTATTATGAACAATAATTAAAATTTTATAATAAAACGCATAATATGTTTTTTATAATATTTCGAAGAGTCCATTTTACAAAGTCACAAAGAAAATGTTTCTTTGTCCGTTTGCTATCAAGTATTGATTTTTACTTTTCTTGAAAACACTAAAAATATCGCTCTGTTTTGAACAAAGAGGAAGATTTTATTCCTTACTTTGGTTTGCCTGTAACCACAATGTCCGGTTTTACAATTAAACATACTTCACGTTAAAGAAAAATCATAGTTTAATTCATAAAAAATATTGATAACGATACCGCAATAAAATTAAAGAATGTTATTTATTGTTGTTATATTGTTAATCTTGCATTAATATCAGCTAATGTGTCAAATTTATGTAGGTACTACATATGGAAATCTGTAGTTTTGTGTATAAAATATTTAGGATAATTTACTCGTATTTCGTATGATACTTTTTATTACTATATGAATAATTTAAGAGAAGTATGGTGAATGATTTGAGATTCAATCATTAGGTTCACAGAAATAAATTGACATTTCACGAAACGAAACCAATTGTGAGCGTGTTCTCTTTTATAATTTATTATGTTTTTCATATGTACCTGCTGCAATTTACTAGCCTCATATACATATAGGCCATCCAGCGAATCAAGCGGTTTACGTCATAAATACAATATCACTAGAAACAATGACGTCATATGTTAAAAAGTTTACATGAGCATGTAAAACGGATTAAAATATGATCTGTGGGTTGCCTTCATAAATCCAAATCTTTCTTAAAAAGGTAACACGTCTGGTATAATTTTTTTTTCCAGCGAAATTCAATTTTATTTAAAATATTCTGAACGATATTGCTTACGCCGTTATAAATACTTCATTCTTGTAGTATATGCAACAAACTATCTAGTATTATGTGAGATCCTTAAAAAAATACAGAATACCGCATACCATACAATTTCTCACTGTTTCTGTACATTGCGTATAGCGTTTGCCACACGCTGTACATATAGATTTAATTTTCAAATTATTACTAACAAATAGAACGAAATATTACCTCAATATTACAATTCAGTTAAAGTAAGAGCCCACCAATCTATTTTTCATTTTCAAAATAAGTCAATAAATGAACTACAAGCTCTTGAATTTGACATGACAGAGCATTTGACATTTTGTCAATGAACAACGAAACCAAAAACAAAATGAAATCACAATACAGGTTGAAAAGTATAATATAGACATATAATATTTAGTAATATACATGTTCAGAATTACCAAAATTAAAAAAATATAATCAAACGTCATTTTACAAAAATTTACCAAATTTTATTTAATAATAATATATCCAAATATAATTATTTCTATTAAAGGTGTCACATACATAATATTAATAAAAAACCAATAAAATACCGTTAATAAAATATATTTTAAAAAATTAAGAAAATTTCAAAAATCCCTAAGCGATGACGTAAACCGCTTGATTCGCTGGATAGTCCTTACGTATGTCAACCAAAAAACCAGTAACTTGATTCTAGGCGCATTATGATTCCCAAAATTTTCATTTTCATTGTCATATGATATTTAAAACTGACATAACCTAACAATTTTTTTTTTTTATTAATTTAAATACATACCTACGTTTTTACTAATGCTGCAAACTATATTATGTTCCATTGCATATAACTATTGCTTTATTTACTATTTTCTTTTTAAAATGTCACCACTATTAATTTGAAGTGATTAGTTTTTTGACAGTGACATTTATCTGTCAGTTACATACATTTAAAATATGAACTGTATAATAAAGGAATTGTGTTTGTGTTTATCAAAGGCTTTGGGATTTATATATAAAAAAAATATTTTTTAAATTTACCTGTAAAATATATAGAAAAATCTGATGTGGCCAACACAAAACCTCCCGCTATTTAATTTTTACATACATACATAAAATCACGCGTTTCCCACTTAGTGGGTTAGCAAAAACCCGGAAACAATAGTAACAATAAGAAAAGGGATAAGAGTAAGAGCTCAGCTAACTCACTTCACTCTTTAACAACATTCTTCTTTCGCCTTGTCCACAATCATCATAGCATTCATACATAAGAACATATTAAAGTGACTGATTTTCGGTAGCGAATAACCGCATCTGGACCACAATAATAGTTACGCAACAATCATCCTTCGCCACATATCCCTAACCTATTTTTATTAATTTAAATACATACTTACGTATTTACTAACGCTGCAAACTGTTCCATTGCACAAAACTATTGCTATATTTACTATTTTCTTTTTAAAATATCACTATTATTAATTTGAAGTGATTAGTTTTTTGACAGTGACATTTACTGTCAGTTACATTCATTTGAAATATGAACTGTGTAACAAAGGAATTGTGTTTATCTTAGGCTTCGGGACTAATAAAAAAATTATTTTTAAATTTATCTGCAAAATATATAGAAAAAGTATTAATGTGTTCCTGTAGAAAATTCATTAATCTTTAATTTTTATAACACATAAAATGCGAAAAAATGGCATTTAATGGTATTTTTTGAAGAAAAACCATTATGAGCTTCAGGTAAAGTGCCATTTCCGGTTATCCGATTTACACCAAAATCTAATGGCTTCTTTTCATATTAGAATAGGATAGAAATACAAGGTTTCAGAATTTTCTGAATAATATTATTTGAGTTAGAGCGAAGACAAAATCCCTACACATACATACAGTAAAATTTTTGAAAGAAGTCCGATCAAGGCCATCTACGAATTGTATCTACGAATTAAGATTTTGTGCTGTCAAATTTAGTAGTGTCTTTTACTTAGTTTTTATGAGGGTACATAATCTCTTGCGTACCTTATAAAAACTATGTAAACGACACTACTAAATTTGACAGAATAAAATCTTAATTCATAGATACAATTCGTAGATAGCCTTGATCGGGCTTCTTTCAAAAATTGTACTGTACATACATACATACATACATACACACACACACATACATACACACATACAGACAACATCGTGAAAATGTTAGAATTGGATTCTAGGGACCTTAAAACGTGGTCATTTACTAAAATCTCGATATGTGATTTTTAGCACGATCCCTATACCTCCCTTACCAAGTGTAGCGGGAGGTAATAATTAGGAATTATATTTTGTCAAAAATTTAAACTTGTATTTTAGAAAATTATTTGGATGATGCAATTTCAAGAATATTTACAAATAACATTAACGTTTAATAATAGTAACTGGTACATTTTTACCACCCACTAAATATAACATTTGTCCAAAAAAAACTTTGCTAAAGCGTGGATTACACGATAAAGTTTTTATTTGAAAAGTCTCTTCATGAAGCGTGCATTACACGATGAAGTTTTTCTTTTCAAGTGACTTGCAAAACTTTCTCTCTCGTACAATGATGTGAGTGCAAGAGAGACAAATGAATAGATTTTTAAAGAAAAACTGGAACATGCGCTACTTTTTCTTAAAAGTCCATAGAAGTTTCGACTCTCAAGTAAATGTCAAATGTCATTTGCGTTTATTACCTCTCGCTAAGAGAGGTATTGGATTCATGCTAAAATTCGCATATCCAGATTTTATTGGATAAGTACGATTTAAGGTCCCTAGAATCCGATTATAAAAGTTTTTAAATGATGTCTGTGTGTGTATGTGTGTGTGTGTGTGTGTGTGTGTGTGTGTGTGTGTGTGTGTGTGTGTGTGTGTGTGTGTGTGGATGTGTGTATGTGTGTATGTATGTCTGGATGTTGTAGACACGATTCCTCAAAAAATATAAGACTTAAAAAATATTTAACTGCAGTTTCCTCAATCTGACATTCCTGGGAAGAGCTGAAAAGGTTTTGGTAACAATTGAACAACCGGAAGTAGTAGTTTCTTAGAAAAATTCTTCTAAATATAATTTTTTGGGAGTTTTTTTTATTAAATATTGAAGAACATAAAATTCTCAATCTAATACACTTAAAATTTTTATTATATCTTGCATAGATTTAGAGATAAAGGCACTATAATTTATAGAGTACACTAATCGCAGAGGCTAATGCACTAAGGAAACCAGTTGACAAATTCCAATGTTTATAACATGACATATGTCATTGTCAAATATCAACAGTTTTAGTGACATTCTGATAGCTTTTTCTGGGAAGTATATTTAATTTTTCTTATTGTTTTATTAATTAAATATTTGAAATTATAGGTAAAATTGTGGTAAAATGCATATATCCGTCAGAAATACCGCCAATCTGGTTAATGAATTGGAACAATCTCTGATATTTAGAAACTTCTTCATACAATGAAAAATATATATAATTAGAATTATATGTGTGCAGAAGACATGTTAAATACAATAAAAAACAATATTTGGGTAAAGTTCTGTAATTTTTTGACGGTTCGAAAGCGAAGTGCAATACAATACTTATATATCCTAATATGGAAATGGCGAGAGGTTTTGTGCTGGCCACAACAGATTTTTTTTTTGATGTGCGCTTTAAACTGAAAAATGCCAAAATGGGGTAGAGAAGTAATTGAAATCTTGATGGCTATACAGAGAATTTATTTTAAAATGCAACATTATAGTTCATCACTTCCATGGTTACTCACTATTGTCAAAAAATTACAGCAATGTAATATTTGTCCATTTTAAAATGCAACATTATAAATAGTATTGCAGCACAGGAGATACCTCCAAAACTCATCACAAATTGTGTCAGTTCTTATTATGACCGACTAGAATAGTGCCTTAGTGTGAATGGGGGTATTTTTTTTAACATTTATTATATGAAAGTTATGAATTTTTGTAAGCTAAAGTTTGTTAAGATGTGCAGCACTCATGTTTTGATTTTTTGTTAATCGTATGTAGATTAATTTATTGTAAATTAGTTTTGATAATACGAAACTACAAATTTTGTATGTTGCATTTTAAAATGGACAAATATTACATTGCTGTCATTTTTTGACAATAGTGAGTAACCATGGAAGTGATTCGTCATATGTTGCATGTTAAAATAAATTCCGAAAAATTTAAGTAATGAAAATTCAACGACAATAGGCTCTTCAACCACATTAAAATCTTGCATATTTGTTACTAATTTTCAATAATACGTTTGAAAACAATGTCAAAAAATATAACACTTTATTTATAAAATATATATTACGCCTGTAATTAATTATTAAAAGTAGAATTTTTTTACCTCCAATTGGGGATTACACCATTTTTTTTTATATAATTTCATCAGAAAATATTAGGAAAACTAAGACTATTGATAAAAATCCGGTGAAAAAATTCCTATTAATAAGCGAGTTATGGTCTCCCGAATTTTGAAAAGATTTAAGACATTTATGTGTTTTTATATCAAACTGTTTTCATCATGGATGTAAATGTTCTTGAAATATATGCTATTTTAAGTTATATTTACATAAAAATAAATGAATATTATAACACTGTATAAGTCTACATACTTTATAATTACAGGTGTATTTAAATTATTAAATTTAATGCAAGAACAACAGGTTAATTGCGTAAATCTGCCTTTACAAAACCACTGTCAATCACTTTTTCTTAATATAATATTAGAATATTTAAATATAACTTCACACATAAATACAATATCAAACAATTCACAACGTAACATCAGCTTTCATGTGTCAGCTTGTTTAAATGTTTAAAAGTTTGATTGAATAGTTCCGCAATTCTACACAGGCGGCGTTGTTCTGTCATCAGACGGTATGACGTCACACAGTAAATTTCAATTTTGTATAGAATCTTTTCCAATTAATTACAGGCTTAATTATATCACAATACAGGTGAAAATATGAAAAATATTCATATATTAACGTCTATTTTCGAAAAATAAATTTTAAAAAAATTAGTTGAAGAGCCTATTTGTAAATATTAATTCTTTTATTTGTTTTCCATTTTATAAACTGTGCACGATTATTTAAAACGTACGAATAAAATAAAAATTTTCCCTTGTTCAAGTTCCAAATGTCACCACCATGTTCGCATGCTTATTTACATATCCCAATATTAACTTTTGTGGTAGTATTTAAACTTATTACACACTCAGCCACGCAAATTTAGGTACCTTTATCGTTTATCATGCATTTTTACTTTTAATTATTCTTAATACTTCTAAAAGTATTTTTTCTCGTAAAATGTGCTATAAAAAAAGAGTAAAAAAAAATATCTCTAACTTATTTATATCTTTGTTGAAAAAGCACACAATAAAAACATATTCTCGGGGTTTAAAATAGACTTTATGTCTGAGTTCTATGCATATAAAGCATAAAATTTTCACAAAAAACTGGATTTTATTAAGTCATTGTATAATATATCAACTAAAATTTAGACAAAAACCTGTTATTTTATTATAAAATGCCAATGTTTTATTTACTACAACTATAGTTTTTAGCCAAATATAAAAAGAACGACCTCGAAAACATATTTTAAGAACTATTCTTTATGTAAGATAACTAAACATTTATTATAAAAAATATTTTTGTTCTGGCTAAAAATAATACTGCAGACAATTATACTTTAGTCTGTTTTTACTTTTTATTTTCAAAATAGAACCCAGATTTTATCCAGAAATATTATTTTTGTTTATTCATGTTTTAAATAGTACTAAATAATCGATTATACGAAACGTGTTGCCTGGAAACACCACGAATTGCTTTTTGCACCTTGTCCAATGACGTCACAGAGTGAGAGACACGACCATTTTGATTTTCACACTGGTCTTAAACGTCAAAGTGACATTTAAAGATAACCTAAAATTTATGAAAGTAAACATGTCGATGGAATGTTGTTTCGTGCAAAAATAAAGAATAAAATAATATTCTGCAATATATTCAATGTCTTACATGCGTTTATAACCTTCTACCGTCTAAATCAAAGATTCAAAAGTGAAAGAAACATCTGATGTAACGTAGATAATTTCACGCCAAGTGAAAATATATTTATAAAAATAAATAGAACGATATTAAATTAACATATTATAGCATATTCAAATATGTAATCGTCAATTTATAGTTTATATATATTTTTCTTTTAGAAATTATGTGTCCATATAAAATATCTGTTTGAAATGAGTCTGAACTTGGTTCGTAACGTTGTGACGACAAAACATGGCTGGTTTTTGCAACTTTTTAAAAATATCATACTTTAAAACGATTTTGTACAACAAAAAATATAAATAAAAAATAATTTAATCATACTGATCGATGAATTAGACTATCCTTTTTCGATTTAAACAGAAAAAAGGTACAATTTTTTTTTGCATGACCTCATTTTGTAAATTTAATAGAAATTTTTTTGGTTAAAAAATTATCCAATTGAATCCCTGTATTTCTGATCACGTGTGCGAAAGTAACCAATCAAAACAAACTTACACTGATAATTATCCTAAGACAATTATCACTTATGGCATTAGGTTGCTAAGGAACAAACACTTTTTGACAGATAATTAAAGATTGTTTTAATTTGAAAATGATGTTTTGACGGTATGAAATTGAATATAACGCTTCAATTCATAAAATACACACTCACACTCACAAAAATTAGAAAATATCATTCTATTATTATTACTATTAAACGTTTGTATTATAAAACTGGAATGTGTCTCGGCATCTCGTAGTGTCAATGTCAATCTTGTTATCGTTACTCACTTCACACTGAACAATATTCATAGCTACTACTGACATCTATTGGGTGATTTTATAATTATAAAAATTCTGCTAAATATAAATTCTTCATAAATTTAATTAAAATTGCAAAAAAATTTCTCACCGAATACTCCTCGATCACTGATAAATACTTATAATTTTAACCCAATTTCCTCAAGCACGTTGCTTTTGGGTAACATCACTTCCGCCTTCGGCGTCGGGCTGTTACCAAGCAAGGCTCTTTCGGTGACTGTCATAAAATTATTTCGTAATTGTATTTATTGTATATAACAAAGTGGTAACAGATTTCATGTATGAATTTTTAAGTATTAAAACGAACGAGCTATAAGTAAATATAGAGTGGCGGATGAGCGCTGCTGGCCGTACACACTTGGACGAAATAATTTACCTTTTATGTTAGAATTATAAATATAAATAATGCAATTTGTGTGCAAGTTTTATTCTGACATATATCATATTTCGAAATAAATAAATAAATAAATTAATACATATTTAGTTTCACAGATATATAATATGGATGATGTGAAACTATTGATAAATTAATATAATTTAAGAATTTTTACTGCGAATCCTTATTTTGTTATAATATTTTACGATAATAAATAACAATTAATATGAAAAATGTAACTGCATTAATACAATATATTGAAAAAGTAGCAAAATAGGTAGATAGATACATAAATAAATAAAATAAATAAATATATCATCACGGCATCACCTCACGGGCACTCATAGCTGGTGTGGAGAGTGCGCCACAGGGGTCACTTTTGTGCCATTTAAAATTGGAAATATTTGGCGTCTGTCGGGATCGAACCCGGTTCCCCCAGGTTCGAGACCAGACACTCAGGCACGCGGCCACGGGACCCCTAGATAGATACATAAAAACGAAAATAGTGAAAATTAAATTATATATTTTATTATGACAATAATAACGTATAAAATACAATAACAAAAACAAATTCTTTAAATAAAATAAACAAATTTGTGAAAATAATCACTACATATATGAAATAGAAAATAATGTTTTTATTGACCTTTAAATATGATTGTTTTGGTCAAAAATTGTCGAATGTTAGTTCCTTGAATATCTGTAGACACAGTCCTACTATTTACACAAAAAATTGATTATCTATAATAATTGTTCTTGTATTTATTTTAATTACAACAGAAATTTTTGTTTCAATAAAGAAAATTTGATTGTAATAATAAATATCAGTAATTCCATAAAAATAAATTGATTATATTCGTTGTTGGATTTAGGCGAGAAACTATTATCAGACTACAGGAGGTAAAATCGTAAATCCGTCGCTAATTAAAACTTTGAGTTAAAATTTTTGAATATAAAATTTACCTGTGAAACGACTTGCAACTATTTCTAATTTATCTGTTTCCACACTGAGGAACAACACACTTTGCGGGCATTTTTAATAAATAGTGCAATAAGCGCTGAGAAAAACAACGTGTAGCGTCTGAGCTGAGCACTCAGTTATAGTAATGGCCGCCGACCTAAGCATTCAACTGTGTACGGGTAAAGTACGCGTTCAGCATGCGATGCGCCACTCTATATTTACTTATAGCTCGTTGATTAAAACATAATATCTATAAAAGTGTAGAGTAATATATAAATTTATATATTTTATTATTTATGTTTATTTATGTAATGTTTATTTTTTTTATTTGTCTTAGGAATGAGGTAATGGATCAATCCGGCACAAACAGTACAAGCTCTCAGTACAACTTAGATGCAACAAATCCCAAATGTGATTCTGACTTTCCACTTAGAAAAACCGGTAAGTTACAATCAAACTTATTTTTAATTTTAATAGTACAGTGTGTTCAGAAAAAAAACAACCTATGTAATTCGGAGTAGGCTATGAACACAGAAACGTATGTCTGATCATTATTCAATTCAAAAGCAAGTTGTCAAAATTGATTGTGAAATGTAATTTTTTAGGAGAAAAGATAATAAAGAAAGATACAGAACATTCACATTCACCGTTTTCTAATTTATTTCTATTTCTAAAATAAGGATTCAAAAAAATTTCTTTAGTTAACATTTTTAACAATATCTCGTGTCAAATTGGCATTTAGTTAAATACTTTTAAATTGACATATGTTTTTTTGTTCATAGCCTACTCCGAGTTAGGATTTTTGTTTTAACACAATGTATACCGTGAGTATTTTTTAACGTGAAACATTGAGTTTGTCATATCCACGGTTACTACTTGACATTTGATTGACAGCAATGTATTTGCCCGTTCCATTTAAAATGAAACATAGGGAACGAATTTGGCATTTGATAAGACGTCAATAGAGGTTAATTTTGTTTAAATAATTATACCTGCATTCTAAATTAAAATTAGTTGTAGAAAAAATATAGTGTGCATCTTGTGTCCGAGTGGTTTTCTGACTCGGCTAAATTTCTTACAATATTTAAATATAATACTTCTGTCAAATTCATTCCCCATGTGTCATTTTAAATGAGACAGACAAATACATTGCTGTCAATCAAATGTCAAATCATAACTTATAGGAAAATTCAACGGTTACCTGTCATATTGACAAGATGTCATTAGAGGTTAATTTTGTTTAAATAATTGTACCTGTTTTCTAAAAATTAAATTTAGATGTAGAAAAAATACTGTGTGCACCTTGTGCCCGAAATGTGTTTAGTGCTCTCGAGTGGTTTTCTGACTCCGCTAAATTTCTTACAATATTTAAATATAATACTTGTGTCAGATTCGTTCCCTATGTTTCATTTTAAATGGAACGGGCAAATACATTGCTGTCAATCAAATATCAAGTCGTGACCATGGATATGACAAACCCAATGTTTCACGTTAAAAAATACTCACGGTATACAAAGTGGAATAGAATTCATTAAACCAAAAATGTGGGGTAGCTTAAACTTTTTGTGAATCTAGTTGAAATACAGAGACAAAAGAAAATATAAACATGCATCTAAATAAGTAGTATCCTCATACTAAGTTTTAAAATTTTTGTGTAACTAGTACAAGAGTTATTAATAAAATTAATATATGATTTAATTTTGGTACATTCTGTATAATCTATTTCATTAATAATTTGTAAGAATATCTAAATGAATATACTTGCCTATTATAACGTGTTCTATATTTTATAGTATTACATTTAAATTTTATGCATATTTATTTGAATAATTATTGTTTTAACAAAACAAGTACTATTGATTTATTAATAGCCAATCAATACTTGTAATTAATTTAATTTGGCATTAATTACTATGCATTAATAATTATTCTTAATTATTTGCATGATTTATGCAAAATACATAATAAATAATCAGTCTTACAGGGTTGAGTCTGGGAAGACTCCCCCCCTCTCCTTAACTTTTTTATTAAAGTGATAGAAAAAAATGGCTCATATAAAAGTTCTATTATTTTAAATATATTATTTGTTGGCAGATATAGATACTTTTTATAAAGTGTGGTTTACAAGATAAGACTTATTTTAAATAGCAATCTATAATTAATTTACTAAAATATAAACTCTTTTTAAGGATGTAAATGTTTGTATATCAAAAATATGAAAAAATTTGAAAAAAATAAGACAGCTGAACACTATTAGAAATTATTTTTATTCAAATAGTCTAGGTGGCTATGTAAAAATTAAATTTAAAAGTTAATTTATTAAAAAAAAAAAACATTTTAAACAAGTAACAATTATGGGTCTATTTTATTTCGTTATTTTCCATTGTTACATTTTGTTTATTTTCACATAGCCACCTAGAATATTTGAATAAAAATAATTTTTGATATTTTTCAATGGGGGATTCCAGCCCAATCGAATCAAAGGAAAATAGTAAAAAAATACGAATTTATATGCTGAATAACGAATATTAATGAAAAAATGAAATGGTATAATGGGGAAGTTTAGCATTATAAAAATTCTACATAACATACTATTTTCTCACAAATATAACACAAATGACTGCTGAAATTGAAATTAAAAATTAAAATTATTGCTCCATTTATTTATAATTAATAATTTTTGAGTAAACTGTAAGTACGTCACAAGTCAGTTATGTTAGACTTAGACAGAACGGTGAAATCGAACCACTTGAACGTAGGTCGTAACAACACCTCAGTCTCAAGTGACTGGTAACCGCAACCGCGAGCGTCAGTGTATAAGCGACATACGTTGCGCCAAGCCTCTACCGACGTCATCACAGCTTAAAATCGGATTTTCCGGAAAATCTGGGCATTTTTGAAAAAACATGTTACATCATTTTTTAAGTCATTTTTCATGGAATAAAATAATAAAAAAAATCGCTAAACTTCCCCATTGAGATATTTCGGAAATAAGGGGTTTTTTGTTATAGCACTTCGACACTAATATAAAATCTATATATAACATTTTGATTCGGGATCGAAAGACCGCTTATACATGCATAACGAATAGCGTGTTAGGAGGTGGGGATTACTACCAATGGAAGTTAAGAAATTCAAATTCGAAAGGAGGGGCTAACATTCCTGTACTGCAGTTTCCAAACAGTTTTTATTTTAACATAAATTTCTTGCATTAAACTTAATAATTTAAATACACCTGTAATTATAAAGTAAGTAGACATATTCAGTGTTATAATATTCATTTATTTTTATGTAAATATAACTTAAAATAGCATATATTTCAAGAACATTTAGGTCCATGATGAAAACAGTTTGATATAAAAACACATAAATGTGACGTCACGTCAATCTTTTCAAAATTCGGGAGACCATAACTCGGTTATTAATAGGAATTTTTTCACCGAATTTTCATCAATAGTCTTAGTTTTCCTAATATTTTCAGATGAAATTATATAAAAAAAAAATTGTGGAATCCCCCATTATCTTATTTTCTCGAATTTTTTTATATTTTTGATGTACAAACTTTTACACAATTGAAAAGAGAAAAAAATAGTGGTTTATATTTTAGTAAAATAATTATAGATTGCTTTATAAAAAATATCTGTATCTGCCATCAAATAGTATAATTAAAATAACAAAACTTTTATATGAGCCATTTTTTTATGACTTATAATAAAAAAGTTAAAGGGGGGTTTCTTCCCAGACTCAAACTGTATATCGTATATTGGCAGCCCTGTATAATATGTATTTTAGTACGTCCTAAACTTAGTATTATTAAGATTAGATTGGAAATCAATAAAATGTATTTTTAGATATTTTGCAAAGTACAAAGTTTGTTAATTATTTATACTTTTTGTTTCTTCATATAAACTTTGTTTTAAAGTTTAAAAATAGCATATCAAAATTAGTCAGCGCTGTAAAAATGATGTAACAATTAATATAAAAACTATATGTCAAATTATAGATTGAATAATACACAGAGTGTCTCTTAAATAGAGGGACATGGCTTAACCACAGATTCCTGAGGCTAAAATAAGACGATTTAACCAAACTTGCTTCTACCGGAAAGTGTACCATTTAGCCAGAATTCTTCTTCAAAGTTCTTCGAAAAAAAAAAAAAAATTTGCTTATAATAATCGGACGCTTTATTCGATTTGGATGAAATTTGTTATGACAGTTTATATGGTTATGTCATCTTTTAAGATGATACTTGTTATTATTAGTGAACCAATAGTGTATGAAACTTAGGTGTCCCAACATTAATTAGACCGTAACTTTTTAATGGCCACGCCGATAACGTGAAATTATTTTTCTTTAGAAAGATACATTCAATAGTAAACTTTTGTCTCTCTGTGTAATTTGTGATATCTGTTACGGTTCACACAGAAAAAAATAAAATCTGAGTGTCTGCACTGCTAAAATTTTAAAATAAATTTAATCTAGCAGTCTATTCAAATGTCAAACAAGTAATTTTTAATGACAGTAACGAGTTGTCAATCTTCACAACTTGTTTAGGAGTAAGCTAACATATTTATTCGTGTTATTTATAATAATGGTAGTAAAATATTATTAGGCAAAACAGACGGATGTTACTAATTTTAGAATATTGTGAAGAAAATTTTTGACAACCCGTAAAACAATTGATATTTTCATTAAAAATTACTTGTTTGGCATTTGGATAGACTGCTAGATTAAATTTATTTTAAAAATTTCGCAGTGCAGACACTCAGATTTTATTTTTTTCTGTGTGAACCATAACAGATATCACAAATTACACAGAGAGACAAAAGTTTACTATTGAATGTATCTTTCTGAAGAAAAATAATTTCACGTTTTCGGCGTGGCCATTAAAAAGTTACGGTCTAATTAATGTTGGGACACCTAAGTTTTATACACTAGTGGTTCACTAATAATAACAAGTATTACCTTAAAAGATGACCTATAACCATATAAACTGTCATATCAAATTTCATCCAAATCGAATAAAGCGTCCGATTATTATAAGCAAAATTTTTTTTTTTTCGAAGAACTTTGAAGCAGATTTCTGGCTAAACGGTTCACTTTCCGGTAGAAGCAAGTTTAGTTAAATCTTCTTACTTTATCCTCAGGAATCTATGGTTAAGCCATGTCCCCCTATTTAAGAGACATCATGTATTGACACTGTGAAAAGTATTACATTGATTAAATTAAATATTAATATAGTGGGGTTCTCCTATTTTAATATTACCTTCCGTCAATTTTATGTATTTTTAACACCCTAACTAAATGTTTAGTACGCTCTGTGTAAACATAGTCATTTATTGATGTTTGTTTGTGGTAGCATCGGAGCCGAATCTTCTGAAGGTACGCATCAAGCAGCGTGTAATGGAGCGACGATGCAATCCAATGACAAAAAGGCATGTGCATACACCGTCCAGTGTGCAGGCCTTCCGCAAGAAACTCCAGCTGAGTGGGGCCGTCGCCAATGTACCCCAAGCTGCCTCTGCCTCGATAGCTGGTAAGTGCTCATAATACACATCCAAATACAGAATGATAAAAAAAAGACTGAGTCTGTTGGCAATGACAGAAATTAATGGGGTCCTATACCATTTTTTTTTTATTTTTTTTTCCTGTAAGAACAGGATAAAATAAGAACTTCAGTACAAACGCGACTTAAAAATTTTACGTAATAAGCGAGATATGAATTTTTAAAGTTTAAGAATTTGTGCGTGACGTAGCAGGTACTAACAAGTGATCGACAAACAATGGGACAAACTGTTAGTTATACTGGAAACAATTTTTTTCATGTTTGCATAGCTAAAATGTTTTTATATAAAAACTTATACGTTATATTCACGAAGAAATTATTATTAAGTATAAATAACATAAATAATAAGCATTTAACAAGGATTTCTTCCTAATAAATTACAGAACATTGAAACAGTTTAACAATATTATTACACAAAGTATGACGACGGATGGCGCTAATGTTTGCCTGTTTTGAAGTTTCAATATTAATTTAATTAATATTATTATTAATTTAATTCATATTACAAATTGATTTAATTATAAATACATGATTATTGTTAATATTACTAGATGTTATAATTAAACAAGTTCATCATACACAAAATTGTTAAATGTTTTGTTAGGTTATAGAACAACATGACATTTCATATTCTTTCGAAGGTGACCGCTGCAGACGCGCGAATCTTCTTTTTAAAATCAGGCGACCAATCAAATTCTTAGTACCTTACGCGTCATACCCAATTAGTAATCAGCTTCAATCGCTTGTAGTTTGTGACCTAGTTAATATTTAAAGAAATTTTTTTCACTAATACTCATTAATTTATGTATATTTTCGTCTTCTTATTTAAGATAGTTAAAATATGACTATGGTATAGGACCCCATTGAAATTGGTAACACTGGTACAAAAATTTATTTTCCTGTTGTTAACAGTGACATTTGAAAATTTAAATTTCAGTACATTTACATTTTTTATGCACGGACGTATCATAATTTGACAATTACACACGAATTTCTTTTACATAAACGTCATTTTATAGCCCGCGGGCCTCATTATAGCGCGGCGGGCTATAATGAAACGTTAAACCATATTATAACCTACAATGTAAACAATTTAAACACGCAACATGAAAAGTTTTTATTACAAATCGAAAATTTTTATATTCTTTAATGAAAAATGAAAATTAATTTTGTGATATTTATATGGAAAGCACGGAGATACACAAAATAAAACTTAAATGACATAAGTAATAAACAAACAATAAACTGTTGTTCTCCGTTTTCATAGCAACACTAGATACTGGATGTACGAGGACAAATTCTTTTCGATACAATTTTTCTAACACTCATACTTTGAAAATTTTCGTCCGTGCATAAAGTTTTGTATGTACCACAAGCTTAACTTGCTTTTATGGCCTTTGACGTGTTTTTATCCCTCACCTTACGCTCTTAATACATAAATAACTATTATTAAAATGGTTTTTACATTGGAGCATGACACTTTTATTTTATGTAAATTTTATATTTTTCAAAATTAAACAATATTTGGGTTTAGTTCTGTAGATATTTTATTAAATTAACAACGTTTCGACAGCAAGGTACTGTCTTCTTCAGGTTTTAATAATAATAACATAAATAAATAAATATGTAGTCAAGACTACAAGTATATAAAATCAAAGGTACATTGATAAAACATACAAATGAAAAAGAAAATTATAAACGAATAACAGGGTACCATGATTTATTTAGTTCATAGCCTGTGTTGTGAAGATTGATATTATTAGGAGACTTCTGAATTTCAATTGCTTCTCTTATCAATCTTCTATTCCAGTGATTTTCCTTTGCTATAATTTTCGTATTTTCAAAATCAACTCCTTTTTTGTGGTGAAATATGCTATTGTGAAGGTAGTTAAGAATCTTATAATGGGGGATTCCACCATTTTCTTTTATTTTATAATTTCATCTGAAAATATTAGGAAAACTAAGACTATTGATGAAAATCCGGTGAAAAAATTCCTATTAATAAGCGAGTTATGGTCTCCCGAATTTTGAAAAGATTGACGTGACGTCACATTTATGTGTTTTTATATCAAATCTTGAAATATATGCTATTTTAAATTATATTTACATAAAAATAAATGAATATTATAACACTGTATAAGTCTACATACTTTATAATTACAGGTGTATTTAAATTATTAAGTTTAATGCAAGAAATTTATGTTAAAATAAAAACTGTTTGAAAACTGCCGTACAGGAATGTTAGCCCCTCCTTTCGAATTTGAATTTCTTAACTTCCATTGGTAGTAACCCCCACCTCCTAACACGCTATTTGTTATGCATGTATAGGCGGTCTTTCGGTCGCCAATCAAAATATATATAGATTTCATATTAGTGTCGAAGCGCTATAACAAAAAACCCCGTACTTCCGAAATATCTCAATTATACCATTTCATTTTTTTTATTAATATTCGTTATTCAGCATATACATTCGTATTATTTTTACTATTTTCCTTTAATTCGATTGAGCTGGAATCCCCCATTTCCTATAGAAATTGTAAGCCGATATTGTAATGAAAATAGAATTACATAAATACGTATATAAATCTGATGGTATTAATTATGAAATAAAGACAGCATAAAATATAATATTATGTTTTGTAGGTTGCTCATCAGTGTGTAATTCGCATAGTAGTGGAGACAGTCCGGATGCAGAAAGAGGTTCTCCAGCTTTGCAAGGACAGGCTACCATCAAAGAGGTCAGTAAAATTCCTGCCTAAAGTTGTTTCATTTTTAAATTGGAAGTGGCTAAATGTCTATCGGCTGGCGGAATTTACATGATTATACAGTATGTCTCCGGATTGAGTTTACAAAAGGAAAAAGATCTTATTTTTGATTTTACAAAAAAATACCAAGGGAAGAAAAATTTTTGCTTGAATTAAAACGCATGTTTCAGTTATTAAAACTTTTAATTAATGTAAGGTTCTTTTATTATAAGGTTTTTTTGTATTTTTTCCTCCTAATAACATAATTATTGCATTGAAACTAACGTTATTTTAGTTGGCTTTGAAATATTGACAAATGATTATTAATTCTAATTTCAGAAAAAAAAAGCGAAAATGAAAATACTTTTAGTTTATTCAGTTAACTCTTTTTTATCTGAAATTAGAATTAATAATCATTTGTCAATATTTCAAAGCTAACTAAAATAACGTTAGATTCAATGTAATAATTATATTATTAGGAGGACAAAATACGAAAAAACGTTATAATGAAAGAACCTTGCATTCATTAAAAGTTTTAATAACTGAAACATGCGTTTTAATTCAAGCAAAAATTTTTCTTTTGCATTTTTTCGTAAAATTAAATATAATTTTTTTTTCCTCTTGTAAACTCAATCCGGGGACATCCATACTAATATAATAAATGTGAAAGTAACTCTGTCTGTCTGTCTGTCTGTTACGTTTTCACGCCTAAACCTCTGAACCAATTTTGATGAATTTTGGTATAGAGATAGATTGGACTTTGGAGACGGACATACGCTACTTTTTATCGCGAAAATAAAACTTAAAGGGGTGAAATAGGGATGAAAGTTTGTACCGCTCTATTAGTACAGTTGCACAAGTGAATAATGAATTGAACCACACTGACGCATGATGAGTAATTATTTGATTAATTGGACAATGAAATTTTTGTCATTGGCGTGTAGCGCAAGATAAAACTTTCGTGAAAAAAATTGAATTATCAAAATTTAATGATCAAAATGAATCGAAAGCATAAGCAAGGTTCTACAATAAATATTTCACATAGTACAGTAAAAAGGATTCTAGCTGAAAACAAAAAGAAATTTAAATAACCCAGAATCAAAATTAAATTCTCTGGGAAAAAACAAAATTGAAAATTTTGATTTTCAGGTATTTTACAGTGTATTACAGTGTAGTTTTATTTGATTAGAACAAATAAACGTTCAAATACAAAAGATTAAATTTGATTACAACAATGAAAAGTTTTACAGTTAATAACAATGTAGTTTTATTTGATTACAACAATTTTCACCTACAGTAGACTAAATCTGATTGCAATAATAAAAATAACTATCACACAAATTATTATCATCATTAACTATATTGATTATTGTAATAAAATAAAAAATTAATTGTGATTTTGATTTTTTCTTTATTTAGTTGTTAATATTAAATCCATACTAATATAATAAATGCGAAAGTAACTCTGTCTGTCTGTCTGTTACGTTTTCACGCCTGAACCGTTGAACCAATTTTGATGAATTTTGGTGTAGAGATAGATTGGACCTAGGAGAAGGACATAGGCTACCTTTTGTCGCGAAAATAAAACTTGAAGGCGGTGAAATAGGGGACGAAAGTTTGTATGGAGAACCCATCATTTCTCAAGTTAAGGATATAAAAATTCTTATTTATGCTTTTGGTAAGAAATAAAGTGTTTTAGCGTTTTTAAAAAATCGTCCATTAAGGTGGTACAATAGGAGATGATTTCAATTATTTTTTTATCTGTAGTAAAGTTTTAACCGTTAGCAGATTTTCGATATTTGTCGGAGAGATAGCTTGCATCATAATGTACATAAGTAAAAGTACCCGAGACATGTTTAGAAAAGGCGCTTTTAGGTGCGGTGCGGGGATCGGGCGGAGCCTGTTACATGTACGATGCGAGGCAGGTTGCCGGCTTCCTATGCAACGCATGTCTCCGAAGTAAATGTGAAAAATTACTGGTACACGTGTAGCTAATCATTATTTTAGCTTTACCCGTGCGAAGCCGGGGTGGGTCAGCTAGTACTATATAAACGTGACTTTGGTTTTTATTCGTTCTCATTGCTTGGAAAATGATTTTTTTATCCAATGCTTCCGCAAATTCTTCATGATTCGAAAATATCATTGAGTTTTATATCATTTTAATTTTTACATTATTGATTAGTTTTTTATTTTGTCAAAATTAAATATTATAATGATTTTTATTATTTCGTCAAAATTTAGTTCACGGAAAACTTAATCGTGTAAATAAAATTGTAAGGTCACTTATAAAGATACTTTTCAAGTCACTTGAAATGAAAAACTTCATCGTGTAATGCACACAAAACAGACACAAGATAATAATGAAATATTTGATTGTTATTCCCCTTAGGAGATGGAGGAATACGGGTACGGTTCGCTCCGCCGTAGCTCCTCCCACAACAGCATCGGCTGCACCCCTCTGTTCTCAAGCCCGTCCATGCCCAACATCTCATTAGGGGCGGCGGCTCAAGCCCACCTAGCGGAAGTCTCCGAGGCGAAAGTGCGGGCCGCTTGCACGGCACGGCTCGGCATGCCCCTCACCGGACAGATGCTCAGTGGGACGCTGCCGTTCTATCCGTCGTTACCGGCCATCGAATCGGAACCGCCCGATGAGGACGGGATGGATACTGTCGGGGAGCTGCAAGGACAAGGTAAACGATATGGATTTGCTGAAAATATACTGAATAATTTATACAGTGTGGGATTAAAGTGGAATATCAAAAAAAAATTAAAAACGCTTAAACACTTTCAGCCCGATTCACAAAAAAGTTTAAGCTAATCCTCATTTTTGGATTAGCGAATTCTACTCTAATTTTAACAGTTTATACCTTAAAATACAGTGTGTCCCATTTAGAGGTGCCACCATTGGGATCTCAAGAACTATAACAGATACGATGTCGGTTAAATGGAACCTTTTGTGCGCCTCTGGGAGGTCACCTCAGATGTGCTTTTGTTTTTCCAAAAATTCTCATGGGGCACTATATATAATAACTTCTAAACTATTAGTAATTGAGAAAAACGTTTCAAATATAAAAGATAGATATTTTTATTTTTATTAGATAACCAGTGGCGTACGAAATCAATTTTTATATCCGTAAATAATGGAACCCATATCTGATTTCAGTCTTAAAAAAATCATTATTTTTTTCTCTTTTCAACGATGTAAAAGTTATTATGTTTTATATTTGTTTTGCTCCTAAAATTTAATTTTGCTCTTTATTTTCCTGAACTTTCTTATTATTTTCCAAAAAAACATTATTATTTTTATTAATTATATTGTATTTGATGGAAATAATTTGTTTTATGCCTTTATTACTTAATATTTTCATTCTAGACTCATTACAAAATTACAAATTACACTATAATGTGCCAAGAGCGACCAGATACAAAATATATATAAAAATTAGTTTGATACGAGTTTTGAGCAAAATTTTGTAACGAAATAAATTATTTAAATACAAGGAGTATTTCTAAATAGAAATCTACCAATATTTTCAAAATAATTATAAATTTAATACAAAATAAGGAAAAAATAATAATTTTGAAGGCGAATCAAATATAAAACATAATAATCCTTACATCGTTGAAAAGAGAAAAAAATAATGATTTTTTGAGACTAAAATCAGATATGGATTCCATTTAAAAAAATTTAAGTTTGTGTTATATCTCGAAAATTTACGGATATAAAAATTTATTTCGTACGCCCCTGGTTAGTTAATAAAAATATTTATCTTTTGTATTTGAAACGTTTTTCTCAATTACTAATAGTTTAGAAGTTATTTGAAAAAGAAAAAATCAACAATATTCAGTTTTTCGTCATTATCTAGTGCCCTATGAGAATTTTTGGAAAAACTAAAGCACATCTGAGATGGCCTCCCAAAGGCGCACAAAAAGTTCCATTTAACCGACATCGTATCTGTTATAGTTCTCGAGATCCCAATGGTGGCACCTCTAAATGGAACACACTGTATAGTCTATTCTATTCCTAATTTTCCTTTATTGATATCATGAAATTAAATTGTAAATACCGAGATAGAATAGAATTCACTAATCCAAAAATGAGGATTAGCTTAAACTTTTTTGTGAATCGGGCTGTTCGATTTTAAAAAAATACACATTAATATGTGCGATTCAAATATAACTAGACAAAATATTCCCCATACCTCGTCATTGATTGTTTTGATATTGGCTGCACAACACGCCATTCCCCTTTCCCTTCTGAATCAGTCTATTCTCATGATCACAGTGATTGAAATAACAAAAGATTTGAAAATGGCGGAAGAAGCAAGCAATGAAATATTGAATGTGCAAATTTATGTCTACATCAGAATCATCCGAACTGCTACTTTATAATATGTTATTTCGTTAAATATAAACTGTTTTTATTTCAATTTGTAGATTATCAATTTAAATTTAACAGCTGTTAGAGGTTTGTAGTAACTTTATTCTTAGGTTGTCTAGTGTATTAATAATGCAACCTGGGGCAACGTCACAGGTTTCTATTTTACAAGCTACTTCTTATTCGCTCATTTTATATAGTTGCTATGGATATTTATTTGGAAAAATACTACCTTTTTTTAGTTTATGTTCTGTATTTATTAATTTAAACCCAACGTTTCGGCACCATAAACTGGTGCCTTCTTCAGGGGATACTATGACATAAATATGTTAAAAAACAATAATAACAAGTAACCAAGGTAACAAGAAATATTCATAAATGTTACCTTTTTTATGTATACAATTTTCTAGACAAACGTTGGGTTTAAATTAATAAATACAGAACATAAACTAAAAAAGGTAGTATTTTTCCAATTAATAATATGAGTTCTGAAAGATATTTTAATAATTTGATATTTATTTATTTCATTTCTACCTTGTGAATCAAGTCACAAAAGATGTCATTTTTATGACGTTTAAAGAAAAACGTCATTTTTATTCGTAAATATATATTTCTAAGTGGCTTCTAGTGAGCATCGTTCAAACTAGACGCTGACACTCTACATGGCCTCTAATGAGTAATTCTCGAACTAGATAAACCATATCTCTATCTCTACTTTCTCTGTCTGGCCAGCCGAAATCAAAACAAACCAAACGAAGTTTTGTCTAGTTATATTTGGTCGTTGGTCGCCACCATTGCTCCACGCCTACATTTGAAAATCTTTTCATATTGCATAATAAAAAAGTGAAACAATTATTTATTTGAAAATTTTTGTAATTTATTGCAATTTATGCAATAATATTAAAGTAATTAATTTCAGATAATATACTATTATCATGTTCAATATACCCAAATCATTCAAGCAGCCAATGCACGTCATCACTTAGTGTAAAAACCTTAATGCATTAAAATCACTAATAGTGAAAAATGAAATAAAATTTTAAACATTTTTATTTTTAACCGTCGAAAAGTGTATAGCCTTATATAATTATTATTAAGATAAATAGTAGAGTTCATTATTTATCGTAAGTGATATGAATAATATATAAATAATGTACATCAACGTCATATTATTCGTTTAATTGTTGCTATAGTTGGCAACATTGATAATTTGTATGTTCATACTGTCAAAGTTATTATTTGAAAAATATTTGTATCGTGTTTGAAACATTTTTGTGCGCTGTAAAGGCCTATTTATAATAAAGTAATGTTAAACACAACGTGACCGTTAAGGCAAACACAAAATCTGTGAATCTGCCAAAGGTAGCACTTCTAATCAATCCGAAGAATGGGCTACTTGCATGGTACTGAAAATCCGATTTCTATCACTATATACGTAATGTTATGTTGAAAACATATATAAAAATATAAATTTAAAAAAATAGTTATTTGTTTTTTAGTAAATTAAGATAGAAAATTTTCTGTGACGTCATTATATTGAACCGAGGAAGAGAACCATGTTTAAGAATGTAACTTATAGATGGCATTGCGTGCGAGAAAGTTTTAATTTGAATATGACATTTTGCTCTCTCTGGGCTCTCAAATATATTAATTACTTCACAAATAAACGCATAGGTAGTTACATGAAATTTAAAATATCGATATGAAAAAAACAAACTAAAATACTATCCTTCAAACTATTGTTGAAACGTCAAACAGGAAAACTACATTACCCGTACAAACAAACGCTATGGCTTTGCGATCACTCGTTGGTGCGGCGTAATTCAACGTCATACATGGCGGTAATTCAAATAATCAAATTTCATTATTTATTTTCTGGCTAATTAATAAAAATTTTGTCAAAAGAAAAAATAGGGGTAGCAAGTTTTTACCTGCTCTTCAGAAATATGAAATAAAAAAAAGGTATGCAAGTAGCCCATTCGGTATTTCTTTGAAATTATTTATTGCCTTTATATGGCATACATAAGTATAAATAAGGTTAGTATTATAAAATAATTTAAATAGAAATGGACAGTGACGAAAATATAGTATTTATTTTGTAGATGTGACAGTTCATGACCATGTCGATAATATAGATTACAATCTGTATAACTCTTTTCATAAAGATTTTAAAACCTCTGCAAACGTAGCAGTACATGACGTCACACATCTAGTTACCTTTATTCAATTTTTATTAATGACGTGCATTGGCTGCTTAAATGATTTGGGTATAGCATGTTTACTTATAAAATAAACGCTTCAATACATTGCTGTCATTTTATAGCTATGGATAAAAAAAACTCTATTTCCTCTGTAGGTCCCCACGAGCACCGCAAACCCAGCCGTCCCCTGGGCCGTACCCAATCCTCCCCTCTTCCTCTCGGCCATCCTCTCTTATCAGAACCCCCTTACTACCCTCTCCTCAACTACCCCCCGCCCCCTTTACCAGCCGCCGCTCCAGCCCCAGCGCTGGAACCCCCCGAACAGCCAGGGCCCCCCGAACCACCCGAAGCGCTGCAGAGAGAACGGGATATCGTGATGAGGACTACACATGTCATACGGCCCCTCAGTAGGGCGCTGAGTAGTCCGGTGGTGCATCTAGGGGGGCAGAGGAGGAGGCAGAGTGCGGGGCACACCATCACGACAGGTAGGTGGGAGATAATAGTATTTTAACGATCTTTATTTATTTAAAAAGGTTTAAATATTTTCATCAAGTGGTTTATTTACATAATTTATATTATAGCAAAACTAAAAAAAATCTGATGTGGCCAACACAAAACCTCCCGCTATTTAATTTTTATTAATTTAAATACATACCTACCTACGTATTTACTAACGCTGCAAACTATATTATGTTCCATTGCATATAACTATTGTTTTATTTACGATTTTCTTTATTATTTAATATGTCGCTATTATTAATTTAAAGTGATTAGTTTTTTAACAATGACGTTTACCTGTCAGTTACAGTGGAAAACGCCACTCACACTCAGTGCAGCTAAATTTGCACTCAGTGCGCACTGAATGTGTAAGTGGAAAACGCTATAAATGTCACAGATTGTTCCAATTCATTATCCAGATTGGCGGTATTTCTGATTGATATATGCATATTACCTATAATTTAAAATACTTAATTAATAAAACAATAAGAAAGATTAATGTACTCCCCAGAAAAAGCTATCAAAATGTCACTAAAACTGTTGATTTTTGACACTGAAATCTGTCATTTACAAATTATGTTATAAACATTTGAATGTGTCAACTGGTTTCCTTAGTGTAGTTTCGCCTACTCGACTTGTTATATCTCGATATTCTATATATTATAGCGTCTTTATCTCTAAATTTATAGAAGATATAATAAAAAATTTAAATGTATCAGGTGTAGAATTTTGTTTTTCAAAATTAGTAATATCAAAAATTTTCAAAAATTAATATTTGGAAGAATTTCTTTTAAAAACTACTATTTCCGGTTGTTCAATTGTTACCAAAACCTTTTCAGCTCTTCCCAGGAATGTCAGATTGAGGAATTCATAGTTAAACAGGTCTTATGTCTTATAGTTTTTGAGGAATCGTCCGTCCAACATCCAGCCATACACACACACACCCACACACACACACACACCCATCCACACACCCACACACACACACACACACACACACATACACACACACACACACACACACACAGACATCATTTTAAAAATGTTATAATCGGATTATAGGGACCTTAAACGTGCTTATTCAGTAAAATCTGGATATGCGAATTTTAGCATGAATGCAATACCTCTCTTAGCGAGAGGTAAAAAGTATTAATGTATACCTGTATAAAATTCAATAATCTATAAATTTTATAATGACGAAAATGCGAAGAAATGGCATTTAATGGTGTTTTTTTGAAGAAAAACCATTTGAGCTTCAAGTAAAGTGCCATTTCCGTTTATCTGATTTACACCAAAATCTAATGTAGGGTAGAATTTCCCAGAAAAAATCTTCAGTAATGTCTGGATTTTTGACAATGACATTTATATCAATGGGGTATTCCGGTGATATGGAATTAATGCAAAATAATAACTTTTTTCTATAGTTTCCATCTTCATATAGTAGAAAAATATAATAAAACATGTTTAATAAAAAGTTTTAATTCACAATTTAATGTTACAAAATTGGAATTTTTACTGGTCTGGAAACGTCCTTGAAATTTATGACGTCAAGTTGATAATCTGTTGCTCATTTCAAAGTAAATATTTTCTTTTAAAAACACAGATGGTGCCAGTAGTTAACACGCGCGGGTATATTTCTTGTTTGACATTTCGTCCACTTTATAATTATTACTTCCATTTTTACCATAAACAAACACAAGACAAACACCGAAATACACGCTGCTACTAAAATCATATGTAAACAAGCAAATGGCTGTCATGAACATGTGGATTTAGGTGATGACGTTCGTTGCAGATGTCACCATCAAGTTGACGTCATAAGCGCGCCATGATAAGAAAATTTGAATTGCGATGAAATTTTTTAAAATACATATCTCAAGTGATGCATACATTTTTTTACTTAAAGTTAGATATTCAGTGTCCTATTAGTCTGTACTAATGTAAAAAAATATTTTTAAAAAATGTCGGAATACCCCATTACAAACATTTTAATTTTTCAACTGGTTCCATAGGCTGATGGATTCATTATACAATGGATTATTTTATATATTTATAATTCAGTCTATCTCTAAGTCTATAGAAGATATAATAAAAATGTAAAAATGTATTGAATAGAGAATTTTATATTCTTTAATATTTGTAATATCATAAATTTCCAAAAAATAATATTTAATAGATTTTTTAAAGAAACTATTACTTCCGGTTGTCCAGTTGTTTCCAAAACCTTGTCAACTCTGCCCATTAATGTCGGATTAAAGAATACGTAGTTAAAATGGTTTTCAATCTAATAGAATTTGAAAAACCGTACCTCCAACATCCACACACATATACACACACACACACACACACACACACACACACACACACACACACAGATATCATTGTAAAAATATTAAAATCTGATTCTAGTGACCTTAAATCGTACTTATTCGGTAAATTATCTGGATATGCGATTTTTAGCATGAATCCAATACCTCTCTTAGCGAGAGGTAAACAGGTACACTGTAGCTTCCTAATATAGCCACTACTACTACTACTTCTGTATATTTTCATTTTCGTGGTATATTTTAAAACAAATTTCCGTGAAATTTTCGGTTGCATCATCAAAATATTACAATTAAAAAATGAAATTTACGAGAACTCGTCTTTGCCAAGAAAAAGATGAATGTCGGATATTAAAATACATGAATGAGTTCTCGTAATCTTGAAACATATCTCAATATTTTAATCTTGTCATAAAGTTAAAATGTTGCATCTGAAATACTATGTAAAAGGTTAATTTTAGCGGGAATTTTTCTAATATAAACGGAGGCATTTATAGACAGTAAAAATAAATAAACATATTGCAGTAGATTTCCATATTTTTTTGTTTACAATTTTAATTGATATAGGAAAAAAACGGGGGCAAATATTTTGTAAACAATATAGTAATTTTAATGCGTTTAATTTGTATGAATAACTGCTAAATTTATTTAATGAGGTCATGTACGACTTTTTTTATAACTTTAATCGATAGAGTAGTGAAAAATAATAGACCCGTATTTTTTATTTTTCCTCAAATCGATCTTTAATCATAAAAAAATTGTAATTGAAAATGACATTCTTTAAAATGCGACTGTTAGACCCCCGCTTCGTCCCTTGCCTAGTGACGTCACAGATTTGGAGCAACGACTATTTTAAACGTCAAAGTGACATTTAAACATAACCTGAAATTTATGAAAATAAACATGTCGGTGAAATAAGTAAATTTTGTTTAAGTTTAAGTAAATATTGTATGTTATTAAATTACCAAAATAAAGAATGAAATAATATTCTGCAATATATTCAATGTTTCACGTGCGTTTATAACCTTCTAGTGTTTAATCCCAAATCAAAAGTGAAACAGCTGATGTTATATTAATATATTATAGCATATTTAGATATTTAATCCTCAATTTATAGTCTTTATATATTTTTCTTTGAGAAATTTTGTGCATATAAAATGTCGGTTTGAAATGAATCTGAACTTAGGTTCGGTATCTGTGACGTCACAACATGGCTGATTTTTGCAACTTTTTAAAAATGTACTTTAAAACGATTTTATACAACAAAAAATGAAAATAAAAAAATAATTTATTCATACTGAGCGATAAAATAGACTATTCTTCTTCAATTTAAACATAAAAAATCTGATGTGGCCAACACAAAACCTCCCGCTATTGAATTTTTATTAATTTAAATACATACTTACGTATTTACTAACGCTGCAAACTGTTCCATTGCAGAAAACTATTGCTTTATTTACTATTTTCTTTTTATTCATTTGAAATATGAACTGTGTAACAAAGGAATTATTGTGTTTATCTTAGGCTTCGCGACTAATAAAAAAAAAATTATTTTTTAATTTAACTGTAAAATATATAGAAAAAGTATTAATGTACTCCTGTAGAAAATTCAATAATCTTTAATTTTTATTAGACATAAAATGCGAAAAAATGGCATTTAATGGTATTTTTTGAAGAAAAACCATTATGAGCTTCAGGTAAAGTGCCATTTCCGGTTGACCGATGTACACCAAAATGGCTTCTTTTCATATTAGAATAGGATAGAAATACAAGGTTTCAGAATTTTCTGAATGATAGTATTTGAGTTAGAGCGAAGACAAAATCCCTACACATACACACACACACACACACACACACACACACACACACACACACACACACACACACACACACACATAGATATCATCGTGAAAATGTTAAAATTGGATTCTAAGGACCTTAAAACGTGGTCATTTACTAATAAATATCTCGATATGTGATTTTTCTCACGATCCCTATACCTCCCTTACCAAGGGTAGCGGGAGGTAAAAAGGTACAATTATTTTTTTTAGCATGACCTCATTGTTACCAAAACCTTTTCAGCTCTTCCCATTAATGTCAGATTAAGGAATATGTAGTTAAATTGGTCTTAGGTCTTATAGAATTTGAGATACCGTCCCTTCAATATCCACACATTCAGACATCATTGTAAAAATGTTAAAATCACATTCTAGTGATCTTAAAACGTGCTTATTCACTAAAATCTGGATATGCGAGTTTTAGCATGGGTCCCGTAAACCAATTTTTTAAAATATTTTGAAATGAAAGTTTGTTTAATTTTGAAGCAATTCGTGGTATCAAAAAGTCTTAATTGTTTTTTGTATAGCTGCATTTGATTTTTAAATAAACCTATAGCTATCTTTCTCACAACAGTTTCTGTACCAACAGTGTGACGTCATCTGTCATTAAGAGCGTAAGGAGGCTTTTATGGTCTGCGGCGAAATTTTGAGCCCGAGGCGTAAGCCGAGGGATAAAACACGTCAAAGGCCATAAAAGCAAGTTACGCTCGTGGTACATACAAAACTTTATGCACGGACGAAAATTTTCAAATTATGAGTGTTAGAAAAATTGTGTCGTAAAGAATTTGTCCTCGTACATCCAGTGTGTAGTGTTGCTATGAAAGTGGAGAACAACAATTTGTTTGTTTATTAGTTATGTCATTTGAGTTTTATTTTGTGTATCTCCGTGCTTTCCATATAAATATCACAAAATTAATTTTCATTTTTCATTAAAGAATATAAAAATTTTCGATTTGTAATAAAAACTTTTCATGTTGCCTGTTTAAATTGTTTATATTGTAGGTTATAATTTGGTTTGAAGTTTCATTGAAGCCCGGCGAGCTATAATGAGGCCCGCGGGCTATAAAATGACGTTTATATCAAAGAAATTCGTGTATAATTTTCAAAAACATTTCCAACCCAAGAGATGGAAGTGAAATCTGTTATTTCCAACCCAAGAGATTGTCATTAAAGTTAGGAATGACGTATTTCCCAATCTCCAAATGGTTAGGAATCGGTATATTACTATAACGATTGTGAATAAAATATGTTACTCCGAAAATATTTGTTTCCCGTGGCTAATTTTAATTCCAATTCATATTCGAGACATTGAATATATCTGTGTAAAAATCCAGTGTAAATTTTTGTGTATAGTCCAAGAAATATGTTATTTGTATTCGAATTGACGTCACTACATACGTATAGAAACGTAAAATATTTTTTGCCTTCATTCATTAAATTTTATTCATAATTATAGATTTGGCATGGCATAGGATGAACTGTCGTAATACTTGTTATTATCTTTCGATTATTTCGCTTATTTGTTTTGGTTATGAAAGAAGAAGATTAATCTTAGAAATCTTACGTCTGCATTGTTGGATAACTCGGGATTCTTTAATTTCTTTAAATAAATAGTGGAAATGTGGTAGGAAGGAGATAATTTGGGTTTTATCTTGTTGTAACTGAATTCCTATCATTTTTGATAAGAGAAATTCCATTATTGTGACTCTTATATATTATAGTAATTCACTATATCTATTAATAAATATAAATATGTATATAATTTCGCATTTTATCATCATTTTAAATGAATCATCTTTCTGTACAGATTAATTTTAAATACAGGATGGAACAAATTAAAGTTTCTTATATGAAAAACTTTCTTATTAAGCACGCTACAGAAAATTGATGTAGGTTTTTATGAGCCAACTTTTTGAAACAATTTTAATAGGCACCTCAGGAATTTTCGATCTTTTTTTACCTCCCGCTACCCTTGGTACGGGAGGTATAGGGATCGTGCTAAAAATCACATATCGAGATTTTAGTAAATGACCACGCTTTAAGGACCCTGGAATCCAATTTTACATTTTCACGTTGATGTCTGTATGGGTATGTAACGTATGTGTGTGTGTGTATGTGTGTGTGTGTATGTATGTGTAGGGATTTTGTCTTCGCTCTAACTCAAATACTATCATTCAGAAAATTCTGTAACCTTGTATTTCTACCCTATTCTAATAAGAAAAGAAGCCATTAAATTTTGGTGTAAATCGGTTAACGGAAATGGCACTTTACTTGAAGCTTATAATGGTTTTTCTTTAAAAAATACCATGAATTGCAACTTTTTCGCATTTTATGTCATTATAAAAATTAAAGATTATTAAATTTTCTACAGGTATACATTAATACTTTATCTATACAGTGTGTCCCATTTAGAGGTGCCACCATTGGGATCTTGAGAACTATAAGACATACGATGTCGGTTAAATGGAACTTTTTGTGCGCCTTTGGGAGGCCATCTCAAATGTGCTTTTATTTTTCCAAAAATTCTCATAGGGCACTAGATAATGACGAAAAACTGAATATTGTTGATTTTTTCTATTTCAAATAACTTCTAAACTATTATTAATTGAGAAAAACATTTCAAATATAAAAGATAGATATTTTTAATAGCTAACCAGTGGCGTACGAAATAAATTTTTATATCTGCAAATTTTCAAGATATAACACAAACTTATATTTTTTTAAATGGAACCCATATCTGAATTTAGTCTCAAAAAAATCAATATTTTTTTCTCTTTTCAATGATGTAAAGGTTATTATGTTTTATATTTGTTTTGCTCCTAAAATTTAATTTTTTTCTTTACTTTCCTGAATTTTCTTATTATTTCCCAAAAAAAACATTATTATTTTTATTAATTATATTGTATTTGATCAAAATAATTTGTTTTATGCCTTTATTACTTAATATTTTTATTCTAGACTCATAATTACAAATTACACTATAATGTGCCAAGGGCGCTCTGATACAAAATATTATAAAAATTAATTTGATACGAGTTTTGAGCAAAATTTTTTAACGAAATAAATTATTTAAATACAAGGAGTATTTCCAAATAGAGATCTACCAATATTTTCAAAATAATTGTGAATTTAATACAAAATAAGCAAAAAATAATAATTTTGAAAGCAAAACAAATATAAAACATAATAATCCTTATATCGTGGAAAAGAGAAAAAAATATTTATTTTTTTGAGACTAAAATCAGATATGGGTTCCATTTAAAAAAATATAAGTTTGTGTTATATCTTGAAAATTTACGGATATAAAAATTTATTTCGTACGCGACTGGTTAGCTAATAAAAATATCTATCTTTTATATTTGAAATGTTTTTCTAAATTAATAATAGTTTAGAAGTTATTTGAAAAAGAAAAAATCAACAATATTCAGTTTTTCGTCATTATCTAGTGTCCTATGAGAATTTTTGGAAAAATAAAAGCACATCTAAAATGGCCTCCCAAAGGCGCACTAAAAGTTCCATTTAACCGACATCGTATCTCTTATAGTTCTCGAGATCCCAATGGCGGCACTTCTAAATGGGACACACTGTATATTTTACAAGTAAATTTAAAAAATGATCTTTTTTGGTAAATCCCTGAGCCTTTGATAAACACAATTCCTTTGTTACACAGTTCATATTTCAAATAATGTAACTGACAGATAAATGTCACTGTCAAAAACTAATTATTTCAAATTTGTAATGGTGACATTTTAAAAAGAAAATAATAAATAAAGCAATAGTTATATGCAAACGAACTTAATATAGTTTACAGCAATATATAGATATGTATTTAAATTAATAAAAATTAAATAGCGGGAGGTCTTGTGTTGGCCACATCAGATTTTTATTAGCAAGTTATTGCAACTTCTAAGATGAAAGAACGTAAACTTTAATCTTATATAGAAAACACTTTATTTTAGAAATAAAGGACTTTCAATTTCAATGTTTACCGCATTTAATTAGTGTATTCACGCTAACGTTAACGCTAAAAGCAACACAAACGAGGTTACATCCACACTTTTCATCGAAACATAACCTCAAAAGATACAGAACGTGTGACGTTAAACGCTGGGTATTCCATTGCACATAACGTGTCTCCTTATTCATATAACGTGAACCTTATTAGTACGCATGCGCATTCGGGCTGTCACGTGACTTTAAAGTGCGCGTTATTTTTGCGTTGAAGCTGCAATAACTCTCTATTATTTAATTTTTACCCCTCGTTAAGAGAGATATTGGATTCATGCTGAAAAACGCATATTCAAATTTTATTGAATAAGCACGTTTTAAGGTCACTAGAATTCAATTTTAACACTTTTACAATGATGTGTGTGTGTGTTTGTATGTATGTCTGGACGTTGAAGGGATGGTTTCTCAAATTCTATAAAACTAAAGACCAATTTAACTACATATTCCTTCATCTGACATTAATGAGAAGAGCTGAAAAGGTTTTGGTAACAAAATTGGACAACCGGAAGTAGTAGTCTCTTAAAAAAAATCTAAATATTATTTTTTGGAAATTTGTTATTACAAATAGCTATTAAAGAATATAAAATTCGCTATCTATAGTACTTACAGGCCTATTCTACTAAAAAAATGTATAACGATATCGTTACTGAACGACTGTCGCTAAGCATTTGGTTAAACGACTTTAATAACGACAAATGCCAAAAACCTATTGTACTAATCACATCGTTATAAATTATCGTTATCAGGATTATAACGATAATATCTAACTTCATGTATATTTTGACAGAATAAATTTTCATATATTTTTCAATTAAAATTTGACATATCGATTCATTGTTTGTTTATTTAATTGAATTTGAAAATGTATAAAAGAAAAGGGCTTCGAGGACAACTCAAAGACAGTGACAGTATGAAATATATGTTGAAGAACTGGAAAGTAACAGTTCATTAAAAATTAATAAATTGTCCACTGAAGAATTGGAAGAAATATGGAGAAGACTTACAAGTCTTACAAGTGAGTAAAAGGATCTGATGTATCACGCAGTGTACGATTATATAATCTGGCATCCCTATACAAATATATAATTTTTAAATACATAGATAGTGCATCTATATTCTATATTATATTATATATCAATATATTAAATAATATTATCTAAGGGTAGAAAAAAGAAAAAGTTTTTTCGTTGCAGAATATATTTGAAAATTATTTATTTATTATTTACATTCTGCAACGAAAAAACCTTGGATTTTTCTTTTTTCTACCCTTATCAACATGCAGAACAGCCTGGAGTCCTTCGTCCACTAAATATTATCTAAAACTAAATTTTTACTACTACTACTTAAAAGTATAATATATATAATTAGTGTACAGAAGTGAATAAATACTCATCTTTGCAGAATCTCTTTTTCAGCTACAATTAACAAAATATCTTCTTCAGCCATTTTTACTTTTGTTCTCAAAATATGTCTAACTTTACGACTTCAACGATGCATGTGAACTTGTCGTTATTAAACGATATGAAACAACGATATATAACGATTCGTAACGATAAATAAATTAACAGAATAGGGTTTTGGCAAAAATCGTTATCATAACGACTTATCGCCTAGTAACGAGTCATAACGATACATATTTTTTTAGTAGCATAGGCCTGTTAGATAGCCTAATATGGAAATGGCGAGAGGTTTTGTACTGGCCACAAAAGATTTTTTTCTGTTAGAACAGTAGTGCAAACGCGACTTAAAAATTTTATAGAAACCTTCAATCGCTTGTAGTTTGCGGACGAATTAATATTTAAACAATATTTTTTCCACTTAATACTCATTAATTTATGTACATTTTCACTTTCTTTCTAAGCTAGTAAAAGTTTGTTTATGATAACTTTTTGAAATCGCTCTGAAGCAATAAAAATATTTGAATCTTCCAATTTTAAATAAATATATTTTTGTTTGCAGGTTTAGCATTCGACAACCAGATGCTGAAGCACGCATGTATATGCGGTAACAACGCGAACCACCCAGAACATGCAGGGCGGCTGCAAAGTATATGGGCTCGACTGCATGAAACCGGCCTGGTGAACCGTTGCGATAGGCTCCGTCCGCGCAAAGCTACAGTACAGGAGATACAATCCTGCCATTCGGAAGTAAGTCACTTGATTATCTTCCCAACCAGGTCCGGAAAATACAGCGTGTTAAAAAAAAAAAACAATTCGGAGTAGGCTATGAACAGAGAAACATATGTCTGATCATTATTCAATGAGGTCATGCACGACTTTTTTTATAACTTTAATCGATAGAGTAGTGAAAAATAATAGACCCGTATTTTTTATTTTTTCCCCAAATCGATCTTTAATCATGAAAAAATTGTATAGGCCATCCAGCGAATCAAGCGGTTTACGTCATCGTTTAGGGATTTTTGAAATTTTCTTTATTTTTTTAAATATATTTTATTAACGGTATTTTATTGATTTTTTTATTATTATCATGTATTTGACACCTTTAATAGAAATAATTATATTTGGATATATTATTATTAAGTAAAATTTTGTAAATTTTTGCAAAATGACGTTTGATTATATTTTTTTAATATTGGTAATTCTGAACATGTATATTACTAAATATTATATGTCTATATTATACTTTTCAACGTGTATTGTGATTTCATTTTGTTTTTGGTTTCGTTGTTCATTGTCAAAATGTCAAATGCTCTGTCATGTCAAATTCAAGAGCTTGTAGTTAATTTATTGACTTATTTTGAAAATGAAAAATAGATTGGTGGGTTTTTACTTTCACTGAAATCTAATATTGAGGTAATATTTGGTTCTATTTGTTAGTAATAATTTGAAAATTAAATCTTTATATGTACAACGTGTGGCAAACGCTATACGCAATGTACAGAAACAGTGAGAAATTGTATGATATGCAGTATTCTGTATTTTTTTAAGGATCTCACATAATACTAGATAGTTTGTTGCATATACTACATGAATGAAGTATTTATAACGGCGTAAGCAGTATCGTTCGGAATATTTTAAATAAAATTGGATTTCGCTGGAAAAATATTATACCAGATGTGTTTTTAAGAAAAATTTGGGTTTATGAAGGCAACCCACAGATTTTAATCCGTTTTACATGCTCATGTAAACTTTTTAACATATGACGTCATTGTTTCTAGTGATATTGTATTTATGACGTAAACCGCTTGATTCGCTGGATGGCCTATAATTGAAAATGACATTCTTTAAAATGAGGCTGCTATACCCCCGCTTCGTCCCTTGTCCAATGACGTCACAGAGTGAGAGGCACGACCATTTTGATTTTCACCCTGTCTTAAACGTCAAAGTGACATTTAAAGATAACCTAAAATTTATGAAAGTAAACATGTCGATGGAACGTTGTTTCGTGCCAAAATAAAGAATAAAATAATATTCTGCAATATATTCAATGTCTCACATGCGTTTATAACCTTCTACCGTTTAATTCAAAGATTTAAAAGTGAAAGAAACATCTGATGTAACGTAGATAAGTTCACGCCAAATGAAAATTATATTTATAAAAATAAATAAAACGATATTATATTAATATATTATAGCATATTTAGATATGTAATCCTCAATTTATAGTTTTTATATATTTTTCTTTTAGAAATTATGTGTCCATATAAAATGTTTGTTTGAAATGAGTCTGAACTTGGTTCGGAACGTTGTGACGACAAAACATGGCTGGTTTTTGCAACTTTTTAAAAATATATTTTAAAACGATTTTATACAACAAAAAATATAAATAAAATATAATTTAATCATACTGATTGATGAATTACACTATCCTTTTTCGATTCAAACAGAAAAAAGGTACAATTATTTTTTTGCATGACCTCATTGTCAAAATTGATTGTGAAATGTAATTTTAAGGAGAAAAGATAAAAAAAGGATACAAAATGTTGTCATTCGCCGTTTTCTAATTTATTTCTATTTCGCAAACAAGGATACATGAAGAAAAGCTTTGATTTTTTCAAATAAAAATCGCGATGCCACTTTAGACGTCAGCGCCGCTAGTGACTAAATAGTGAACTTCTTTGGAGGGTGTCGACATAGACAAATAATACTCTTTAGACCGGAAACTTATGTGTACTTACACTGAACATTACACCTGGTGGTTGGAATAGAACTAAAATGTAAATTAGGCAACCCGTTTTTCAATTTTATACAAAATATTGTAGACTTGTTTGTTGATATAAATTTATTTTGATATTAAAATGCATGTGCACAAATTTAATGTTTAATTATACTTTTTCATTTACACATAATAAAATTTTCATTGCAATAATTGTAACGGTTTAACAAAACACGAATTGAATTACTTATATGAACACATAACAAACAATGTTACATTAAAAACTTGCCTAATAGATACACAGATGTTACAATGAATAATCAAAGTGAATTATATAGAACCGTGATAGAATCGAAAACACAATTCAAAATATGTCAAATTCATAAATTTACGTCAAATTCAAATGTTTCCCACGCATCCTTATTTCCAACCTCAGAAAAAATACATGAACCAATAGTTGCTTAGTAATAAAAAATGCAAGTTCTTAAAGCGACGTTCGCGACATCTATTGACTGGAATTGAGTACTAGTGGCAAAGGCCCGGCACTCACCATATAAGAATCCAAAGGTTGGGTGTTGAGATCTGTCAATCTCGTGTTTACTTTGTCATATTTTTGTGTAATTTCGCTTTATTTTTTAATTTTTATATAAACATAGGTTTATAATAATAATATAATAACTACGATGTTATTGAATATTCAATGAAACTGAAATGGTATAAAAATATCACAATGAAATTGTAACATAACCTTGTAAGTATTACCTACTATAAAAGTTCCAATATCAATACTAGATAAATGAAAACGATGCTTATATACAAAAGTATTGTATATTCTTATCGCAAAACACTTAAATTAATAACAATAACACAAATATAAGAGAAATTACGCAAAAATATTACAAAGTAAACAAGAGATTGACAGATGTCAATACCCTCCAAGCAACTTCACTAGCGCCGCTGACGTCTAAACTTGCATCGCGAATAGCTATAAATCATAGTTTCACTCAAAAATAATTTGTAATATATGAGAAATTAATAATTTAAATGTGACACAAAATTCAAATTTCGTTCAACGTCATTCTCCCTGAGACCGGAAAGAGAGAAAACTGTTACAGACACTAGCGTCTCCAGCATAACCATGATAATTCTGCAAGTTTTATAAAATATATTGTAAACTTGAGAATATATTACTACAGTACAAATTTACCAAACTTATTAAATGAGATAGTTGTATAATAAAAGTCGAATTACAATAAATACAAGTCTCTGACAGATAACAACTAGTAAACATAACCTCTAACCAAAAATCAAATGTCAAAAGTAGTTAACATTGCGCTCCAAAATGAAGAATACCGAGTTTTGGCGTAGAGTATGTGTTGTGTTTTGGAACGAATGAGAGTTTTGTTGAAATGAAAAATTGAAACTAAACTAAAAATTTTAAAAAATTAACAAAACTACTTATAATTACAACATTAATGTCAAGACCGTATTAAAAGCGCTTTTATGGAGCACTCTCCTCAATATAAGTAATATGCAAGAACGATCCATAAAAGCGCTTTTATTATAAAAGTGTGCTCGTAATACAGGCCAACGTATTTACTTATGTTTATTTTCAACCAAAAGCATGTTTTCTTCCTCAAGAAGGCAAATTACTTTCATATGTTGAGAATCGTGAGCATCTACGTTTGAAAATATTGTGGAGTAATTTCTATACCCTCTTCTTTTTGTAGGGTAAGTAGAACATCACTTTGGGGTAAACTTTGGCTATTTTGGAACAGGTTGAGTAAACTCTGAAAGTAAGGTTATTAGTTTTGAAACTACTTTAAGTAATTTCGTACTCTAAGAGTAGGATTTTGGAACGCAGCCATGGTGGAATTTCTCTCTCTTAGTACTATAATTGTCTCATTTTCCTATTGCAGGGAGCGTGACGTAGTAACCAGAAGCCGGGAAATGACTGAATTACTTATAAATTAATTGTAAGCTTATTCAAATGCGTATAACATTTTTTATATTTTTTTCTGAACTATTAAGTGTTATAAAAAGTAATTTATGCCTAAATCACAGAATAAACATTCATACAGAACCGACAATCCCTGTCGACACCATTGTTGTTGCAATTTGATGTTTATAACCTTGAACTTTAAATTTGTTGGCAAATTTACGCGCGAAATTTAAATTGTTTTAAATGCTAAAAGAAAAATTAGAACACAAAAGTACTAAAATTTTAATTTTATTAACGAATTAAAAAGAAATCAGATAAAATAAACAGATAATTATATTTTTATTAAACAAATACGTGATTTTTACAAATTCAATAAAATGCAGAATTTCCTATATCTTTGATGTGGGAAACACAAACGTCAGGCTCAATGAATATGTCTCAAATATCCTTCTCCATCAAATCTTCTCTTTCTCAGGCCTTGAGCCACATTTTACACCTATATTTATTAAGTGAATATACATTTTGCAGGATATGGAAGTCGTTTTGCATTACTTACATTTCTGGATCTTTCGGAAACGAAAAAAACTTACATTTCGCTTTCTCAATTTTTTAAATCTCCTTATACAGTTTTTATATGAACAAACAAGTTCTCCCGATTCTACCTTTTCGTTTATTCCATTTTATTAGAAACTAACACCATTTCTAAAATTCACAAACAGTTCACAAAATGACATATGTCAAAAGTGAGAAGACGTGTTTGGTTTGCTTGAATTAGCCATAACTCTAAAATACATGGGCGTGACAAGCTGAGACAACAGTTCCTCCAGAATATGTGAAATATAATTATTTTCTTTATGATAACGATTTTTCCTATCGTTTGTTGAAAAAATAACATATTTGTTCGTATTAGAAATCAATTTGTGTTTCTCAATATACTTTTATTATTGACCCCTAACGGAAAATGTTCACGTCGAGATAATGAAAAGAACAAAGAATCGTAAGATACGAAGATACGCCGAAACAATCCGATTTTATCCGATTAGCCCTTTAAATTTGTTGGCATACTCTTTCTCTCTAATTTTCGTTTCTGTCTCTGACTGTCGCTTCTGTATGAATGTCTATTCTGTGCCTAAATATTAAAAATTTTATAGTAGTGAAAACCCCATTAAATAATGATCAGCATACATATGTTTCTATGTTTATAGCGTACTCCGAATTAGTTTTTTTCTGAACTCGCTGTAGAATATCCTATTTACAAATCATATACAGTTTCAAATATTGTAATATTTAGGTGCACGCCCTTTTATACGGCACGAACCCCTTAAACCGGCAAAAGATGGACATGTCCAAGTTATCATCTCTCCCTGTGACATCTTTCGTCCGGTTACCCTGTGGCGGCATCGGCGTGGACTCCGACACCACGTGGAACGAAATCTACACGGCGCCGGCTGCCAGGATGGCCGTGGGATGCGTGGTGGACCTGGCCTTCAAAACGGCCAAGGGGGACATTAAGAACGGGTTCGCGATTGTCCGGCCGCCAGGACATCATGCGGAGAGGTCGCAGGTGAGGGAAATTATGGGTATTACATAGATTTTTTTATTTTAATTATTTGTAAATGATAAAAACGCGACCTACATGGTTAATTCTGACAGTTAAAAACAATGCATTTGTTTATTTTTTTGTCAAAAATGCATGGCTGCCTAGATTAAAAGTTCATAAAAACTGTAACTATAATTAATTTTTATGTTTAAATAAAGAGCTAAAATAATCGTTTCTTATGAGTTAGAGGCAGAATTTAAATTTTATTTGAAGTATACAGAAGTTCTCAAATTTTTTTTATATCTAACCACTTACGAGTTACTGATAGCAACTTTTATTTTTCATATGGAAGTCATATTAAGCTATAGCATTTTTAAATAGAGATTTTTTTTAGCTTTACAATGATATAAAACAATAATAATTTATTTTTATAATTAACAAAAAATTAATAAAAATTGTTATTTATACTGAAATTAAATTGAAAAAAGTAAATCGAAGGCTGCTATGGAAACAACAAACAACAAAAAAGTGCAACAATTGAATTTCTGAATTTTACTTGACAATAGTAGATTATTACGAGTAATAAAAACGAATTTTTCTCGTTGGGAAAAATATGATATGTTGAGTTGTTACATTCGTTGTCAAAGTTCGTTTTTTACTCGTAATAATCTACTATTGGCAAGTAAAATTCAGAAATTCAATTGTTGCACTTTTTCGTTGTTTGTTGTTTCCATAGCAGCCTTCGATTTACTTTTTCCAATTTAATTTTAGTATAAATAACAATTTTTGTTAATTTTTCTGTTAATGGGGGATTACGGTTCAATCGAATTAAAGGAAAATAGTAAAAAATTACGAATGTATATGCTGAATAACGAATATTAATAAAAAAATAAAATGGTATAATTGAGATATTTCGGAAATAAAGGGTTTTTTGTTATAGCGCTTCGACACTAATATGAAAATATTTTGATTGGCGAGCAAGAAACCGCCTATACATGCATTACGAATAGCGTGTTAGGAGGTCGGGATTACTACCAATGGAAGTTAATAAATTCAAATTCGAAAGGAGGGGCTAACATTCCTGTACTACAGTTTCCAAACAGTTTTTATTTTAACACAAATTTCTTGCATTAAATTTAATAATTTAAATACACCTGTAATTATAAAGTATATAGACTTATACAGTGTTATAATATTTATTTATTTTTATGTAAATATAACTTAAAACAGCATATATTTCAAGAACATTTAGGTCCATGATGAAAACAGTTTGATATAAAAACACATAAATGTGACGGCACGTCAATCTTTTCAAAATTCGGGAGACCATAACTCGCTTATTAGGTAATAGGAATTTTTTCACCGGATTTTCATCAATAGTCTTAGTTTTCCTAATATTTTCAGATGAAATTATAAAAAAAAAATGGTGTAATCCTCCATTATAAAAATAAATTATTATTGTTTTATATCATTGTAAAGCTAAAAAAAATCTCTATTTAAAAATGCCATAGCTTAATATGACCTCCATATAAAAAATAAAAGTTGCTATCAGTAACTCGTAAATGGTTAGATATAAAAAATTTTTGAGTACTTCCGCAAATTCACCATATAAAAGTGCCTTAAGAAAGTGCAAACCAGAATCTCGTATTATTTTATATAACGAAGTTATAAGCAAAAAAAGAAAATCGCTAAATTTACATTTTTATCTATATCTAGTGACGTATGCATTTTTTCGCAAATAACAAAACACCATTAAAATAGCCTCCTAATGGGGCAACTTTTGTCTAACTTAACCAATCTCGTAGCTCTTACGGTTCTCGAGATACCAATGCATTCGTACCTGAAATGGGACATCCTGTATACACAATGTTAATTAAAAATGTGGCTATAGTCATAGGCGTTTAATATGGGTAAACGGCTTTTTTTTGCGCAAAAGTCCCCAATTAATTTTAGACAAAAAGTTGTAGATAATTATACGAGGTCTATCCCAAAAGTATCCGACCTTCTTTATATTTCCCCGCTGCTATTATTCTGCGTCATCGGGCTGGTGGCATCCTTCGAAGTAGTCCCCATTTGATTGAGGAATACGCTTCCAACGGCCTTTCCACTTTTGGAAGCAGTCCTGGAATTCGTTTTTGGTATTGCCTTCAGAGCGTTCGTCGTATTAGTTTCTACTGTTTGTTTGTCGTCGAATCGGTGTCCTATGAGCGATATTTTTAATCTATGGAACAGCCAAAAGTCGCTGGGAGATTTTCATCATTATTGACCATTTCCAAATTGTCCTGAGCGATTTCAAGGCGAAGGTTTTTTTGCTCCACCGTTAGCAATTTCGGAATGAATTTGCAAATTTTCAGTTAAAATCTTCCAAACACTAGTTTTCGGTATTCCCAGATCACATTCTAATTCTCGCACAGTCAATCGACGATCTTCATTGATCACAAGTTGCACACGTTTGACATTATCCAGGGTTTTTGTCGTCGAAGGCCGCCCAGAACGTGGGTTACTATCAACAGATGTGCGACCATCTTTGAACCGTTTATACGAGTCTTTTATTTGTGTTTTGCTCATACACTCTTCCCCAAATGCCGTCTTTATCATTTCGATGGTCTCCACACAACTCTTTTTGAGTTTTAAGCGAAATTTAATGTAAATTCGTTGTTCCGATCTTTCCGTCATTTTTTACAATAGCAAAATGCGACAAACGTAAAAAACACTTTGTAAATAAACCTATGCTGCACGTAGACTAAGGCGACCCGACCAAAACTGCGGCATCTAGGGAATTCGTGAAGCTTTACAGTTGACACTCGTACCCGGCAGAGGGCGCTAAAATTCTCAGGCGCGAAGATATGAAGGAAGATCGGATACTTTTGCGACATTCTACGCCTAAATCACTATGTACTATAATAGTTTTTTCATTTCTTTCTTAATAATTTTTAATTTTTTCACCCCAAAAAATTAATCATCTTTTAATCATGTGTAAAACAAAAAAATCTAAACTTGTTATATTGGGCTTCCAAATTATCAAGAGATTGCGCTGACGTCAAACGTCAAAATTCAAACGAATGGTACATTTTTCGCTGGCTTCCATAAGAGTACAATTGGTGTGAGACTAATTTTCGTAGTTTTTAATTTAATTTCGGATTTAGTATAGTGTTTTTTTTTCTTAATTTCGGTAGAATTGAGTTTGATCTTTCTTGTAGTAACAATTTAGTGATAGTTTTAATAATATTTTAGTTAATAGGGTTAATTTTAGTAAGTATTTGTAGGTTAAGAGTATTTTAGTCATATTTTAATTAACAGTATATTAGTTTTTTTTTTAATAAAAAAACATTTGATTTCCTTTATTTAGATTGTATTTCATTGCCGTAGTTGTACATATATTAATTTCTATCTATATAGCTTTACTTTTATTTAATTGTTTTTCTTTCATAATGAACAATTTTCTTTGCTTAGATTTAGATACTATTTGTAGATTTGAGAATTGTAGTGTATCATCTAGAAATATGGTGGAAGGCCAGCAAGTAATAAATACTGGCCACATAATATTATGTGGTAAATATTTTCGGAGAAAACTCCATCGTAACTTTAACCTATAAATTGCATATCTCCTAATTTGTTCATTAATTTTTTAAAAATCAAAAACTTACCTGTTATGTTAGCAGTAATTCAGATCCTACTAAGAATAAAACAATAATAGCCGAAGATAAAAGCGTATTAAAATTCGTATACAAGTAAATACAATCCCTGAATAAAACAACCAGCTTTGTACATGTACACTTCACTCAGTTCAGAAATCTGCCACCAGTGGCGCATTTTAATTTTGGAAGCCCAATATCGTTGAAAAGCTTATAAAATAAGCAAAAAGATGAGACTCTTTTCAACATAGGGTGCCATTTAAAAAATCATAAGTTTGTGTTATATCTCGAGAATTATGAAGTTTTTGAAAAATCTAAATATGCCATTTTATTTTACCTAAAATACCATACAAAATTTGTTAAAACAATTTTTCTCTAACTACCTACCATAATAAATAAGTTATATTTTCATAATGAGCGAAAAACAAGTTTTTGCCTGTAGCTCAGAAACAAAAGAAGATCGAAAATTCCTGTTGTGACTATTAAACTTTTTCCTAAAAGTTGACCCCGGAATGTGCAAACAATTTTGTTCTATCAGTAATATTTCTCGGGATACCTTAAAAAAAAATATCTAAAATGAGACACCTGTACAACTCTCGTATTTTGAAAATTATTGATTTAAAATGAGGATGATTGTGAATAAAATAGTATACATAACCTCGGTGGGAGTTTCATCACAGCCTTGCGTTTTATCTCACCTCGAGGCTTCGCCTTTCGGTAATATACATAAGCTGTAATGAAACATCTCCCATCTTGAATGTAATATACTATTTTGTACTCGTAACCTTCAAAATGACACTTCTCGTACTCAACACTCAATTTGGAACAAGTGCTTTCCGATCGAATCGACTGTAAAAATTGCAAAAAAAAACTGGCATTAGTGCCATCTATTTGACAACCCCTGAACTAAAGACGTCATTGATACAACTTCTTATAGATTGTAATCAAACAAAAATCGCGACTAATACTATATAAATAATAAGGAAAAACACATATTGTGGAATATAACAACTTAATTTAATGGAAAAGTAAGATTATAACAACATAAAATGCTTAAATTAATTAATCTATTTTAGGTTAGGTTTGATAGAAATGACAAATGAAGCAATAGGGTAGTTGCGCATTTTCCAATTTATTTTTTTTTTCTGAAAGGATTGTTCAAGTTATTCACTTTAATACATATTTTATGTCTGGCAATTGTATATTTTTCAAAATATATTTTTTTTTTAATTCTTATTTCAAATTTTCCCGTTGTGACGTGTTTTATTAATACCAATCACAGTATTTCTTGCCCTAGCGGTACACTCTTGGTTGTACACTCTGTACACAATACTACCATTTTTATTTGAAACGATTTATATGTTTGAGAGAAGCACTATTTCAAAAGAAATTATTCGTTTTCACACAAATTCATTAGTTTCATTACCTTGTTTTAAATCTGCTGATATAGAAAAGAAAAATAAAACATGATTTTAACACGTAAAACATAGGTTATGTCACTAAAAATGACATGTACATTCACTGGAATGTGCAGCCACCTGGTGGTAAAATTATGAAGTTGTCTATATAAGAATTAAATATCATGAAAATATCTGGTATTCAAGTAAATAATTATGAAATATACGTACTATTAAATAATACTTTTGTATCTGTTTATACTGTAAATATTTGTATGATACAATTAAATATAATTCAACATCTTCGCTTTGTCGTGGTATTCTAATAAGCTTCTATGAGTCATACAGACTTGGTCTAACTATTTAATTATTAAAAGTCTACGTCACAAGAATTCCACCGCGAACTTTATTTATGGAAATTATGAATGAAAAGTTTTATATTTTCTAATAATTTTTACATTAATATGTTTAGAATTAGTTTATATTTCATAATTAATAGGAAAAAATAACATTGAATTTTTTCGCAACTACCCTATTGTTTCTAGTTAAACAAATGACCATGGCCTACTTAATTTTATGTACGCTCTTAGATAAAGTGGCTTATTCAGAGAAACACAGTCATAAAGGTCGTTACGGATATAAAGATTGTTATCATAAAGACATTTGCAACAATCTTTATGAATTTGTCAATTCAGAACCGACTTCGGTATTATTGACAATCTATACAAAATAATACTTGTAAATGAACCAGATTATTTGACAATAGCTAACTTTATTATGCATATATGAACTTAAACTAACCTTACATGTCAACGCTTTATTCTTTTAATAATGTGTTGCCAATTATATTTAAAATGCAAACATTCTGCCAAAACAACTAAAGAAGAATTTCTGTCATATTTGAAAACTTCTAAATTATTTAGAACGGATATGTTAAATCCTACCACTGATCCCAACGTACTGAAAAGTTATGGAAAGATTTTTTTTTTATTTTGATTGAAGAAAAAGCACACATTAGCACCAGAATAAATAACTAGGTTTTCACGAATACCTACCACAGAATATAATATTTTCAAAGAAATGTATTTACGTCAAAAGTAACTTTTGTCCACGACGGTTTGTATCGTTCTTATTATCATTATTTAAGTCGAAGCAGGATCCATGCGAATAATTAACTGCATCCTGGTAATATTTAGCAGAAAGGGCATTATTAATAATATATGATTGATGTAATAATCTGTCATATGTCAAATATTAGAAACAATAACGTAATAACAACCATAAATACAGTTTTAGCAATTGTTATGATAAAGACTGTCAAAACACGTAACAATTGTTGACGGTAACCACCTTCAGTACTGAGAATACCAAATTTGATTTTAACAATCTTTACAGTACATAACAACCATAAAGACCATAACGAATATGCAAATATTGAGTTCTGAATAGGCCCCAAAGATTTGAAATTAAAGATGTATTTTTTTTTAAATACCAGTACTTGAACAAAATATATTATACAAACTACATGCAGGAATATCGTCTTCCCGCACTTAGTTCGTAAATAACTATTATTCACTTTACTCTGCCACTGTTAATAAATCTCATTGTATTTAGGCCATGGGCTTCTGCTACTTCAACTCCATAGCCATCGCCGCCCGCCTCTTACAAAAAGAACTCAACACCCCTAAAATCCTCATCTTCGACTGGGACGTCCACCACGGCAACGGCACTCAAGACATCTTCTACGACGACCCGCGAATCCTCTTCATCTCCATCCACCGCCACGACGACGGCAACTTCTTCCCGGGGACCGGCTCCCCGACGGAGTGCGGCGCCGGCGCGGGCCTCGGCTATAACGTCAATATCGCGTGGTCCGGGGGGCTGGCGCCGCCGCTAGGGGACGCGGAGTACCTGGCGGCGTTTCGGAGTATAGTGTTGCCTATTGCGAAAGAGTTTAGTCCGGATTTGGTGCTAGTGAGTGCAGGGTTTGATGCGAGTACGGGGCATCAGCCGCAGTTAGGGGGGTATAAAGTGTCGCCGGCTTGTTATGGGTATATGACCAAAGAGCTCATGCAACTTGCCAATGGAAAGGTAAGACAATTTTTTAAATAATTTAACACATTTGAAGAACTTATTTTATTTAAAAATTGTATGGAAAAATTAGGTTTGTTCGCACAACAATAAAATATGCAATGGGGAAGTTTAGCGATTTTTTTATTCCATGGGAAATGACTTGAAAAATGATGTAACATGTTTTATTTTTTTCAAAAATGCCCCGATTTTCCAGAAAAGCCGATTTTAAGCTGTGAAGACGTCGGTAGAGGCTTGGCGCAACGTATGTCGCCTTATACAGGCTGTCTCTTAAATAGGGGGACATGGCTTAACCACAGATTCCTGAGGCTAAAATAAGACGATTTAACCAAACTTCTACCGGAAAGTGTACCATTTAGCCAGAAATCTGCTTCAAAGTTCTTCGAAAAAAAAAATTATTTTGCTTATAATAATCGGACGCTTCATTCGATTTGGATAAAATTTGGTATGACAGTTTATATGGTTATAAGTCGCCTTTTAAGGTGATACTTGTTATTATTAGTGAACCACTAGTGTATGAAACTTAGGTCTCCCAACATTAATTAGACCGTAACTTTTTAATGGCAATGCCGAAAACGTGAAATTATTTTTCTTCAGAAAGACACATTCAATAGTAAACTTTTCTATCTGTGTGTAATTTGTGATATCTGTTACGGTTCACCCAGAAAAAAATTAAATCTGAGTGTCTGCACTGCTAAATTTTTAAAATAAATTTAATCTAGGAGTCTATCCAAATGTCAAACAAGTAATTTTTTAATGACAGTAACGAGTTGTCAATCTTTACAACTTGTTTAGGAGTAAGCTGAGATATGTAATCGTCTTATTTATAATAATGGTAGTAAAATACTATTAGACCGAACAAACGGATGTTACTAATTTTAGAATATTACAAAGAAAATTTTTGACAACCCATAAAACAATTGTTACTGTCATTAAAAATTACTTGTTTCACATTTGGATAGACTGCTAGATTAAATTTATTTTAAAAATTTAGCAGTGCAGACACTCAGATTTTATTTTTTTCTGGGTGAACCGTAACAGATATCACACATTACACAGAGAGAGAAAAGTTTACTATTGAATGTATCTTTCTGAAAAAAAAATAATTTCTTGTTTTCGGCATTGCCATTAAAAAGTTACGGTCTAATTAAGGTTGGGAGACCTAAGTTTCATACACTAGTGGTTCACTAATAATAACAAGTATCACCTTAAAAGATGACTTATAATCATATAAACTGTCATACCAAATTTCATCCAAATCGAATAAAGCGTCCGATTATTATAAGCAAAATTAATTTTTTTTCGAAGAACTTTGAAGCAGAATTCTGGCTAAATGGTACACTTTCCGGTAGAAGCAAGTTTAGTTAAATCGTCTTATTTTAGCCTCAGGAATCTGTGGTTAAACCATGTCCCCCTATTTAAGAGACACCCTGTATACTGACGCATGCGGTTGGGGTTATCACTCACTTGAGACTGAGGTGTTGTTACGACCTACGTTCAAGTGGTTCGATTTCACCGTTCTGTCTGAGTTTGCGCATAACTGACTTGTGAATTACTTAGAGTTTACCCAAAAAATATTAATTATAAATAAGTGGAGCAATAATTTTAATTTTTAATTTCAAATTCGGCAGTCATTTGTGTTATATTTGTGAGAAAATAGTATGTTATGTAGAATTTTTACCATGCTAAACTTCCCCAATATAGTTTTCAAAAGTGAAGTCCCCTGAGTTTAAAATGTAATAACTTTCATTATAATGGACAGAATCTAATTAAACATTTTTTTTACGAAAGCTACAACATATTTTTGTAATATATCAAAAAATCATAGGTTTTGGAATCTTTATGAAAAGAGTTATACAGATTGCAATCTATATTATCGACATGTTCATGAACTGTCACATCTACAAAAGAAATACTATATTTTCGTCACTGTCCATTTCTATTTAAATTATTTTATAATACTAACCTTATATATACTTATGTACTCGCACATAATATACAGACAATAAATAAGAGTGAGTCGAATTTCAAAGAAATATACCGAATTCTTCTGATGTGTGTTTGCGTTAATGGTCACGTTGCGTTGTTGCATTGCATTGTAACATTACTTTATTATAAATATGGGCCATCCAGCGAATCAAGCGGTTTACGTCATCGTTTAGGGATTTTTGAAATTTTCTTTATTTTTTTAAATATATTTTATTGACGGTATTTTATTGTTTTTTTTTATTATTATGTATTTGACACCTTTAATAGAAATAATTATATTTGGATATATTATTATTAAGTAAAATTTTGTAAATTTTTGCAAAATGGCGTTTGATTATATTTTTTTAATATTGGTAACTCTGAACATGTATATTACTAAATATTATATGTCTATATTATAATTTTCACCCTGTATATATAATTTATTGACTTATTTTGAAAATGAAAAATAGATTGGTGGGCTGATATAGTACTGAATTGTAATATTGAGGTAATATTTCGTTCTATTTGTTAATAATAATTTGAAAATTAAATCTATATGTACAGCGCGTTTGGCAAACGCTATACGCAATGTACAGAAACAGTGAGAAATTATATGGTATGCAGTATTCTGTATTTTTTTTAAGGATCTTACATAATACTAGATAGTTTGTTGCATATACTACAAGAATGAAGTATTTATAACAGCGTAAGCAGTGTTCAAATTATTTTAAATAAAATTGGATATCTCGGGAAAAAAATGATACCAGACGTGTTACCTTTTTACCTCCCGCTACCCTTGGTAAGGGAGGTATAGGGATCGTGCTAAAAATCTCATATCGAGATTTTAGTAAATGACCACGTTTTAAGTTCCCTAGAATCCATTTTTAACATTTTCACGATGATGTCTGTATGTGTGTATGTGTGTATGTACGTGTGTGTGTATGTGTAGGGATTTTGTCTTCACTCTAACTCAAATACTATCATTCAGAAAATTCTGAAACCTTGTATTTCCATCCCATTCTAATATGAAAAGAAGCCATTAGATTTTGGTGTAAATCGGATAACCGGAAATGGAACTTTACCTGAAGCTCATAATGGTTTTTCTTCAAAAAACACCATTAAATGCCATTTTTTCGCATTTTATGTCTTATGAAAATTAAAGATTATTGAATTTTCTACTGGAATACATTAATACTTTTTCTATATATTTTACACATAAATTAAAAAATATTTTTTTTATTAGTCGCGAAGCTTAAGATAAACACAGTAATTCCTTTGTTGCACAGTTCATATTTCAAATGAATGTAACTGACAGTAAATGTCACTGTCAAAAAACTAATCACTTCAAATTAATAATAGTGACATTTTAAAAAGAAAATAGTAAATAAAGCAATAGTTTTCTGCAATGGAACAGTTTGCAGCGGTAGTAAATACGTAAGTATGTATTTAAATTAATAAAAATTCAATAGCGGGAGGTTTTGTGTTGACCACATCAGACCTTTAAGAAAGGTTTGGATTGGATGAAAGCAACCCACAGATCATATTTTAATCCGTTTTGTATGCTCATGTAAATTTTTTAACATGTGACGTAATTATTTCTAGTGATATTGTATTTATGACGTAAACCGCTTGATTCGCTGAATGGCCTATAGGTCTTTTCAACGCACAAATTTCAAACACGATTATTCAAATTGCCAAATAAAAACTTTGACCGTATAAACATATAAATTATCAATGTTGCCAACTATAGTAACAAATAAATGAATAATATAAAGTAGATATACATTATTTATATATTATTCATGTCATATACGATAAGTAATGAACTCTACTATTCATCTTAATAATAATTATATAAGGCTATACACTTTTTGACTGTTAAAAATGATTGAAATTTTATTTCATTTTTCACTATTAGTGATTTTAATGCATTAAGGTTTTTACAATAAGTGATGACGTGCAAAATTCAATTTCAGTTCATTACTTGTATATGAAATGAATAACATATCAATAATGTACATCTAATTCAAATTATTCGTTTATTTGTTACTATAGTTGGCAACATGATAATTTGTATGTTTATACTGTCAGAGTTATTATTTGACAATTTGAAAAATATTTGTATCGTGTTTGAAAAAAATTTGTGCGTTGAAAAGGCCTATTTATAATAAAGTAATGTTAAACGCAACGCAACGCCGCAACGTGACCGTTAACGCTAACACAAAATCTGTGAATCTGCCAAAGGTAGCACTTCTAATCAATCAGAAGAATTCGGTATATTTCTTTGAAATTCGGCTCACTTTTATTTATTGTTTTTATATGGCATACATAAGTATAAATAAGGTTAGTATTATAAAATAATTTAAATAGAAATGGACAGTGACGAAAATATAGTATTCATTTTGTAGATGTGACAGTTCATGAACATGTCGATAATACAGATTGAATCTGTATAACTCCTTTCATAAAGATTCTAAAACCCCTGCAAACGTACCAGTACATGACGTCACACATCTAATTACTTTTATTCAATTTTTATTATTGACGTGCATTGGCTGCTTGAATGGTTTGGATATATGAACTTTATTGGTTTATTTTTATGACTCCCACTGCATAAGTTCTGTCCATTGACGTATTATAACTAACGTAGACCCAGCGCGGCCTATGCTGCTGTACAGTTTGTTGTGATGTTAGAGCTAACGGTGGGACGGGTGGGACGCAGGGGAGTGGCACAGTCTGTATCGCGGGTCTGCATAGTTTTGTTTACAAGTTTGAGAAGTGCATACGTCAAAGCGTGATCTTTGTTTGATTGTTTGTGAATAGGTGTCTAAAGAAAAAATAAATATATTGCTTCATTTATGCCACGCCAAGCGATGACTTCAATTTATTTCAAATAAGTTGTTCAATGTATGAAGACCCGCGATACAGACTGTGCCACTCCCTTGCCCCTCACCTCTGGCTCTAACATCACAACAAAGGCTGCGTGCTGGGTCTACGTTAGTTATAATCATATTCCTATTAACTAATATATTGCTAATGCTCGTATCTTTCCCATAAGAGTAGATGAAGGAAACACTGTGAAATGGAAATATCATTTCTGCATAAGTCTATCTCTCACAAACACCCAACCGGCAATTATGCGCATGCTCGGAATTCTTGACTACTATTGGCTAACGCTGACAGCGTCGCTGGCTGGGCTGCGTTGCAAAATCCTACTCTTAAAGTACGAAATTATTCAAAGTCGTTTCAAAACTAATAGCCTAAAGCCTCATTTCCACCGATTGTCCTAATGCGTAAGAGCAATAATTAATAACTAAGCGCAATGCGTAAAAATGTTTATCATATGACAACGTTTACTACCATTTCCAGCTTTGCATAAGGCTTAATGCTTAAGAACTAAGAGCAATGCGTAAAAACAAATGAATGAAAAATTCTAACCTGAACTGTCAACTCTCAGTAGTTATAATTATTAACTTTTAATTAATTTTTCGGTATCGATATAAATACAGAAAATTGTGTATAGGTATAACATATTAAAAAAAGAAGAATTGCTGCTGCAATGGCAGTCTACTAAACAACAAGTAATTCGGAAAAAAATATGACATTTCTGTTGAATTGTCACTAAACAAAATAGCTGGAAATGGTATCCTAGTAAATTCTTATAATTCATTAAGCCTTATGTATTAAGCATTAAGACATTCGGTGGAAATGAGGCTTTACTCTCAGAGTTTACTCAACCTGTTCCAAAACATCCAGAGTTTACTCCAAAGTGATGTTCTACTTACTCTACTAACGAGGAGGGTATAGAAATTACTCCACAATATTTTCAAACGTAGATGCTCACGATTCTCAACATATGAAAGTAATTTGCCTTCTTGAGGAAGAAAACATGCTTTTGGTTGAAAATAAACATAGGTAAATACGTTGGCGTGTATTACGAACATACTTTTATAATAAAAGCGCTTTTATGGAGCGTACTTTCACATTATATTAAGGAGAGTACTCCATAAAAGCGCTTTTATTACGGGCTTGACATTAATGTTGTAATTATAAGTAGTTTTGTTAGTTTTATAAAATAATTTTTAATTTTGTTTCAATTTTTTACTTCAACAAAACTCTCATTCGTTCCAACACAACACATCATACTCTACGCCAAAACTTGCTTTGTGTTTCATACAATAATTTATTGTCACCTAAATAAATTAATCCTGACCAGTATTCCTATTATTTTTACAGTACAATAAAGTAAATTATTTAATTCAAATTTAGCACTAGAATATGACAATGTTTTTTATTATTACTAATATTTATATTCAAGAACTTACGTACAAAATAAATAGTAGGTACATTGTTTAGTTTCTCAAATTTAAATTTAAAATTTCTCGCGCTAGTCGTTAATAAATAGAACTCTGTGGTTCGCAAAAAGTGATCATGATTTTCTCGTTAGCCAATAGTAGTCGCGGTTTCCAAGCATGCGCATAATTCGCGGTTGGGTGTTTGTGTGAGATAGACTTATGCAGAAATGATATTTCCATTTCACAGTGTTTCCTTCAAGAAAAGCAAAGGATCCGCAATATATTAGTTAATAGGTATATGGTTAGTTATAATACGTCAATGGTTCTGTCACTTACTTACTACGCCGGCCATATTATAAATACGGTGCTGCCTCTATCGGTGATTTTCATTGCCAATAGCGGGGCTAGCGCCAATATTTGATTCAATGCCCGCACGCTTCCATTCATGAAACAAATTTAAATTACACAAAAATTACAATATTATGTATAGCGAATTTTTTATCAGATCCAACTGGTCAGAGGTAGTTTACGATTGCATAACATTAACATGATGTGATGATTGTGTTGTAGATGGTGTTAACGTTGGAGGGTGGTTACGACCTGCCGTCGATTTGCGACTCGGCGGAGGAATGTGTGCGGGTGCTACTGGGAGACGAACCCACGCCCATCGCCGAAGAGGAACTCGCCAGAGTGCCATGCCAGAATGCCATTTACACGCTACAAAAAGTTATTGCCATACAAGTAAGTTCACATCAACATTATTGTTACTATTATTCATTTTCATATTTAAATATTCTTTACTTTACGCCTGGTAAGCGCCTACACGGTAAAATATATCGTCATCATTACCGATGTCTACATGTGTTGTAGATACTGGCACACCCAGAAATGGGTAATATGCCTTGATGATATATTTATTTTACTTTACCTGTCAAATGCATGTACAGGATGTCTCATTTTCGATGTTTTTTTAGGGTATCTCGGAAAATATTAATGATAGAGCAAAATCGTTTGCACATTCCAGAGTCAACTTTTTGAGAAAAGTTTAATTGTTACCACAAGAATTTTCAATCTTCTTTTGTTTCTGAGCTACAAGCAAAAACTTGTTTTTCGGTCATTTCGAAAATATCTCATAACTTATTTATTATGGTAGCTAGAGAAAAAGTGTTTAAACAAATTTTGTACCATTTTTTAGGTAAAATAAAATGGCGTAATTAGATTAATTGAAAACTTCATAATTCTCGAGATATAACATAAACTTATGATTTTTTAAATGGCAACCTATGTTGAAAATATTCTCATCTTTTTGCTTATTTTATAAGCTTTTTAATGATATATAACAAGTCTACATTCTTTTGTTTTACACATGAATAAAAGATAAATAATTAGTAATTACGCCATTTTATTTTACTTAAAAAACGGTACAAAATTTCTTAAAACAATTTTTCTCTAGCTACCATAATAAATAAGTTATGAGATATTTTCGAAATGAGCGAAAAACAAGTTTTTGCCTGTAGTTCAGAAACAAAAGAAGATCGAAAATTCCTGTGGTGACTATTAAACTTTTCTCAAAAAGTTGACCCTGGAATGTGCAGACTATTTTGCTCTACCAATAATATTTCCCGATATACCCTAAAAAAAAAACATCGAAAATGAGACACCTGTACATGACTATATCATTCATTAAATTATGAACCAATAAGAATGCGTGATTTTTCTTATTTACTACGTATTACAGCGGTTATAATTAAATAACCACGTTGAACGAAAATACGAGCATTTCAATAAAATATAAATATAAAATTAGATAATCGGAACCCATATGACACTTGGCTATTTGGTATTTTTGTAAAAATTATGAATTTAATTTTACGTGAATATTTAATGTAATTTCCCTAAATTTAAAATAAATAATAATAACGGTATATTTATCATTAATTAATTTTATTTCATATACCGGGAGTTTATTTTATCAGTAAACATAGGGTATATCATTGCCATAGTTACCACATGAATGTTTGACAGCAATGTATTGAAGCGTTTATTTTATGAGTAAACATAGGCGTTTAACATGGGAAGTTGTATTTTGTAAATACAAAGTGTCCGCCTAATAATCAAACCATGTTATTGAACATGATAATAGTACATTACATTTTGTACATTATTTAATATGAACTGCTTTAATAATATTACAGTAAAGTACAGAAATTGTCAAATAAATAATTGTTTCACTTTTTTACTATGTAATATGAAAAGCTTTACAAATGTCTGCGGTGGCGCAGTGGTTATAACAGTGGCGTCTGAATTTTTTGGTTGGGGTTCGATTCCCCGTTGGGCTAATTGTTTAATTTTTTTTTTACATAAAAATTGTTGAACTTTTAAAAATCAATTTCCATATTACAATCATTTAAAAATAATAATTACATTGTAATAAATAAAGAGAAAATAATTGAGAATAATTGATTACAATAATCAAAATATTGATACAATAACAATGCATTGTATTTTCTTTTGATATTAATAAAAATAACTGAAATATAATAAATTTGAGTACTTATTATGATTTTACTGTATTTATCAAAAGAAAATACAATGCATTGTTATTGTATCAATATTTTGATTATTGTAATCAATTATTGTCAACTATTTTCTCTTTATTTATTAAAATGTTATTATTATTTTTAAATGATTGTAATATGAAAATATGAACTGATTTTTAAAAGTTCAACAATTTTTATGTAAAAAAAAAAATAATTATCCCAACGGGGAATCGAACCCCAACCAAAAATTCTAGACGCCAATGTTATAACCACTGCGCCACCGGAGACATTTGTAAATCTTTTCATATTACATAATAAAAATTGAAACAATTATTTATTTGACAGTTTCTGTAATTTATTGTAATTTTTGCAATATTATTAAAGTAATTAATATTAAATAATGTACAAGCGCTTATAGATAGGTAAATTAGAGGTAGGTAGACAGTGGTTTTAGGTAGACAGTGATTTTAGGTGAAATGTAGTAGGTAGACAGTGTTTGTAGGTAAACAGTGAGGTAGGTAGACAGTGGCTTAGGTAGACAATGGCTTTAGATAGACAGAGAAATAGGTAATCAGAGTTGTAGATAGACAGAAAACTGCCAACGTAAAATGCCCACCCAAAATGCCCACCCAACCTGCCCACCCAAAATGCCCACCCAACCTGCCCACGCAACATGCCCACACAAACTGCCCACGCAATCTGCTCACCCAAACTGCCTACAACACTCTGTCCGATAAACTTTTACAACCATACACACCTAAACATAACCTAAACGCACACTCGACTTTAGGTAGACAGTAATTAGTTATCAGAACACATACCAATCCCACTTAACCTGCCCACCCAAACTGCTTTCGCAACATGCTCACTCAAACTGCCCACGCAACATGCCCACGCAATCTACTAACTCAAACTGCCCACGCAATATGCCTATCTAAATTGCCCACTTAACATACCCACCCAAACGGCCCACACAACATGCCCAGCCAAATTTCCCACGAAACATACCCACTCAAACTGCCCACGCAACATGCCCATTCAAACTACCCACGAAATCTACCCACACAAACTGCCGCACGCAACCTGCCCACCCAAACTGCCCACACAATCTGCCCACCCAAACTGCCGCATGCAACCTGCCCGCCCAAACTGCTGCACGCAACCTGCCCACCAAATCTGCCCACGCAATTTGCCCACTCAACTTCCCACACAACATGTCTCTTTAAACTGACTGTTTTAACATTTCTGCATGGCAGCCCTTGACGGTACCTCTCATTTGATACCAAAAATGACATGGTTCTGACAAATTTATGAAAAAAAAAACAAAAACCCACCGATCTGTCAAATTTTTAACATTTCTGCATGACAGCACTTGACGTTACCTTTCATTTGATACCAAACACGACATGGTTCTGACAACTTTTAGCAAAAAACAAAAGCCGATCGAGCAGTCAAATATTTGACAATTCTGCATGACAGTTCTTGACGTTATCTTTCATTTCATTCCAAACACGGCATGGTTCTGACAACTTTATGCAAAAAACAAACGCGGATAGAGCTGTCAAATATCTGACATTTCTGCAAGACAGCCCTTGACGTTACCTTTCATTTGATACCTAACACGACATGGTTCTGACAACTTTATGCAAAATACAAAAGCCGATCAAACTGTCAAATTTTTGACATTCTTACTTCGCAGCCCTTGACAATACCTCTCATTTGATACCAAACACGTCATGGTTCTGACAACTTTAAGCAAAAAACAAAATCTGATCGAGCTCTCAAAATTTTAAAATTTCTTCATTGCAACCCTTGACGATACATTTCATTTAATACCAAACACAACATAGTTTTGACAACTTTATGCAAAAAACAAAAGCCGATTGGGCTGTCATATTTCTGACATTTCTGCATTGCAGCGCTTGACGATACCTCCCATTTGATACCAAACACGACATGGTTTTGACATTTATGCAAAAAACAAAAGTCGATCGAGTTGTCAAATTTCTAACATTTCTCCATTGAATCCCTTGAAACTACCTCTCATTTAATACCAAACACGACATGGATCTGACATCTTTATGCAAAAAACAAAAGCCGATCGAGCTATCAAAATTTTTAAATTTCTTCATTGCAGCCCTTGATGACACCTTTCATTTAATACCAAATACAACAAAGTTTTGACAATATTATGGGAAAAACAAAAGCCGATCGTGCTGTCAAATTTTTGACATTTCTGCATTGAATCCCTTGAAAATACCTCTCATTTGATACCAAACACGACATGGTTCTGACATATTTTTGCAAAAAACAATAGTCGATCGGGCTATTAAAATTTTGACATTTCTGCATGTTAGCCCTTAACGATCCCTCTCATTTGATACCAAACACGACATGGTTCTGACAACTTTAAGCAAAAAATAAAAGCCGATAGAGCTGTCAAATATCTGACATTTCTGCATTGCAGCCATTGACGATACCTCCCATTTGATACCAAACACGACATGGTTTTGACAATTTTATGCTAAAAACAAAAGCCGATCAAGCTGTCAAATATTTGACATTCCAGCATTGTATCCCTTGAACATACCTCTCGTTTGATACCAAACACGACATGGTTCTGACATATTTATGCAAAAAACAATAGCCGATCGGGCTGTCGTATTTCTGAAATTTCTGCATTAAATCCCTTGAAAATACCTCTCATTTGATACCAAACACGACACAGTTTTCACAATTTTAAACAAAAAACAAAAGCCGATCATGCTGTCATATTTGTGACAATTCTGCATTGAATCCCTTGAAAATACCACCCATTTGATACCAAACACGACTTGTTTCTGACAACTTCATGCAAAAAACAAAAGCCGATCGAGCTGTCAAAATTTTGAAATTTCTTCATTGCAGCCCTTGATGATACCTTTCATTTAATACCAAACACAATATAGTTTTGACATTATGGAAAAAACAAAAGCCGATCAAGCTGTCAAATATCTGACATTTCTGCATTGCAGCCCTTGACGATACCTCCCATTTGATACCAAACACGACATGGTTTTGACAATTTTATGCAAAAAACAAAAGCCGATCGAGCTGTCAAATATCTGACATTTCTGCATTGAATCCCTTGAAAATACCTCATTTAATATCAAACAAAACATGAATCTGACATCTTTATGCAAAAAACAAACGCGGATAGAGCTGTCAAATATCTGACATTTCTGCATTGCAGCCCTTGTCGATATCTCCCATTTGATACCAAACACGACATAGTTTTCACAACGTTATGCAAAAACAAAAGCCGATCGTGCTGTCAAATTTCTGACATTTCTGCATTGAATCCCTTGAAAATACCTCATTTAATATCAAACAAAACATGAATCTGACATCTTTATGCAAAAAACAAACGCGGATAGAGCTGTCAAATATCTGACATTTCTGCATTGCAGCCCTTGTCGATACCTCCCATTTGATACCAAACACGACATAGTTTTGACAACGTTATGCAAAAACAAAAGCCGATCGTGCTGTCAAATTTCTGACATTTCTGCATTGAATCCCTTGAAAATACCTCATTTAATATCAAACAAAACATGAATCTGACATCTTTATGCAAAAAACAAACGCGGATAGAGCTGTCAAATATCTGACATTTCTGCATTGCAGCCCTTGTCGATACCTCCCATTTGATACCAAACACGACATAGTTTTGACAACGTTATGCAAAAACAAAAGCCGATCGTGCTGTCAAATTTCTGACATTTCTGCATTGAATCCCTTGAAAATACCTCATTTAATATCAAACAAAACATGAATCTGACATCTTTATGCAAAAAACAAACGCGGATAGAGCTGTCAAATATCTGACATTTCTGCATTGCAGCCCTTGTCGATACCTCCCATTTGATACCAAACACGACATAGTTTTGACAACGTTATGCAAAAACAAAAGCCGATCGTGCTGTCAAATTTCTGACATTTCTGCATTGAATCCCTTGAAAATACCTCATTTAATATCAAACAAAACATGAATCTGACATCTTTATGCAAAAAACAAACGCGGATAGAGCTGTCAAATATCTGACATTTCTGCATTGCAGCCCTTGTCGATACCTCCCATTTGATACCAAACACGACATAGTTTTGACAACGTTATGCAAAAACAAAAGCCGATCGTGCTGTCAAATTTCTGACATTTCTGCATTGAATCCCTTGAAAATACCTCATTTAATATCAAACAAAACATGAATCTGACATCTTTATGCAAAAAACAAACGCGGATAGAGCTGTCAAATATCTGACATTTCTGCATTGCAGCCCTTGTCGATACCTCCCATTTGATACCAAACACGACATAGTTTTGACAACGTTATGCAAAAACAAAAGCCGATCGTGCTGTCAAATTTCTGACATTTCTGCATTGAATCCCTTGAAAATACCTCATTTAATATCAAACAAAACATGAATCTGACATCTTTATGCAAAAAACAAACGCGGATAGAGCTGTCAAATATCTGACATTTCTGCATTGCAGCCCTTGTCGATACCTCCCATTTGATACCAAACACGACATAGTTTTGACGTTATGCAAAAACAAAAGCCGATTGTGCTGTCAAATTTCTGACATTTCTGCATTGAATCCCTTGAAAATACCTCATTTAATATCAAACAAAACATGAATCTGACATCTTTATGCAAAAAACAAACGCGGATAGAGCTGTCATATATCTGACATTTCTGCATTGCAGCCCTTGTCGATACCTCCCATTTGATACCAAACACGACATAGTTTTGACAACGTTATGCAAAAACAAAAGCCGATCGTGCTGTCAAATTTCTGACATTTCTGCATTGAATCCCTTGAAAATACCTCTCATTTGATACCAAACACGACATGGTTCTGACTTCTGACATATTTATTCAATAAACAATAGCCGATCGGGATGTCATATTTCTGACATTTCTGCATTGCAGCCCTTGACGATATCTCCCATTTGATACCAAACACGACATGGTTTTAAATTTTTTTTGCAAAAAACAAAAGCCGATCGTGCTGTCAAATTCCTGACATTTCTACATTGAATCCCTTGAAAATACATCTCGTTTGATACCAAACATGACATGGTTCTGACATATTTATGTAAAAAACAATAGCCGATCGTGCTGTCAAATTCCCGACATTTCTGCATTGAATCCCTTGAAAATACCTCTCATGTAATATCAAACATGACATGGGTCTGACATCTTTATGCAAAAAACAAAATCCGATAGAGCTGTCAAATATCTGACATTTCTGCATTGCAGCCCTTGACGATACCACCCATTTGATACCAAACACGACATGGTTTTGACAATTTTATGCATACAAAAAACAAAAGCCGATTGAGCTGTCAAATATCTAACATTTCTGCATTGAATCCCTTAAAAATACCTCTCGTTTGATACCAAACACGACATGGTTCTGACATATTTATGCAAAAAGAAAAGCCGATCGAGCTGTCAAATTTCTGACATTTCTACATTGCATCTCTTGACAATACCTTTCATTTGATACCAAACACGACATGGTTCTGACAGACATTATGGAAAAACAAATGCCTTCAACTGTCAAATTTTTAACTATTACATGGTTGGCCACCTGTCTTTTTTTATCTAATCTAATGGATATTAATGTACGAAATTCACATTAATGCATTTAGGAATATTTGTTTTTTGCTTAGTTGCTTATGATAAGTTTGGCAACACTTCCTAGTCTAGTTATAATTAAAATTTATATTGTTATTATTGAAATGAATGTACTAACTTCACATTTCTGCAGTTAGGAATATTTGTTATTTACTTTGTTACTTATGGCAAGTTTGGTAACACTTACTCGTCTAGTTATATTTAAAATTTACTATATTTTTATTGGTAGTATGGAAATTATTAATGGACTAACTTCACAATAATACAGTTAGGAATATTTGTTTGTCACTTAGTTAATTATGTCATGTTTGGTAACACTTGTGTATCGTACCAACTTCACTTTATTGCAGTTAGGAATATTTTCTTTTTATTTAGTTATGTACGATAAGTTTGGCAACACTGTTTCGTCTAGTTATATTTAAAATTTACTAATATTATTACTGACAATTTGAAAATTAAATTACTTCACTTTATTACAGTTAGGAATATTAGTTTTTATTTAATTACGGCAAATTTGGCAACACTGCGTTCGTCTAGTTATATTTAAAATTTACCATATTGTTATTGACAATTTGGAAAATAATCGTTTCCGTCAGCTTGTCATTTGTGACAGATGACAATTGAAATATACTACGTTTTTTAACAATTTTAATTACAAATTTTCTTAATTTTTATACAATATCAACCCATAAATAAAAATAAAAATGTAAATTTATATAAATTTTTATTAATATTAATTTTTTTATCAATATAAGAGCAATTAATAATAGGTAATAGAAAATGTTGTTACTTGTGTCTATAACATTATGAGTACCACTGATTTAAATTTCTCGCAAAATCTTGTAATATTTCAATGGTATTCTTGTAAAATTTCATCATTTTTATATGTAAAATTTGTAACTTTTAAATGTAAATTACTCAAAATTTCGACGTTGTTGAGCATTTTACCAAGACATAATTTCTTTTTAAAATTTTCTCCTCTTTCTAACGATAATATTACATATTACGGGGCTTCATTTGCCACTTAAATCATGTAAGTTCTATATACAATTTTTTTAAAACAAGCGCTTATAGATAGGTAAATTAGAGGTAGGTAAACAGTGGTTTTAGGTAAATTAGAGGTAGGTAGACAGTGGTTTTAGGTAGACAGAGAATTTGGTAGACGGTGATTTTAGGTAGACAGAGGAATTGGTAAATAGAGAGGTAGGTAGACATAGAAATAGGTATACAGAGATGTAGGTAGGCAGAAGACTGTTCACACAACATGCCCACCCAAACTGCCCACCTGAAAATGATTTTAAACATAATATAGATACCTACTAATAGTCTGAAATACATAAAAATGAAATGTACTTACAGAAAAATATAGACAAATCTCACTAAAATCACACACAAATAACACGAAACGCTTTCCAAATATTGACTGTAATCTGACAAACAATTTGTTGAAAACAATTGGTGACCAACATAAACAACAATACGTATAGTGTGACCAAACGATGTATTACTGGCCTCGACTTAGGAGGCGTGGTCTGCGGTGGCTCTATCATTAACAGTACATTCGGAAACAGAAATTTTCTATACAAATTTAAACAGTGAGGTAGGTAGACACTGGCTTTAGGCGGACAGAGAAATAGGTAATCCGAAATGTAGATAGACAGAAAACTGTCCACGCAATCTGCCCACCCAAACTGCCCACGCAACATGCCCACGCAACATACCCACCAAAACTACCCACGCAAAATGCCCACCCAAACTACCCACGCAACATACCCACCCAAACTACCCACGCAACTTACCCACCCAAACTACCCACGCAACATGCCCACCCAAACTGCCCACGTAACATGCCCACCCAAACTGCCCACGAAACCTGCCCACACAAACTGCCTAGAACACTCTGGCCGATAAACTTTTATAACCATACCCAACTAAACCTAACCTAACCTACCCTAAACGCACACTCGACTTTAGGTAGACAGTGATTCGTTATCAGAATACGTAACAAAACCCACTCAACTTGCCCACCCAAACTGCCCACGCAACATGCTCACTCAAACTGCCCACGCAACATGCCCACCCAAACAGCCCACGCAAAATGCCCACCCAAATTGCCCACGCAACAAAACCACCCAAACTGCCCACGTAACATACCCACCCAAACTGCCCACGCAACATGCCCACCCAAACGGCCCACGCAACATGCCCACCCAAATTGCCCACTCAGCATACCCACCCAAACTGCCCACACAAAATGCCCACCCAAATTGCCCACGCAACATACCCACCCAAACTGCCCACGCAACTTGCCCACCCAAACTGCCCACGCAACATGCCCACCCAAATTGCCCACGCAACATACCCACCCAAACTGCCCACGCAACATGCCCACCCACACTGCGTACAACACTCTGGCCGATAAACTTTTATAACCATTCCCAACTAAACCTAACCTAACCTAACTTTAACGCACACTCGACTTTAGGTAGACAGTGATTAGTTATCAGAACATGTAACAAAACCCACTCAACTTGCCCACCCAAACTGCCCACGCAACATGCTCACTCAAACTGCCCACGCAACATGCCCACCCAAACAGCCCACGCAACATGCCCACCCAAATTGCCCACGCAACAAAACCACCCAAACTGCCCACGCAAAATGCCCACCCAAACTGCCCACGCAACATGCCCACCCAAACGGCCCACGCAACATGCCCACCCAAATTGCCCACTCAGCATACCCACCCAAACTGCCCACGCAACATGCCCACCCAAATTGCCCACGCAACATACCCACCCAAACTGCCCACGCAACATGCCCACCCAAACTGCCTACAACACTCTGGCCGATAAACTTTTATAACCATTCCCAACTAAACCTAACCAAACCTAACTTTAACGCACACTCGACTTTAGGTAGACAGTGATTAGTTATCAGAACATGTAACAAAACCCACTCTACTTGCCCACCCAAACTGCCCATGCAACATGCTCACTCAAACTGCCCACGCAATATGCCCACCCAAACAGCCCACGCAACATGCCCACCCAAATTGCCCACGCAACAAAACCACCCAAACTGCCCACGCAAAATGCCCACCCAAACTGCCCACGCAACATACCCACCCAAACTGCCCACGCAACATACCCACCCAAACTACCCACGCAATCTGCCCACCCAAACTGCCCACACAAACTACCCACGCAACCTGCCCACTCAAACTGCCCACAAACTTTTACAACCATACCCACTTAAACATAACTTAAACGCACATTCAACTTTAGGTACAGTGATTAGTTATCACAACACGTAAAATACCCACTCAACCTATTCCAAACTGCTCACGCAACATGCCTACTCAACATACTTACCAAACATGCCCATTCAAATTGCTGAAAAAAATATTCAAGAAAACTATAAAATTCTTTCAAAGGAATAATGTTTTATTTATTTCTAATATATTTCAATGTTAATTGACAACAAATATTAAAAGAAAAATGGTAAACATTATATATATATATAAATTTAAAATTAATACAAATTATTTACAAATTATATCTTATTGCAATTCAACGTTTGTATGATGTAAAAAAAATACAATGAAATATTTTCTATAAAACAATATGTTTGATATTTGAAATAACAAATTAATATACCTACTATAATTAACATGTTATATAACTATATTAGTATGAAATGTGATTTAAAAATTACATATTTGTCGAGTCGTTACAGAATTTAATTTATTTTTCGTTTTAAAAAGTGATAAATCATTATTGTTAATTTCACTTCTAACAAAATATTTTATTTACTTTATCATAGAATACTTCTTAAATATTTTATTTCTTTGTTTTAATTAATTTAAATTATTCATTATCCTTTAGTTCTTCTACATCTGTCTGTTTTCATGCTGAGCATTTTCTTTTCCAATATTTCTTTGTACGACGGATTTGCTATATATTGGTTTTATATAATACATATTTTATTCAACGATGTAGATTTGGAAATTTTTATAAACTTCTTTCCCAAATTATTTCTGTTTTCAAATGTCGAATGAGAAGAGATCTTCAAAATATCTTCTTTCATTTGTACGCCGTATTTAACTTCTTTCCCAAATTATTTCTGTTTTCAAATGTCGAATGAGAAAAGATCTTCAAAATATCTTCTTTCATTTGTACGCCGTATTTAGGTAACAATACTGAGAAGTATCTCCATGTAGTTTTTATAAATTTTTCTTCCAAATCATATAATTTTTCCATCCTTATTGTGATTTATTTCGGTTGTCAAACGTTTTATTCTTCGAAATAATTTATGTCGTATGATGAGTGATTTCCAAAATATTTTCACATAAAGTTCCATTTTGAAACGTTGTTTTTAAATGTACATATGTATATGTAATGTTCATATATATTTTTTTTATATATAAGTATATAAGAAATGTTCTATGATATATATACTTTAAATATTTAACAAATGACGGAATCAACATAATGATTTATTACATTTCAAAATTAATTATTTAATAAGTAAAATAGTGTTTGAAATAATTTTGTTATTTTTCTACTAATTTAGTTATACCATCCAATTATCTTTCATCATGTTATTGTAAATTACATAGTTTATATAAAAAACTTTCATTGTGTTTTTTTAATCATACTGATTTTACATTATGTATTAAATTTTAAAAATAATTTACAATTTTCACCGTCAAATAAGTATTGGCCAACGCTCGACTTTTCCCCTTCTCCATGACCTTGTCCCTTGCCGTGCCCGTATTTTTTTTTTTGTAATTTAGCATTTTCAACATTGCCACTGAATTAGCAATATTGTAAAAATCTTTAATCCATACTTATTTGACGGCAAATATACATGTGTCTACTATTACAATTTTGAGTTATTACAATTATTACTGATTGTCATTGTTTTTATTATTGATAGTTTAGAACAATTTTGCAAAAAATTTAAACTATAAAATTGTCCCGCAATCATCACACATCTTGCTACAATTTCAATCATTTAAATTTAAAAAGTAGTTCGACAGATATCAATAATAAAAACATTTACAAATAATATTGTCATTTATATATACAGGGTTTAAAAAAATAAGTATTACAAATTATAAGGGCATATAGTACTGACCAAAATTAGTAGAAAAAGTTTAATCAACATGGGTCCGATCTTCAACTGTTTTTGAGAAAGAGGCCATTTTTTATTAAAATCGAAGACAAACTGACTAAGATAGTGGTTGAACAAAATTGAGTCTATGCCAGTAAATAGACTATAAAAAAACAATAACATTTTATATGAGACATTTTTTTCATTTTCTAATAGTTACGAATTTTTTTGTAAACTAAGTATTGGCCATGGGCGCCACAACGTGTCGCAGTACAATTTTTTGATGTTTTTTGAAAAACAAAAACGCATGAACTCTGAAAGGTGAACAAAATGTATCATTTAATTAAAGTCGTAATTCTTACAATTTTCGAGATAGCAGAGGTAAACACCGAAAAAACTCATTTTTCATTGCCTTATAACTCTGAAACTATTGAAGATCGGACCTATATTGATTAAGGTTTTTTAACTCATTTTAGTCAGTACTATATGTCCTCATAATTTGTGACACTTATTTTTTAACATCCTGTATATATACAGGCTGCCCATTTAATAAGTTCCGGCCTTAAAGTTTAAAAATAGGCAAAACAGAATACATTTCATAAGCCACATGGTAAATATTAGTACTTTAAATCAAATAATCACGGTTGGTATAAGACCAAAACAACATTTTAAATCAAGTAACTTATGAAATGTAACATGGGTTGCCTATTTATAAGCTTTAAGTCGGGAACTTTTAAAGTGGGCACACACTATATATATCGTACTGTCAATATTATTTGAGTACACGTAATATTTTATTTCATTTACTCATAATACTTATTGTTCATCATTTGTTACAATTCAACGATTAATTAAATTGTTAAACACAACGAAAACAATAAATAAAAGCACATATTATCTTTGCCTTAAATGAAATTTGTCACAGATGTATGAAAACAAATCATATTGACAAAACATATTTGCAAAGACAACAATGTTTATTATGATCCCAATGAAATAATTATACTACATGTATAGATTCTCAAATTTCGGGACTCAACTTTTATTTATATCTAGAATGGGAAATAATCGGACATGCAATCTTACATAAATTATTTATTGTAAAGCAGCCTTTTTCAGGACTATAAATGGTCAAAAATAAATGAAACATTTCTCTAGCCCTGAAGAAGACTGTTGCACAATCACAACATCATCGGCCAAGAAATAAATAAAGCAAAAGCTTTAAATTGTAGTTAATTTGGTTTAAATGTGACAAAAAAGTAACGTCATTCTACTCCAATGTCTTATTTTCTATGCAATCCATAAACGGTCTTTAAAAAATTCTATTCCTTTTCTATTCCATTCTATTCTGTTCAATCTATAAATCTCGCTTGATTGCGTGTCATATTATTTTCCATTTTTTCACTCTTTTATTATTCTAAATGAAAGTTTGTTTAGATTTGAAGCAATTCGTAGTATTAAAAAGTCATAAATGCTTTTAGTTTAACTGAATTTGATTTTTAGCGAAACCATTCCTATCTTTCTCGCACCAGTGTCTATAGTACACTGCGCGAGAAAGATAGCTATATTGTGACGTCACTGTGACACTGAAAACAAATTCAAATATCTCGCAAAGTATTTATTAAAAGAATGTTTCTTTTTTATCTTAATCGTTCTTTATTAAGTAGTACTTTAAGTAAAAAATGTACACGTTATAATTTTTTGTTATGGTTGTGGACCCCATTCTGTAAACAGTCGGTCAACATTCAAAAATTAGGAAGTTAACTCGAATTTTAGTCAGTTGTAAAAAGCTCACCCTTGTTTATGGAAAACATAATCAAAAGATGGACAAAAACGGCCGTGTATTACACATTTTTGGTACAGGTTATATGCAGTTTATAATAAAAGTTTCAAATTTTTATTTATATTATGAACTTTTATTAATAATTAATCATTTGTACCTTTATTTTGAAGCAACGTTATCTAATTTTACGTATAATACGATATAAAACATACATGAAAAACTTTTATATTACGTTTCAACATTATGTATGAAATACATAAAAATGAATGAAGTGAAATACGTGTTTTAAAGTTATACAATCATTTTAATGTCATTTATATATTTATGAATCATAATTTTGAGAAATTGAATTTGGCGGGAAATTTAAATTTAAAATTGCTTTTAACATTTCATACTTTTGTTGGTATTATTATCATTTATGAATAAATAATATCTTTAATTAATATTTATGAGAGTTTTTTTAAAGTATAATACATAAAATTAATAGATAAATTTGTTTTTACATTGCTACTGAAACAATTTGATAATAAGTTAATGAAAAACCTTACTTTTTCAAAAGTATCAAGCCTTTTTTGTTATATAGTTCATTATTGAGTATTATTCATTCATCTATATAGGTAATTTAATGCAAATTTGACACAAAAGTAACGTCATTCTACTACAATATCTTATTTTCTATTCAATCTAAAAATAGTCTTAAAATTTTTTATTCCTGTTCTATTTCATTCTATTCTGTACAATGTACAAATTTGGCTTGATTGCGTGTCTTATTATTTTTCATTCTTCCAATGGGGTCCTCCACTCTTATTTTTTTTATAATTTTAAATGAAAGTTCGTTTAATTTTGAAGCTGTTCGTAGTATTTGCATTTGATTTTTAGCAAAATCATTGCTATCTTTCTCGCACCAGTTTCTATAATAGGCTGCGTGAGAAAGATACTGTGACATTACTGTGACAATGAAAACAAATTAAAATATCTCGCAAAGTACTTATTAAAAGAATGTTTCTTTTTTTTATTGGGTCCCGTGGCCGCGTGCGTGAGTGTCTGGTCGCGAACCCGGGAACCGGGTTCGATCCCGACAGCCGCCAAATATTTCCAATTTTAAATGGCACAAAAGTGACCCCTGTGGTGCACTCTCCACACCAGCTATGAGTGCCCGCGAGGTGACGCCTGGTAAGCGCCCACACGGTAAAATATATCGTCATCATTACCGTTGTCTACATGTGTTGTAGATACTGGCACACTCAGAAATGGGTAATATGCCGTGATGATATATTTATTTATTTATGTTTCTTTTTTATCTTAATCGTACTTTAGTAAGTAATACTTTAAGTATGAAGTGTACATGTTATTATTTTCTGTTATGGTTGAGAGCCCCATTCTGCAAACAGTCGATCAACATTCAAAGATTAAGAAGTTAATTTGAGTTTTAGTGAGTTGTGAAAACCTCACCCTTGTTTTTGATAAACATAATCAAAAGATGAGACAGAAACGGCCGTGTATTACACATTTTTGGTACAGGTATTTCATTATAAAAGTTTCAAATTTTTATTCTTAACGCAACGTACTGCACCCCTGTTCGAAGGTCTCTTTTTATTTGTGATAGCCCAATAGAAAGGATAATTTTCGGATTAATAGTATTTGGTTCCTTTCTCCTACACAGTGATCTCTTCAAACGACCTTATTATGTTCTTTCATTTTAACTGGAGCAGTATAAATTGCCCTTTGAGCCTAGTTTTCATCCTCAAATACCATAGGAGAAAAGTATATGCATATTAGTTTAGCTTGGTAGCTAAAAATAACTACCTTCTTGTCAAGGATTGAGGTTTTAATTTTGATCTTTGCTTTTCCCTAAAATGAGCTATTTAAAAGGATATTTTTGGAAGATTCTCCACTGTGCAGTGGTCTTTCGTGCTCGGTTTTTAAGAGCTATTCGCTTAAAAGTCGCCTAGATTGACAAATTGATGTTGAAAAGAGTGTTTGCAATAACGCCTTCAGAAATGCACTAATGATAACGGACAGTTATCTCTAATAGTATATTTAAAATGTAAAATTTTCATCTTTGCCTTTTATATGTCCAATTTCCAAACCAAAATTATACCTTGGGTGAATTCACTTGATGACATCTTCTCAAAGAGGTTATAATTTTAATATTAATTAACGAACATTTAATTGAAACAATTTCTTATAAAATATCTACAGTTATTCTATAATTAGCCTAAAATACAACATATTTATCCCGTGAAAAACTTTATTTAAAACTTGAAAAACTTATTGACAGTTCTTTAGATTGACAAATGTTTCTCAAACATTTTTGCAAATGTAATTTAAGTAAATTTGAAATTCTATAATTTCTAGTCAATTTCCACATTAAATTGGCATGAAATTTATTAAATTCAATACAATGAATGCATAAAATTCAAAGATAAATTTATTTTTAGACTAATACTAAATGAATATTTGGCGGGAAATTTGAATTATAAACTTTATTAAATTTTTATTATTAGTGCAATCATTTATAAATAAATAATCATTTTATGTCTTTACTTGATATATGTAGAATTTTTGTAAGTACAATACGAAAAATTCGCAGAAAAATGTGTTTTTAAATTACTGTTTAAAACATATGTAATTATGTTCAGTGTCGTCGCAAAGATTTTGTGTTGTCTGTACAATAGAGATTGTAGGTTAGTGTTGATTTTTCATTATATATTATTTATTATTAATATATAAATGTTGAGAAAGTAAATACAGTCATTAATGATGGACAAACCATACCATTGTAAAACTGAAATATTGACAAAATATGAAATAGGTAACGAAAGTTCTAAAACTTCAAAATTAAACGGTAAGATTTTCATGGTTTAATAAGTATTATATAAATAAATATTTGCGTTAATGATAAAATAGAAACATATGGAACATTGAGGAAGCAAACCACACCAATTTGTTGCCGATTCTTATGCCGGGAATATAAAGAAATTGGAAGATCTGTTTTGCAGAAGATTTGAAATTCGTAGGATTGTGTAAAGAAGATATATTGGAATAAATAAATGGAAGACTAAGAAATGGCGATTCTTATGATAAAACACTGCATTCATATGATATTATATACAGTATTAAATAATCAAGTCTTTCACGCGCTCTCAAGAACTGGGTTCGGAACAGGTTACTTTGTTTTTTGAGTCCGTATGCGGTTTTAAAATGCAACCTGGAATTTACGCCTGACAAGAAACGAACACTATTTTCACGACAAATCAACACACGCCGCAAAGCAAACGCCGAAGTGTAAATAAACCTGAACTGGAGCCGAACCCTGAATCCGAATTTTAATAACTGGTTCGGTTATGGGTCCGCTAATATGTTACGATTTGTTGCCGGTTTTGATTTGATGCCCTGGTTAAGATAGATACCTCGATATAGAAAATAAAATTAACAAATATAATAACATTATATGCTATTATTTTATTATATGTATTATTTGAAATAAATAGTTTTTATTATTTGCAGCAGAGAAGTAGGTAAGTACACAAAATAATAATATGTACGCCATATACAAACAGATTCACAAAAAATTTAAACTATACTTTCATCGCTAATTTGGAAATAGTATAACTTTACAAAGTCCGGCAAAAGCCTTAAATAAAAAGAGAAAGCTTGACAAAATTGTCAAAGAATCAACATTTGTATTTAGGCTTAAATTACACATTTTAAATACTTTTACAATTATAAACCAATAGGATTTCCAATAAAAATTTTAAACTTTATAGGATTCGCTTATCAAACTTTAAACAATTTCCGTATTTAAGCGCTCTGTATTCATGTAACGAATTGATTAGATTTATGGTGAAATTAGACACCTGGAAGTGGTACTTTACTTGAAGCCTGTAACAACTTTTAATAAAAAACTACATTCAAATATAATAGATTTTTTTCAAATTTGGTATTTAAGAATTTTATATTAATGGTAACGACATATTAGATTTTTACTAAAATTGGTAAACTGGAAATGGTACTTTATTTGAAGCTCTAAACAAATTTTCTTAGAAAATTTTGTTGAAATTTGATTCAAAACTTCTCAAATGTGGTATTTAAAAGATGAAAATTTCAATTTTTGTTTGAAAAACTCGTTTGGAGCTGACTACAAAATGTTTAAATCGTAAAAAACAAACATTAAATGCTAATTTTAATTTATATTTTCTGGAACAATATTCTTTTTTGATTGAATTGAATTTAGTATTGTTAATGATTCATTATTGCGATCAAAGTATTTAATAGTTTTCTAGTAACTGTTCAATAATGATTTTAACATTACATGTGAAATTACTAAAATAAAATAATCATAACTTTATTTATAAACTGTTATACAACCACCTACCTTTGGATGAAAGCTGAAGACATTTTTCGCGATGTTTTTCCCTTTCACAATCTAAATAGGGTAACTTTTTGATTTATGATAGTGTTTTTTGATGATTAGGCATTAGTAGTCGTGTGTTTTTACACAATATAATCATTTATTTATTCATATGCACATAAAAACTATAGTATTGATTTAAAAGTACTTACTATCTTGCGCGACTGCATGAGTTTTCATTGCGACATGTCTGTAGAAATAATACTATCTTTTAAATAAAATAAATAAGTATAATATACTTGAATTTATTCTATAATTAGCTCAAAATACAACAACTATAATATATTTGAAACTTGCAGAACCAATGAAATGTTTTATTACATAACCACACTTATGTTAACTTTTGTGTTTTATAACTTCATATTTTTAACTCATACATTCTCGTGTGCGATTTGTGTCATACCATCATCGTATGTAAACTACACACCATCTCCTGTGACATCCTCGTCGTAGGTGCTATCTGAGGTTGGAGCAAAAGGGCGCATTCTCCGATTTGGCAGTTGACCACGACGAACTTTCCTACCGTGACAGATGACTCGCCGTCAGTCCACTCGGACGGACTACTTCTAACAACTAAGCCCTCTTACTTTATTTTATTGTGTTGTCCCTGATCTAGTCAAGATTCTCTTTATTTTGTGTAATAATCAATTACGTAGTTCTGTTGATCTTGACCTAGTTCTGTTGATCTTGACCTAGTTAAGATTTTCATATTTTATCAGCGAATTTTTAATAGTTTTTGTACTTACGTATTTTACGGTCATATTTCTTCGTAGTTTTAAACACTTCGTGTGTTGTCCCTGATCTAGTCAAGATTCTCTGTTTATTTTTTGTAATAATCAATTACGTAGTTCTGTTGATCTTGACCTAGTTAAGATTTTCATATTTTATCACCGAATATTTAATAGTATTTGTACTTACGTATTTAAGTGTCATATTTCTTCATAGTTTTAAGCATTTCGCGGAAGTTATTTGTTTGTCGCAGAGTACTTGAAATGAATGTTGTTAGATGTCTTCTTTCGCCTATAATTTTCCTACAGAAAAACTTAAAGTTACAAAGATTTCTGTTTATTATATAAACATATTACTTACATATTCCTGTATTTGTACTCACTATAGTGAAATTAAATCATTTTAAATCTTCAATTCCGCTAAGAAAGTATTATCGCGTTGACTTTAACCTTTTTGGAAGTGACTGTCTATAATGAAATATTTTTAACTATTTCTACGTACAAAATTTGTATACATACCAATAAATATTTGTTCTACCATATAATATTACATAATTATTGTACCGTATTGTCCAGTATTTATTGTTTAAATGACATTTTTCTTAGCTTGCAGTTGCAGACGCTTGGCCGATGACAGATGAAATGTCAAAATCGATTTTCTGTTGTGGTTCTCTTTGGATTGAATATTGGATGTCTTATTTCACTTATAACTTTACAATACTTTTAAAATTAGCTCAAAATATGCCCAACAATGAATCCCTTGATATTCATTTTATAAATTTAGCACACTAGCATATCAAAATAAGCAAACTCTCTTTGAATTTCAACTGGATGGATAAGATCTTCTGAAAATCGATTGGAAAACATTAAAATTGTGTCAACATCTGTGAATTATACGTACATATTACTTACATATTAATGTATTTGTACTTGTAATAGTTTAATGGAATCATTTTCAACGTCCAAAACCATTACTACTAAAACGACGTGATGTTATAACCAAAAATTATGTTGAAGACCTAAAAAAAATCATTTCTACAAAAAAACGTATAAAATTTGTATACATACCAATAAGTATTTGTACTACCATATAATATTACATAATAACTGTGCATTATTGTCCAGTATTTATTGTTAAAATATCCAGATTTCATGCTATCGATTGACTCGCAGGCCTAACCAAAAATTGGTTTGTAAACTAAAAATTTCTACAATAAAAACGTATAAAATGTTGTACATACCAATAAATAACTGTTGTGCCATCATTATTGTACAGTATTGTCCTGTATTTATAGTTTAAATCTCAATTTACTTGCCTAAAACATGCTATCGATCGGCAGGCGTTGAGACGACATCTGAAATCGACCGGTTTTATACGTTCTTGACCATTTTTAAACAATAATTTGTTACATATTTACTGTATTTGTACTCAGCATAGTGAAATAGAATCATTCCTATTCATATTTCAATCGAAAATTTTGAACATAACCAAACTTTTGATGTCTTTGGTCTGTAAAAGAAATATTTCTTCCACTTAAACGTACAAAATTTGTATACATACCAATAAATATTTGTTCTACTATATAATATTACATAATAACTGTGCAGTATTGTCCAGTATTTATCGTGGAAATATCCAGATTTCATGTTATCGATTGACTCGCAGGCCTAACCAAAAATTGGTTTGTAAACTAAAAATTTCTACAATAAAAACGTATAAAATGTTGTACATACCAATAAATAATTGTTGTGCCATCAATATTGTACAGTATTGTCCAATATTTATAATTTAAATCTCAATTTACTTGCCTAAAACATGCTATCGATCGGCCGGCGTTAAAAGACAACATCTGAAATCGACCGGTTTTATATTTTCTAGACCATCTTTAAACAATAATTTGTTACATATTTACTGTATTTGTACTCACCATAGTGAAATAGAGTCAGTATAAACATTCCTATTCATATTTCCTTCGAAAAGTTGAACATAACCCCAATTTTGTGTCTTCTTGGTTTGTAAACTAAAAATTTCTACAATAAAAACGTATAAAATGTTATACATACCAATAAATAATTGTTGTGCCATCATTATTGTACACTATTGTCCAGTATTTATAGTTTAAATCTCAATTTACTTGCCTAATACACGTTATCGATCGGCCGGCTATAACAGATGACATGTAAAATCGACCGTTTTACCTATAATATATTAGTAATCATTTAAATAACATTTATTTATATTCAAATACCTGTAATTATTATATATTTTACGTCAATTACAATACTTTATCCATTTAAAACGTTTAATTTATAACGTAAAGTCTATCTTGTCAACTGGTTATGAATGACAGATAAGCTTCTCAAACAAATTTGACAGGTGTGATTATAAAATTAAATTTTTAAAATTTTCTAGACCATTTTAAAATAAAATTTTAATACTTTTCATTAAATCCAACTATATTATTAATATTTTAATTAAATTTATTACAAAAAAACATCAATTTAAAGTAGAAATATTTCCACACTTACAATGTTAACTACCACTGGTTTATAAAAGAACCTAATCTATTACCAATTCAAAAATCTTTGAAAAAAATCCCTAAATGCTCAACTTTAAATGAAAATTACTCAAAATTACGACGTTATTGAGTATTTTTACCAAGACATAGTTACTTTCTAATTTTTTCTCCTCTTTCTAACCATATATAGCATATAACTGTACTACAATTATAAAATATTTATGTAAGTTGTATATATAAATTTTTTAAAAAAACAAGATGTAATGTACTATTATCATGTTCAATAGCATAGCTTGATTTATTGCCAGACCTTTGTATTTATCAAAAACTGGTTCCCATGTTATACGCCTATGTTTACTCATAAAATAAACGCTTCAATACATTGCTGTCAAACATTCATACCGTAACTATGGCAATGATATAACCCTATGTTTACTGATAAAATAAACTCCCGGTATAAACTCGTAATGCTGTCATTTATTTAAAAGGAAATATTTTTAAAAACTTTTTACCTCCCGCTACCCTAGGTAAGGGAGGTATAGGGATCGTGCTAAAAATCGGATAGAGATTTTATATAATAAGCACGTTTTGATGTCCCCAAAATCCGATTTTAACATTTTTACAATGATGTCTGTAGGTATGTATGTGTGTCTGTGTGTGTGTGGATCTTGTGTACATGATTACTGAAATACTATCAATCAGAAAAATTTGAAATTTTGTATATCCATTCTATACTAATGTGGGAAGAGCTCATTAGTTTTTAGTGTATATCGGATATACGGAAGTATCATTTATGCAAGCTTTTAACAGTTTTTTTTTGTAAAAAATTCATTGAATATAATTTTTTAGCAACTTTTACCAATACAAATTAAATATAATGGCACAATCTTCAATTCTACGATAAGCATTTAATAAATAACTTGAAATAACTTTAAATATTGAATTATAAAATAATTTATTTTTGTACATCACTTTGCCTCTGCGTCAAACAAAAACAATACTTTAATAACAAATTTGACCTATTTAAACAAATGTCACTGTCACGAAGCAATTATGTTAAAATTAATAATGAAACCGTGTTAAGAAGAATTGTAATGAAATTAAGGTTTGTAAAAATAATATATTTTCAATCATACATAAATATTAGATATACAGGATAATTCGATTTAAGTTTGATGTTTGCAGCATTATACAGGGTGTCTCTTAAATAGGGGGACATGGCTTAACCACAGATTCCTGAGGCTAAAATAAGACGATTTAACCAAACGTGCTTCTACCGGAAAGTGTACCATTTAGCCAGAATTCTGCTTCAAAGTTCTTCGAATAAAAATTAATTTTGCTTATAATATTCGGACGCTTTATTCGATTTGGATGAAATTTGGTATGACAGTTTATATGGTTATAAGTCATCTTTTAAGGTGATACTTGTTATTATTAGTGAACCACTAGTGTATGAAACTTAGGTGTCCCAACATTAATTAGACCGTAACTTTTTAATGGCAATGCCGAAAACGTGAAATTATTTTTCTTCAGAATGATACATGCAATAGTAAACTTTTCTCTCTCTGCATAATTTGTGATATCTGTTACGGTTCACACAGAAAAAAATAAAATCTGAGTGTCTGCACTGCTAAATTTTTAAAATAAATTTAATCTAGCAGTCTATCCAAATGTCAAACAAGTAATTTTTAATGACAGTAACGAGTTGTCAATCTTTACAACTTGTTTAGGAGTAAGCTGAGATATGTAATCGTCTTATTTATAATAATGGTAGTAAAATACTATTAGGACAAACACACGGGATGTTACTAATTTTAGAATATTGCGAAGAAAATTTTTGACAACCCGTAAAACAATTGTTACTGTCATTAGAAATTAGGTGTTTGACATTTGGATAGATTGCTAGATTAAATTTATTTTAAAAATTTAGCAGTGCGGACACTCAGATTTTATTTTTTTCTGTGTGAACCGTAACAGATGTCACAAATTACACAGAGAGAGAAAAGTTTACTATTGAATGTATCTTTCTGAAGAAAAATAATTTCACGTTTTCGGCATTGCCATTAAAAAATTACGGTCTAATTAATGTTGGGAGACCTAAGTTTCATACACTAGTGGTTCACTAATAATAACAAGTATCACCTTAAAATATGACCTATAACCATATAAACTGTCATATCAAATTTCATCCAAATCGAATAAAGCGTCCGATTATTATAAGCAAAATAATTTTTTTTTCGAAGAACTTTGAAGCAGATTTCTGGCTAAATGGTACACTTTCCGGTAGAAGCAAGTTTGGTTAAATCGTCTTATTTTAGCCTCAGGAATCTGTGGTTAAGCCATGTCCCCCTATTTAAGAGACACCCTGTATATCAAACAGCTCTCAATAAGAACGTGATTTCAAAGTGTCAAATAATAGTTTGCAACTACACATTTACGAAATGGATAATGTACGGCGAAGAATTTACACAGATTGCGTTTTAGAGCATAAGGAAGTTGGTGATGATTTTGACAATAATGTGTGTGTGACGATTTTTCTTTAAAATATATTAATGATCCAAAACATCGCAACTTCACAGATTTTTCAGGAAAAACATAATAAAATATAATCCAAAATTTCTTATTACAAACTTTTCTATTTATTGGAACAACAAAGTAGATTTTGTTTACAAACGATCAATCGGAAGTGATACTTTACTTAAAGCTCATTGCTATTTTAAACATGGAATTGGCGGGAGGTCATGTGCTAAAAATCTCATATCGAGATTTTAGTAAATGACCATGTTTTAAGGTCCCTAGAATCCATTTTTAACATTTTCACGATGATGTCTGTATGTGTGTATGTGTGTGTATGTGTAGGATTTTGTCTTCACTCTAACTCAAATACTATCATTCAGAAAATTCTGAAACCTTGTATTTCTATCTTATTCTAATATGAAAAGAAGCCATTAGATTTTGGTGTAAATCGGATAACCGGAAATGGCACTTTAACTGAAGCTCATAATGGTTTTTCTTCAAAAAATACCATTAGATGCCATTTTTTCGCATTTTATGTCTTATGAAAATTAAAGATTATTGAATTTTGTACAGGAATACATTAATACTTTTTCTATATATTTTACAGATAAATTTAAAAATAATTTTATTTATTAGTCGCGAAGCCTAAGATAAACACAATAATTCCTTTGTTACACAGTTCATATTTCAAATGAATGTAACTGACAGTAAATGTCACTGTCAGAAAACTAATCACTTCAAATTAATAATAGTGACATTTTAAAAAGAAAATAGTAAATAAAGCAATAGTTTTCTGCAATGGAACAGTTTGCAGCGTTAGTAAATACGTAAGTATGTATTTAAATTAATAAAAATTCACTAGCGGGAGGTTTTGTGTTGGCCACATCAGATTTTTTATTTTAGGGTTTAAAATAATTTGTCTTGTACATGGCTATCTATTACTTCGGTATAATTATCAAAATACTCAACAAACTTGTACAATTTTCATTTTAAAGTGTCTGCTGTCAAACGTTAAGAAATGCTTAGCGATTTGGGCATCGGAAAACAGATTCCCAATTAAGTAATTCCTAAATCGAGATAGGCAATGTTTAGCGGTTGGTGAAAACGAAATTTTGCTAGATAATGCCTACGGACATCGGGTACATAGGCATTAAATTTTAGGAATCGGTGGTGAAATCGTCCAACAGACACACATACAGACATCATCGTAAAACTAGTATGTACAATCATATAATAGGGACCCTAAAACATGCTTATTCCTTAAAAACTCACCACCGAATTTTTTGACCAAAGACAATACCTTCCTTACCTAAAAGTAACGGAAGGTAAAAATCATACCAATAAAATTGATTCACTTCCAACCACACTTTAAATAAAGAATATTTTTAAAGTGTTTCATATTTCTGTACGATTCATTCACTAGGTATGCTTTTATTTTTGTATTTTTCACTATGATTTGCTAAATGTATCCTACAAATATTTACTGTGTTTATAATGTCAACATTTGAAGTAAATATAGGAAGATAAATAGTGTAATAATTAAAAATAAAGCAATTTGTAGATAAAAATAGAAATGTGCGGCTAGTGTTGAATCGTTTTATTTTCAACACTTCATTTCATTTGTGTTTTAATTACCGCACCTTTGACTTTGGCACAAACACAACGCTCATATATTTTAACAATATGTTACATTTATATCGGAGTTCAAACAAAATACTCGTGCCAACTCCGAAATAAATACTAATACTTCTAGTCTAGGTAATAATAATAATAGATAAACTCACATCAATAGGTATTGGGATTATATAGGTTGTCAGTAAATCGGTAGACGCTCTAATTCGGATATCTTATGGTTCACAAACTTTCCATGTCAAATATTTATTTATTTATTTATTTAAATACAATGCCCGACAGGCTACAAACCCTTACAAGGAATATAAATTCATACAAATAATGAGTACAGAGTGCAATATATAACAATTGTTACACTAAATTAAATTATTACATCATAAATTAAGATTTTTAATATAATAGAGAATCTTACTAACATTATTATCAAAAATATCGAAAGATGAACACAAAGAGTTATAAATTTTACATAGGTTGTTGATAGGCGAGCGTGAAGCAATATTAGTGCGCACAGAGGGTAAATAAAAAGGAGTGTAATGTCTTGTAGATGCGTAGGGCACACAAAAATTGAGGAAAGAAAGAGATAGAGGATCATCTATACAAGAGTGAATTAATTTATACAAATGAATTATACAAATTTTAATTCTACGTTGTTCCAAACTATCCATTTGAAATATATTTAATAAAATGGTGTACGTTACATCTCTGGGAGGATAATAATTCATAATTTTAAAATAAATGTACCTCAAGAATTTTTTCTGGACTGCTTCAATGGCTTTAATTTGAACATTATAAATTGGATACCATATAATTGTACAATATTCCAGTCTAGATCTGATAAGAGAGTAATATAAAGTAAATATTGCTTGTAAATTATTGAAATTCCGCGTATTTCTAATAATGAAACCCAGCAACTTATTCACCTGTGCCAGAAAATTATCAACATTTGTATTAAAAGTTAATTTAGCATCAAATACAACACCCAAATCTGTAATAGTCAAAACCCTAAGTAAAGTAGTATTATTAATATTATAGTTATATTTAATTATCGATTGCTTGCGCGAAAACGATAATACTTTGCACTTATTTAAATTTAAACTTATTCTACAGGGTGGGGCAGAAAAACCTATCCGATTTCAAAACGTTATAAAATTAAAACCACTCAACTTGTCAAAAAATTTTTTTATTAACATATCGCAAATTTTATGCCATTTTTAAATTTAAGTTTTGAAAAGCACATCACTCAAATGTCGTCCTTGGGAGCGGATACACTGATTTAGGCGCTCGCGGTAGCTTTCCATGACTTTCACCGTCATTTCTTCAATTGCCCGAGCAATTTCCCTTCGTAAAGCAAGAAGGGTCCTTGGTCGATGCTGGTAAACCTTCGATTTGAGGTAACCCCAAAGGAAGAAGTCACATGGAGTGAGATCCGGTGAGCGCGGCGGCCAGCCAAGATCACCTCTCAGGGAAATGAGGCGACCGGGAAATGTCCATTGATCGTCGCGATGTGTGGGCGGTTGCCCCATCCTGTTGAAACCACACATTTTCCACGCCATTTTCTTCCATTTTGGGTCTAAGAAAATTTTCCAGCATGAAACAATAGCGCTCGCTGTTGACCGTTACGGTTTGCCCATTTTCAGGTCCTGTTGCTGTCCTGGGACGTCCAGGCGACTTCTTTTTCAATGCTGAACTCGTCTGTCTAACATTTGACACCCACACTTTAATCGTAGCGTGATGTGGAACAGGATCATGACGCCCGAGTCCGAAATGAATTCGAAAAGCACGTTGTGTAGCAATTATCGAACCGCCGCATTCGATAAACCGCTCAATAACAAAAGCACGATGTTCACCAGACCAAGGCATGTTGACTACTGACAAATGGCATAAAACCGGCTTTCTAACGGTTTTTACCCCACTACTCTACCTGCTCCCTCTTTTGAGAAAAAGGGATTTGAAATCGGATAGGTTTTTCTGCCCCACCCTGTATTAATAAGACACCAATGAGAAACATTATTCAGATCATTTTGTAATGAGACATAATCTTCATCATTAATTATTTGTCTGTAAAGTTTTAGATCATCAGCAAAGAGACTCATATTGTTAGAAATTACTGAAGTAATGTCATTAATAAATATAAGAAAAAGAAGAGGTCCCAAATTTGACCCCTGGGGTACACCAGAAGTTGCCATAAATTCATTTGATTTACAACCATTAATTTGTATATAAAACGTACGGTTGCCTAGGTATGAAGAAATTAGACTTATTAATGATGTAGAAACAGAAAAAATATTAAGTTTTTGAATTATAATTGAGTGATCTATTTTGTCAAAGGCTTTGGCAAAGTCTGTGTAGATAACATCAATCTGTCCTTGATTATCTGATGACTTTTTGTTGATAAAAAAATTGTTGAACTAAGTACCTATATAATAGTTATTTATGTATTAAGAGCGTAAGGAGGTTTTTATGGCATACGGCGGGATTTTGAGCCCGAGGCGTAAGCCGAGGGATATAAACACATCAAAGGCTATAAAAGCAAGTTACGCTCGTAGTACATACAAAACTTTATGTACGAACGAAAATTTTCAAATTATGAGTGTTAAAAAAATTATATCGAAAAGAATTTGTCCTCGTACATCCAGTATCTAGTGTTGCTATGAAAGCGGAAAACAACAGTTTATTGTTTGTTTATTAGTTATGTCATTTGAGTTTTATTTTGTGTATCTCCGTGCTTTCCATATAAATATCACAAAATTAAATTTAATTTTTCATTACAAAATATAAAAAATTTCGATTTGTAACAAAAACTTTTTATGTTGCTTTTTTAAATTGTTTATATTGTAGGTTATAATATGGTTTGACGTTTTATTATAGCCCGGCGGGCTATAAAATGACGTTTATGTCAAAGAAATTCGTGTATAATTGTCAAATTATGATACGTCCGTGCATAAAAATAATAGTATATGATACGCCAAGGTTGAGAAGATAATCATTATTGACCCAGCGCCAATATTGTAACCCGAGGGCGGAGCCCGAGGGATACAAGGCGCCTGGTCAATAATGATCTTCTCAACCGTGGTTTATACCGGGAGTTTATTTTATCAGTAAACATAGGGTATATCATTGCCATAGTTACGATATGAATGTTTGACAGCAATGTATTGAAGCGTTTATTTTATGAGTAAACATAGGCGTTTAACATGGGAACCAGTTTTTGGTAAATACAAAGGTCTGGCAATAAATCAAGCCATGCTATTGAACATGATAATAGTACATTACATCTTGTACATTATTTAATATTAATTACTTTAATAATATTGCAAAAATTGTAAAAATTGTCAAATAAATAATTGTTTCACCTTTTTATTATGCAATATCAAAAGATTTGTAAATGTCTCGGCGGTGCAGTGGTTATAATAGTTGCGTCTAAATTTTTTGGTTGAGGTTCGATTCCCCGTTGAGATAATTAATTTTTTTTCATAAAAATTGTTTAACTTAAAAATCAGTTTATATTTCCATATTACAATCATTTAAAAATAATAATAACATTGTAATAAATAAAGAGAAAATAATTGAGAATAATTAAATAAAATAAATATAAATATATCATCACGGCATATTACCCATTTCTGGGTGTGCCATTATCTACAACACATGTAGACATCGGTAATGATGACGATATATTTTACCGTGTGGGCGCTTACCAGGCGTCACCTCACGGGCACTCATAGCTGGTGTGGAGAGTGCACCATAGGGGTCACTTTTGTGCCATTTAAAATTGGAAATATTTGGCGCCGGTCGGGATCGAACCCAGTGGCCGCGTGCCTGAGTGTCTGGTCGCGAATTGAGAATAATTGATTACAATAATCAAAATATTGATGTAATAACAATGCATTGTATTTTTTATTTTGATAAATACAGTAAAAACATAATATCTACACTAATTTATTATATTTCAGTTATTTTTATTAATATCAAAGGAAATACAATGCATTGTTATGGTATCAATATTTTGATTATTGTAATCAATTATTTTCTCTTTATTTATTAAAATGTTATTATTATTTTTAAATCATTGTAATATGAAAATTTAAACTGATTTTTAAAAGTTCAACAATTTTTATGTAAAAAAAATAAATAAAATAATTATCCCAACGGGGAATCGAACCCCAAACAAAAATTTTAGACGCAACTGTTATAACCACTGCACCTCCGAGACATTTACAAATCTTTTGATATTGCATAATAAAAAATCTGATGTGACCAACACAAAACCTCCCGCTATTTAATTTTTATTAATTTAAATACATACGTATTTACTAACGCTGCAAACTGTTCCATTGCAGAAAACTATTGCTTTATTTACTATTTTCTTTTTAAAATGTCACTATTATTAATTTGAAGTGATAAGTTTTCTGACAGTGACATTTACTGTCAGTTACATTCATTTGAAAAATGAACTGCGTAACAAAGGAATAGTTTTTATCTTAGGCTTCGCGACTAATAAAAAAAAATATTTTTAAATTTTTTCTGTAAAATATATAGAAAAAGTATTAATGTATTCCTGTAGAAAATTCAATAATCCTTAATTTTCATAAGACATAAAATTCGAAAAAATGGCATTTAATGGTATTTTTTGAAGAAAACCATTATGAGCTTCAAGTGAAGTACCATTTCCGTTTATCCGATTTACTCCAAAATCTAATGGCTTCTATTCCTATTAGAATAGGGTAAAAATACAAGGTTTCAGAATTTTCTGAATGATAGTATTTGAGTTAGAGTGCAAACAAAATTCGTACACATACACACACACACACACACACACACACACACACACACACACACATACAGACATCATCGTGAAAATGTTAAAATTGGATTCTAGGGACCTTAAAACGTGGTCATTTACTAAAATCTCGATATTAGATTTTTAGCACGATCCCTATACCTCCCTTACCAAAGTGAAACAATTATTTATTTAACAAATTACAATAAATTGTATTGTAATTTTGCAATATTATTAAAGTAATTATTAATATTAAATAATGTACAAGATGTAATGTACTATTATCATGTTCAATAGCATGGTTAGATTTTTAGCCGGACACTATGTTAAACGCCTATGTTTACTCATAAAATAAACGCTTCAATACATTGCTGTCAAACATTCATACCGTAACTATGGCCCTATGTTTACTCATAAAATAAACTATTATTATTAGTATTATCATAATTAACTTCTGAAACCTTCTTCCGATTCCAACTTCGCTTGACATCTCTACCTATTTTTGAGGTTAGATTCTTCATTTTCCGCATTTACCGGTTGAATTACTCGATCCACAAATCATGGATCCGGTAGATATGGTACAATTTTCGAACACGGTTACTATTACCCACTTGTGTTTTCGAACGCAGTCGATAGGTGCGATATCTACCGGTAGAATTTTCGTAAATGCCTTATATTATTGTTTTGCATGTTTGTTGCAGATGCTGCACTGGCCATGTATAGAGGAATCCAGCAAGAAAGCATCATGCTCCTTCAACGAGGCATTGAAGAACGAAAAAGAAGAAAAGGATACCGTGAACGCCATGGCCAGCCTGTCCATGCAGCAGACCTCTATCCTTGTAAGAGCTTCGTAATCTAACCACCCCCTCCTCCTCCTCCTCTATACGTACACGTACATGTCATCTCCATGTTCATGTAGCTTATATGTCTCTAAGTACTAAGTACATTCCTTCTAGCCCGGGGCCAACCGAAACATAACCTCACACAGAAATACTAAGAACAACTCACCAGCAAATTCCGTGTTGTCGGCTGGTTACCGCATCACGCGAAATGACTCCGTCAATTGTAAGCAGGTCATTCTAGTTGTTATGACAAATATGTCGTCTTCACAAAGGTTCAGATTGTGTTACAAAAATATCGCTGTTATTTCAACCGGTTTTCAATAGGTTTGTTCGCGGTAGCGATCCCGGACTAGTTTGAGCATCACACGCATGCGCAGTTTCGTTCTAATCGTTCGCGGTACGATTCTGACTGATAACTCTGTGTTCGCGGAACACTGTGGACTGGTACATGATTGGTTACGTACTAATCAGACCAGTCCGAAAATTGAAGCAAGTACTATAAATCAGGGACTAATTGCGAGTATTCAGTGCATAGTTTTCTGTGTTTAATTACGTTTATTTTAACAAATTCTCAAACTTTAAATTAATGTATATTTGAAGGTAAGTTTATAATATTGCCGCCATTTCAGTTCAAAATTATATAATATTTTCATTCAGGTACATAACATACATAACCTCAAACGTCAAAACGAGCGTTCGCGGTAGAAAAAATCTCAAATCAATCTCGGATCACGCATGTGTATTTCACGATTTATGAATTAATACGGAACAAGTACGAAATAAGTTTGGGATCCGTCAGGGATTGTTACCGCGAACAAACCTAATATTTCAACTGTTAAAAGTAAAATCGACATTTACTAACTTACAATTAACCACGTTTTCATTTTTATTTTATTGTAATTTTTCTTGTTCAATGCGTCTATTTATAATACGAAAAATGTACGATCTGTTATTGTTTAACAATAGTTTATTTGAAATCGACACTAAAGTGCACAAAAATCGTTATTTAAAGCTCAGAAATCAGCACTAAAGTAAGCTATTATACGACGATTTCATACAATTGCAGTGTTGCCAACCTTATGATAATTGCCGCACATGTAAGATAATTTGGATATAAAGCGTGTCTCTCAAATAGGGGGACATGGCTTAACGCTTTATTCGATTTGGATGAAATTTGGTTATGTCATCTTTTAAAATGAGACTTGTTATTATTAGTGAACCACTAGTGTATGAAACTTAGGTGTCCCAACATTGATTAAACTGTAACTTTTTAATGGCCACGCCGATAACGTGAAATTATTATTTTTTTCAAAGAGATACATTCAATAGTAAACTTTACTCTGTGTCATTTGTAATATCTGTTACGGTTCACACAGAAAATAATAAAACCTGAGTGACTGCATCGTGAAGTTTTTTAAAATAAATTTAATCTAGCAGTCTGTCCAAATGTCAAACAAGTAATTTTTAATGACAGTAACAATTGTTTATGGGTTGTCAAAAATTTTCTTCGCATTATTCTAAAATTAGTAACATCTATTTGTTCGGCCTAATAGTATTTTACTACCATTCTTATAAATAAGACTTTTACATATCTCAGCTTACTCCTAAACAAAGTTGTGAAGATTGACAACTCGCTACTGCCATTAAAAATTAAATATTTGGCATTTGAAAAGATTGCTAGATAAAATTTATTTTAAAAATTTAGCGGTGCAGACACTCAGATTTTATTTATTTCTGTTTGAACCGTAACATATATCACAAATTACACAAAGAGAGAAAAGTTTACTATTGAATGTATCTTTCTGCAAAAAAAAATTAATTTACGTTATCGGCGTGGCCATTAAAAAGTTACGGTCCAATCAATATTGAGACATCTAAGTTTCATACACTAATGGTTCACTAATAATAAAAGTATCATCTTAAAAGATGACATAACCATATAAACTGTCATGCCAAATTTCATGCAAATCGAATAAAGCGTCCGGTTATTATAAGCAAAAATTTTTTTTTTAAGAACTTTGAAGCAGAATTCTAGATAAATGGTACACTTTCCAATAGAAGCAAGTTTGGTTAAATCGTCTTATTTTAGCCTCAGGAATCTGTGGTTAAGCCATGTCCCATATTTGAGAGACACCTGTATATATATACGGTGTACAATAGTAAATTTGTACGTAAAAAAAGATATGCAAGAAGAACGAACTAAATAATAGGGTAGTTACGAAAAGAATAATTATTGTTTTTTCCTATTAATTATGAACTATAAACTACATAATTCTAAACATATTAATGTAAAAATTATTGGAAAATATAAAACTTTGCATTCATAATTTCCATAAATAAAGTTCGCGGTGGAATTCTTGTGACGTAGATTATTTATAATTATATAGTTCGACCAAGTCTGTATGACTCATACATACGAGCTTGTTACAATACCACGACAAAGCGAAAAAGTTGAATTATGTTTTAATTGTATCATACAAATATTTACAGTTTAATTCTAAAAGTAAAATAAGAGATACAAAAGTATTATTTAACAGTACGTATATTTTATAATTATTTACTTGAATACCAGATATTTTCAAAATGTTTACTTCTTAAATAGACAACTTCATAATTTTGCCACCAGGTGGCTACGAGTTCACTTTCTTCGCCAATAACAAACTTATACGCTATTGTGTACACACCAGGGAATATACATAAATGTCATTTTTAGTGGACATTCAATGTATGTTTCACGTGTAGGACGACTGATTCGTATTAAAATCATATTTTATTTTTCCTTTCTATATCAGCAAATTTAAGACAATGTAATGAAACTAATGAATTAGTGTAAAAATGAATATTTTTTGAAATAGTGCATCTCTCAAAAATATAAATCCTTTCAGGTAAAAATGGTAGTCAACTACTGTATTGTGTACAGAGTGTACTACCGAAAGACTGTGATTGGTATTAATAATACACGTCACACACGGAAGAAGATGAAATAAGAATTAAAAAAAAATATATATACAAGATGTCTCTTAAATAGGGGGACATGGCTTAACCACAGATTCCTGAGGCTAAAATAAGACGATTTAACCAAACTTGCTTCTACCGGAAAGTCTACCATTTAGCCAGAATTCTGCTTCAAAGTTCTTCGAAAAAAAATTAATTTTACTTATAATATTCGGACGCTTTATTCGATTTGGATGAAATTTGGTATGACAGTTTGTATGGTTATAAGTCATTTTTTAAGACAATAGTTGTTATTATTAGTGAACCACTAGTATATGAAACTTTGGTGTACCAACATTAATTAGACCGTAACTTTTTAATGGCAATGCCGAAAACGTGAAATTATTTTTCTTCAGAAAGATACATTCAATAGTAAACTTTTGTCTCTGTGTAATTTGTGATGTCTGTTACGGTTCACACAGAAAAAAATAAAATCTGAGTGTCTGCACTGCTAAAATTTTAAAATAAATTTAATCTAGCAGTCTATTCAAATGTCAAACAAGTAATTTTTAATGACAGTAACGAGTTGTCAATCTTCACAACTTGTTTAGGAGTAAGCTGAAATATGTAAACGGATGTTACTAATTTTAGAATATTGTGAAGAAAATTTTTGACAACCCGTAAAACAATTGTTACTGTCATTAAAAATTACTTGTTTGACATTTGGATAGACTGCTAGATTAAATTTATTTTAAAAATTTAGCAGTGCCGACACTCAGATATTTTTTTTTGTGTGTGAACTGTAACAGATATCACAAATTACACAGAGAGAGAAAAGTTTACTATTGAATGTATCTATCTGAAGAAAAATAATTTCACGTTTTCGGCATTGCCATTAAAAAGTTACGGTCTAATCAATGTTGGGACACTTAAGTTTCATAGACTAGTGGTTCACTAATAATAACAAGTATCATCTTAAAAGATGACATATCCATATAAACTGTCATACCAAATTTCATCCAAATCGAATAAAGCGTCCGGTTATTATAAGCAAAATTAATTTTTTTTTTAAGAACTTTGAAGCAGAATTCTGGCTAAATGGTACACTTTCCGGTAGAAGCAAGTTTGGTTCAATCGTCTTATTTTAGCCTCAGGAATCTGTAGTTAAGCCATGTCCCCTTATTTAAGAGACACCTTGTATATATATATACAGTTGCCAGACGTAAAACATGTATTAAAGTGAATAAATTGAACAATTCTTTCCGAAAAAAAAAAAAAAAATTGGGAAATGCGCAACTAAACTACACTATTTAATTATAAAGAAAATAGCTATTGTCTCAATTTTTTCAATCTTATATTGAATTGACTTGTCTTCATTAATAATACAAGAAATCCTATCTCAGCAGGAACTAGTTTTACCGTCCAACGCCCGACTAGGGCAAATTTAGCAAAAATTAAATAATTATTATTTTAGTAAATTTAACTATGAATTTGTATTTATTTATTATAACTTTTAAATAATTTACGTTAAATTTAATCTCGAATATTTAGAACCATAACAACTAAGTACAATAACACTGGCTTTAAATGAAATATTGAAAAATTCAAATACGGTTGTCTCTCTACGCTTGTTTTTTAAGAAATTTCCTGCGGTGAACATTAGAAAAAGTTGAGACATACTATATCTTTTTTCCACACCATTAAGTAATACCTTCATTATATATCTTTGTTTTATTAAACAATACAACATATTACTTACAGGCCGTGAGTAATGACACGACACTGAAGGACCAATCAGAATCATCCATTATTCAAAATTGCAATATTCACCCATATTCTGTAAATCAATCGATAACTTTTATCGATCGATAATAAATTGTAGCCAATAATTACAGCAGACACTGAGTAAAAAATGAAACTGATAGCGTTTTCCGCTTACACATTCAATGCGCACTATTCCGCATTTTTATTTTCCATTTACTACGAAATCGCACTTAGGGTAACATCAACTCGCACTCAGTGCGCATTTTGTTGCACCGACTACTATAGCAAGTGCGACAATTTGAGTGCAAATATGGCGGCGGAAGATTTCAAAAATGCTGTAGTGGTATCTACTATTGAAGGACTTTTATCTTCATCATCTGATGATATAACAGAAACGGGTCTAGACTATTTAAATAAACCAGACCAACCCAAAATAATTTCATATCTAGTGCAGTACATAAATATTTTGACAAACAGGTAATAATTTCATACATATTGTTTCGCACAATTAAAAAACTTAAATTTTATCAAGTTTCAAGAATCCTTCAGAATTAAAAGAGTTATTATAAATGACACCGTCGTCATATTTTATATTTATTGTCAATTATGTCAAAAAAACTTTCAAACCCCAAACTTAACCTCAACTTTTGCACAAACAAATGTGAACTGAAATAGGAACATATTTTTCACTTGTCACTGGAGGGTGCCTACCATTCACAAAACCAAAACAGTGCATGACGTCATACATTGCACTGAGTGCGTTCCAGTGCGCACTAAATTTTGGTAAGAGAAAAACGCTATAACAGATGATCATTTGTTTCTATTTGTCAAAAATAATTATCTATCGACAAATATTATCGACTGAGTTACAGAATAAGGGTGATTATCGAGTATGTTTTGGCTCAGAACAATGTTCATAGGTTAGAATTGTTTTCCAATGTAAAAATGTCAAAATTATGAATCTGTGTAAGTTAATTGAATTAAAAATATGAATTCAGATATTGAGAATGAATAAATTTGTACACCGTCAGATATTATAGAATAAGGATAGAAAATTATACAAAACTGAGCTGCGCATTTTTGAACGAAAATTTGAGGGTTATGGAATAAAAAAAATCCCTCCCTACGAAATTAAAAAAATCATGGAAGCGCATGTTAATACCAATATACAGAGTGTTCATTTTGAAGTGGCCACCATTGCCACTTAAGGCTGGATACACACATGTACAAAATACCGTAACAGAAAAGAAATGTTACGCTCTCATGTTTTCCTTGTTTGCGAGTGTGGACAAGTCAGAAACAAATTATTGACACGGAATGGAGAAATGTTCGAGTATCTGATACGTGACGAGGTTACGTTACGGTTAGACACTAAAAAATAACGTGACGTCGACGCGTGGCAAAAAATTGTTACGCGACGGTGTTCTGTTACGATAATTTGTACATGTGTGTACCCTGCCTTAAGAACTATAAGAGATACGATGTTGGTTAAATTTGCAAAGAATTTCTATTTTACGTGGGTATTTTAAAGATAAACTAAAAAAAAATCAACCAGTGGTTCTCAAAATGTGGATACCAACTTTTTTATTTTAAATGGAAACATATTCTTTTATTGGCTCATTCATTAAATATTTTATTCTGAATCCAACGATATACAAATTTCATACCCTTACATAACAAAAAGTTTTAAATTAATTAAGTAGTTAATATTAAATAATGTACAAGATGTGATGTACTATTATCATGTTCAATATCATGGAGTCTACATTCTTTTGTTTTACACATGAATAAAAGATGATTTATTAATTTTTTGAGGTGAAAAAATTGAAAATCATTGTGAAACAAATGAAAAAAAAACTATTATAGTTCGTCATTTGTTTATTTCTAATATTATTTGCTTCATTTTTACACAAATTTTTAATTTATTTACTTTAAAGGCATACGATATGAAATCAATTTCTTTCGAATTATGTCAAAGCCAACTGTGACGTCGATAAATAATTAACTAATCCAAAAATAATTGGTTTAGAATAATTTTAGAACATAATTAATAGATATGGAATCAAAATAAACAAATGATGAACCATTATAGTTTTTTTCATTTATTTCACAATGATTTTCAATTTTTTCACCAACAAAAATTAATAATCTTGTATTCATGTGTAAAACAAAAGAATGTAGACTTGTGATATGTCATTGAAAAGCTTATAAAATAAGCAAAAAGATGAGACTATTTTCAATATAGGTTGCCATTTAAAAAATCATAAGTTTGTGTTATATCTCGAGTATTATAAAGTTTTAAAAAAATCTAATTACGCCATTTTATTTCACCTAAAAAACGGTACAAAATTTGTTAAAACATTTTTTTTCTAACTACCATAATAAATGAGTTACAAGATATTTTCGAAATGAGCGAAAAACAAGTTTTTGCCTGTAGCTCAGAAACAAAAGAAGATCGAAAATTCCTGTGGTGACTATTAAACTTTTCTCAAAAACATCGAAAATGAGACCCCTATTATTGCATTGCACTCAAAATGGTTCCCCATTTAGTTTTTAACCTTATTTATCTTTGCTGACTTTAATTATATGCAAATTTTATTCATATTTTATTTAAAAGAACCTTGTGAATACGACAAAAATGAAAAAATATTTCAGTTTAATGTTATTGAATGTGCAATATTGTGTGTTTGGTGTTAAATGTTAAAAAAATAACAAAACTTCAAATGGAATGACCTGCGAACCGCTTCGCAAAATTTATGTTAATAATATTTTACTGCAATTGAAAATAACTGATTTAGTTCTTACAGAAATAGATGTGTGCTGGTCGCCATCTTGTTAAATTCTGGTTTAAATCAGAGTTAAATAACTGTTAAACAGATATTTTAACAATTTTCCAGTAAAATAATCTGTCTTTAAAATAATGAAAATGAATTATAGATATTACTGAACTTGTAAATGTGATCTCCTTCTGTCTATTACATCCCTCAAATATGCTAACATTTCTCTGTCTCGTTTTATTATTTTAAATTCGTGTCGCCGCTTTAATAATGGCATAAGTTCTAACCTAATTCACTATCATTACTTTTGAGACAGATTTCAAAGATTTGAAAAAAATATATTAATTTTTCAAGTAAAAATTAGTATAATTTTGTTGTATTTTTTGAGAAAAGCGTCGTACAAATTATTTTGCTTGTGTGAGGTGGTTTTGAACCCAGGACCTCGGGCCGAAACACGCCGTGCATCAACTGAACGTTTCACTAATCGTGTTATATATTGATGTAAGAAATTGTTAAAGAAATTATCGAAATTTTAAAATAAACATTGTTTTCAAATATGTCAAGATATATATATATTAAAGAACATTATATATACGTTATATTTTAAGTATTTTATTGTCGTATATTTTTACAAAATATAAAACTTGGGTTGTCCATAATTTTATTGTATGTTCAGATGTATTTTGTTATTAAACCAAATAAGTCATTGTAACAAAATTATATTTTATGAGAAAAAAAAGTTTTAAAAATAAACTTGCGTTTGATATTTGATTTCTCTGAAATTGTATGAAATGTATTTTAAGTTTCACAGGAACAGCACGAGGTTTGAGAAGAAAATAACGAGAATTTTGTTAAGAATAATAAAATCAGGTAAGCCATGGAAAACAAAATTTTCACCAATGTTTTAATAATACAGAGTGATAAAAAAAAACTGAGTCTGTTGGCAATACAATTCTAGGGATATTTTTATCCTACAATTGCACTACGTTAGACAAAGGCGGAAATACTATTGACATTGCAATGTGATCTTCAGAATAAATACAAATAGGTTATGTCAGGGCTTAACAGCTAGCATTTTGAGTGATGGAAAAATGTAATTTACATTATTGCTTTGAGGGTAATGTTAAGAAATAAAAGGATGTGAATAAGAGAAAGGACGATTTTAATAAAAAATTGTAAATATACTCAAATTTAAATTTTCAAATGTCACTATCAACAACAGGAAATAAATTTTTATATCAGTGTTACCAGTTTCAAGTAAGTTTTTGTTATTGACAATTGCATCAGTTTTTTATCGCTATTAGGCTTCCAAAATTAAAATGCGCCACTGGTGGCAGATTTCTGAACTGAGTGAAGTGTACATGTACAAAGGTGGTTATGTTATTCAGGGATTGTATTTACTTGTATACGAAATTTAATACGCTTTTATCTTCGGCTATTATTGTTTTATTCTTAGTAGGATCTGAATTACTGCTAATATAACAGGTAAGTTTTTGTTTTTTAAAAAATTAATGAACAAATTAGGAGATATGCAATTTATAGGTTAAAGTTACGATGTAGTTTTCTCCAAAAATATTTACCACAATATTATATGGCCACTATTTATTACTTGCTGGATTTCCACCATATTCTAAATCTAAGCAAAGAAAATTGTTCATTATGAAAGAAAAACAATTAAATAAAAGTAAAGCTATGTACATAGAAATTAATATATGTACAACAACGGCAATGAAATACAATCTAAATAAAGGAAATCAAATGTTTTTTTATTAAAAAAACCAATATACTGTTAATTAAAATATGACTAAAATACTCTTAACCTACAAATACTTACTAAAATTAATTCTATTAACTAAAATATTATTAAAACTATTACTATGTTGTTACTACAAGAAAGATCAAACTCAATTCTACCGAAATTAACAAAAAAAAACACTATACTAAATCCGAAATTAAATTAAAAACTACGAAAATTAGTCTCACACCAATTGTACTCTTATGGAAGCCAGCGAAAAATGTACCATTCGTTTGAATTTTGACGTTTAACGTCAGCGCCATCTCTTGATAATTTGCTGCCATCTAAAGAATGAGAGCTGTCAGTGGGATTTTGATGAACTAATGGCGCCACTCCAGCAATAGCTCTCTGCGATTCAGCAATGAAATGTGCATGTGAGCAAGTAAGCGCTAGTACAAAATTTGTCTACAATTGCACATTCTGGTATCAAATCTGACAACCAACAGCGCTCATAAGAATTATAACTTTAATTCCTCTTTTAAATTATTAATGAACCATAAATTATAATTATTTTCCATAATGTGTATTTACCCACAGAGAATGTAAACTGAAAATATTGTCGGATGACTCACTACTGTCATTGTCAAATTTTGACAATTTTATTTTATTGTTAAGGATTTACGATTGCAATAAAAGAGTTGCAAAATTATTGTTAAATTGGATACAATGTTTCTTATGTATTTTTATCTGATTATTTTTGCATCAAAATATTCGTAATAACCGTCATTATTTTCCCCGCTTTAAATCATTCAAATCGCTTTTACTGGAGTGCTGCCATCTGCGATAGCTTTGCCTGACAGCCCCCATTTTAAGTAAACTAAATTTTATAAATATAAAGAACGTGAATATAGTGCGACCAAGTGATATGTGCCCCTGGTCTCGACTTGAGAGGCTTGGTCTGTCATTAAGAGTACATTCGGAGACAAAAGTTGTCTATACAAATTTTAACGGTTCATGTATGAAATGGATTTAGTAGAACACAATTGAAATTCATAAACATTTCTTTAAATGTCATTTATTAGTATGCTTGCCGCCGCCGGCACTACATTTCTACTTTTATTCTGTATGTACTTAACGCGCTCGCGGCAAAATTCTCAAATGTTATTAGTTGAGTATTTACGCCAGCGCGTGCCTTCCGCGTCAAGGTCAGGGGCACATATCGCTTTGTCGCACAATAGCGGTACACATAAATATAAAATTATTTATAATACTCACAAATAATTTTATTTTGTTGTAAATAATAATCATATTTTATTTTTTGGTTACTTATGAATTTTTATGAAATTACCGTACGGTTGGCAACACTGTCTTTGACGGTTTCAAACACTGTACGTGTGTACGAAGTATTTGAAAAATTTCGTGATCCAAGTTACGACGTACTTCACATTGAGAACAAATGCGCAACTACTGTGATAAAAAGAAATATCAACAGCTTCGTATGTCGTACAGAATCATATATTTATTAATGTGCAATGCTAAAGTTATGTGGCGTGAACTATAGTTTGTTTACATTGCCTAGTATTTTAGTATTTTTGTATCTGGTCTTGTATGCGTCTTTTGAGAGCGAATTGAACTATAACTAACTATTATAGGTACAGTGATGAACAGTATTTTTTTTTTCTAGGGTAAACTGATTCTTGACATTCCAGAAGTGTTGTAATTTGAAGACAAGTAAATAATTGAGCAACATTAAACAGAATAATTAAATTTAGGAATTAATGAGTATTCCCTGGAATTAACCAAATTGATGCAATATTCGACGATAAGAACATTTTCCCATATGCATTAACTAATCCTATACCGTGTTTTTAAGCTATAGACAGGACTAGACTAAAGGTGGGTTTATGCTGAAAAATTTAAGAATAGGAATAAAAATAAGAATAGTGTTAAGAATAATTTTAAACATAACGATAAGTGGTGTTTATGCTGCCAGTTATAAGAATAAGCGTAAGAATAAGAGTAGTGATATTAAAGTTTTTAGGTTAGTGAAAAGTAGTTACATTTATTATTCTCATAGTGGTAGCAGCGTTGATTTGACATTTATAAGATTTATAATTTTATTATTATTATTTTTTAATTTGTTAAAATGAAGTACAATCAAAATATTATTTTGTCTGCACTAATTCAATTAATTGGGAAAGAAGAGAATCCATCACTAAATTTGACATAATTATGTTTCGCCAACACCGATTATTATAAATGAATAATGAATGACCAATATTTTTGTTTGAAATATTTGACAGTTGACACGCATGCGCTCTTCGCTTACAGGAATAAGAATAAGGCGTAAAGTTAAACGAACTTTGGCTTATTCCTTATTCTTATTTCTTATTCTTATTTCTGCAGCATAAACCGAGTCGTATGTTATAACTGTTTTAACTTTATCACTATTCTTATTCTTATTTTTATTCTTAAATTTTACGAGCATAAACCCACCATAAGTCACATTTAAACCGCTAGAAGTTACCAAAAAAAGTCACTAGATTTATTTGGCGGGGGAATTGAAATGTTAAAATGAAGGTCACGTCAGCATTTATACTTTCCAGGTTATATTTTCATTAACCAAAACTATTATAGATAATCTACTTACTTTAGGTCCGGTATTTCAATCTCCTGGTAACTCTGTCAAGTAACTATTTGCCGAGTAACGTTACCTGTCTGGTAAGATCTGTCAAGTAAATAATTCCGTCTTTCAATCGTAATTATCATAGAGTTATAAAATATATATACACATAGAGGGCGCCTAAACACTCAAAGCTGATGTCATGCGGGGTAAGCTTGTGTTTGTACGGCGGCCATCTTGGGAAGATCAAGTGTATATAAGCGTTCTCTGGTTATTTGATTATTTTACGTTAATAATCGATTTTAATTTGTGTTATTTGAATGTGAAACGTTTGTAATTACATGTCAACGACTTGTGCCTTCGGTTGTAATAACCGAATGCCCGTAAAAACTTTAAAACAAGAAAAAGAAAAGGAAAAAGCGATGACAATTCACAAGTAAGTATTATTTTACTTATACATATTATTAATGTTTAGTTCATATAATTTATTGTATTTTTTACATATTTCATGTAAAAATATTAACTTATTTTTTGTAATAAATATGTTTGTACTTCGTATTTATTTGTATTGTAAACATCATAAATATATATTTTTATATGAAATTTCTAGCCTCAAATTATTTGCCTATTCGGTACCTAGTTTTTGTAAGTTTCTATCTCAATCATTACAATTGTCATAAAATTCGAACAGTTTAATTTCTATAAAAAATATTTTATTAAAGTTTAATCGCAATACACTTCAAATTGAAGATTTTTACAATTTTTTGGTTCTTTCAAATTTAAATTTAATTAATTTTAATACATTTCTTACTGAATTAAAGCTTGCTAATTACAAATAGCTTCAATTTCTGTTACGTTATTGTATTTTTGTAACAAAACTGAAGAAAGCGCGCTCAAATACATTATAACGTTGATCGTCCCAAGATGGCGGCCACGAGATTCCCCTTCCGTCTCATGGCGACAAAAACTCTGTCCACATCTGTACTTTACGCTCTCTCTAGTCCTATTCTATACTCTAAGGTTATTTATCTGTTTGGTAGTTACTTGACAGATCAATGAAGTAAATTTAATGTTGGTAATTACGTCAGAAATGAATATATTCACGACATTTATAAAACAAGCCAAAAACCATGGTTACCATTTATTTTTTTCAATTCGTGTTGTCATTTCTGTCACCATCTGTCATAAAATATAGTTTGACAAGATAGTAAAAATGTGCGACAGAAAAAGATCGGTAAATTTTACAAAAAAAGAAATTTTGCTTTTAGTTGACCTTATTTTGGCGCATAAGGATATCATAGAAAATAAGACTACAGACGCAGTCACGTGGAAAACGAAAGAAAAAGCATGGCTCAAAATAGAAAATTTATTTAATTCTAAAAGTGGACTAGTAGCAAGAAATGTTAAAACTTTGAAAATAAAATACGAGGGTATTAAGAAAGATTTAAAAAAGAAATTAGCACAAAATAAGAAACAACTATATATGACTGGGGGTGGGCCAAAAACAAATTGATTTAACGGAATATGAAAAAAAATTAATGCCAGTATTGAGTGTTGCGGTTGAGGGATTACCTGCGCGTAATGATGCAGATGCTATTATTAATATATCAGAATGTAATTTTACATATATACGTGTTGATAATTTTTAGAAAAATTAATCTTTATTCTATTTGTAGTACAAAAGACGTCGTCAGAAAATGTAGAAGATTTGATGATAGAAAATGACTTATCTTCAGTACGTATTTTAATATATACATATATATAATCTGTACTGGTTTCAAAATTAGTAGGTATAAATAATGTGATTTTTTTATTTATAGTCTGTAATAAATACAGAATTAGAAGAATACGGGGAAGGTGTATCTCATAAAGGAATTATAAATACAAGCCAAGTAATTAAAAAAAAAATTATTTAATATAAATCATTCTAAATTATTTTTTGTATTAGAAAAATATTGAAGCCAATCATGTAACAAACACAGTCAACAATGCTATAAAAACCAAGCAAGAAACGTGGGATAAATGGGATAAAAATTTATTAAAGAAGAAAAAATCATCGGAATTGAATATAAACAATGAAAGTGGACCAAGTAAAATTAATAAAAATTCAGCGACAATAATAAAATTTCAGAATTTAGCTGAAGAAAAAATCGGGTTAGTGGGTATACAAAAAGATTTTCTAAAAGACGAATCAAAATTGAAATTATTAGAAATTGAAACGCGAATAGAATTAATTAGGAAGCAAATAGACCAAATTTCAAATGAAGAAAAAAGAAAAGATGAAGAACCAGTGGCGTGCAGTCCATATGTGCAAGGTGTGCACTGCACACCCTGCGAATAATTTCAAAATTTATTGCATTAAAATGTGAATTATTTAATTGATTTGATCTTAATATATGATATACAAAATATTAATACAATTATGGGACAATAACGAACAGTAGCGTGTTTGGTTGCCTATCAGCGAATTTGTAAATTGCCGAGCAAGTGCAGGTCTCTGCACTGCACTCGGTGCGCAAGTTTTACACAGGGAGGGTATAGGAACAGTGTATTTGCGCAGACAAGGATAAAATATTAGAAATACGTATCGCCCCATCGCACTCTCCAGCGTGCAGCATATTTTGTGCACGTATCGCCGTAAAATTACTTTTGGTAGTATTCACAAGCATAAACAAGTTGAGGCAAACAATTAATTATTAATTTTAGATATTTGATATATCATTTATATATTATTTATTTAACTTATATTTGTATTTATGAAAATTTATATAATGGAAATTGCAAGTGAATTACTAATTGCGGATTTACTGAAGAAACCATTTTCTAGAAGGGACAGAGTATAAAAAATAAGATAATTCTGAATTGTTAACCTAAGATTCTACCAACACAATACTTTTTTAAAAAAACTGCACACCGAACACAGAAATGCACCGCACGCCACTGTGAAGAACACATTTTAAAACTTATGAATATGAAGGAAGATCAAGAGAGAAAACAAAAGGAACATGATTTGCAAATAAAAATTTTAAAAGCACAATTAAAACTACACGATATTTAAACAAATCTACTTATTTATTTGTATTTTGATTTAAAATGTTTAATTAATTAAAGTTTCAAAATAATCAACCAATTCCATTCTTTTATTGTTGTCTTGGACTGCGTTTGCAACTGGATGATTAACTATATATTCTAGAATTTCATTATGAATATTTTCATCTATAGGTGGGACTTCCTCCCTACTTTGAATTGCTAAATTATGTAATATAGCAGCAGCAACTATAATATCTTGGGTTAATGGCAACTAGCTTCTAATTTTAATTGCTAGTATGGGAAATCTTCGTTTTCATACGCCAAATGCCCTTTCAACTACATTACGGGTTCTAATTTGTGATTCATTAAATAAAATTTCAGCCCGTGTAGTAGGTGTGTCAAGAGGTGTAACTAAATAAGACCTATTTGGATAACCGCTATCTCCTAAAATAACTGCATTGGAAAAATCTCCACGTTCTAATTTTGCCCGCAATGCCGAATTATCAAAAATTAAACTATCATGTGAACTTCCTGGCCACCTAGCTACAATGTCAAGAAAACTTAAATCTGGTCTACAAAGAGCCTGAACGTTTAATGAAAAATATCCCTTCCTATTTCTAAATAATTCCGCACGTTCACCCCCTTCAAAATAAAAAAGGTGTTAATATTTCATTATATTATAAATATTCAATACCAACCTGGAGACTGAATCGGGATATGTGTGCAGTCTATTGCACCCAGAACACAAGGAAATCTTGCAATATTATAAAATTCTGAAAATATTTCGTTTACTTCTGTAATATTATCAGGTAAATGCAGATATTCTTGCTTCAAATAGTGAATGGCAGAAGTAACATTTTGTATTATGCGCCCAGCAGTAGATGAGTTATGTACCCCAAGAAAATCACCACTAACAATATAAAAACATCCAGTTGCATAAAATCTTAACGTAAGAAGCAACTGATTCGCTGGTGAAATTGCATTATTTCTAAAATGGGGGATTACGGCTCAATCGATTTAAAGGAAAATAGTACAAAAATACGAATGTATATGCTGAATAACGAATATTAATAAAAAAATTAAATGGTATAATTGAGATATTTCGGAAATAAAGGGTTTTTTGTTATAGCGCTTCGACACTAATATGAAAATATTTTGATTGGCGATCGAGAATCCGCCTATACATGCATTACAAATAGCGTGTTAGGAGGTGGGGATTACTACCAATGGAAGTTAAGAAATTCAAATTCGAAAGGAGGGGCTAACATTCCTGTACTACAGTTTCCAAACAGTTTTTATTTTAACATAAATTTCTTGCCTTAAACTTAATAATTTAAATACACCTGTAATTATAAAGTATGTAGACTTATACAGTGTTATAATATTCATTTATTTTTATGTAAATATAACTTAAAATAGCATATATTTCAAGAACATTTAGGTCCATGATGAAAACAGTTTGATATAAAAACACATAAATGTGACGTCACGTCAATCTTTTCAAAATTCGGGAGACTATAACTCGCTTATTAATAGGATTTTTTTAACCGGATTTTCATCAATAGTCTTAGTTTTCCTAATATTTTCAGATGAAATTATAAAAAAGAAATGGTGTAATCCCCCATTTGGAATAATTTTAGATATAATGATGTAATTATTAAAATTAAAATAAAGCATCACGAACCTGTTTGTTACATGTACGATATTATTTTCAATTTTTCGTAATAATCCAAATTATCCCATTTTTCAAAGTGATCAATCCTTTCCCTTATAATATATGGTCTTCTTAAAAATAAATAATCAATAATCTCCTCATCGTCATCTTCTATAATGTTTTCTATATCAGAATCCATCCTACCGTCTGACTTTAAATTAATAACTTTTTGACGTTTCTGTCAGTTAAGCCGTTACTGGTCACTTCAAGTGGCAAGTAAAATAACTATCTGGCAAGTAAATTTATGTTGCTGGGAAACCTTACTTGTCGATTGAAATACCCAAAATTTACTTACCAGACAGATTAAATTTACTTGACACGTTACCAGGAGATTGAAATACCGGACCTTAGTCATATAAAATCATAAATACATAACTTTTAATTATAAATTAATTAATTGCATTATTTTTTTTTTATTCCTTGAAAAAGTTATATATTCTTAAAAGTACTATTAACTCTTGGTTTTATGCATTGCATCACATATAAATAAATAAATATTTATTACCGAACCGATCAAAAATACTGAACTTGTAAAATGAAAGTCACAAAGAAAAAAAAAGCGTGATAAATGATAATATAAAAATACACAGCGTTAATGAAATACTACATAGTAGTTCTGACAAGAACTGTTTTTATTCGTGAAATATCACAAAAAGAGAAATGAAACAAAAAACACGTGCAAATTCAACAAGTAATTTGACAACTACTGAGAGTTTGACGTTTCAACTACGTTTGAAGGTTAACTTCACGAAATAGCGCAGCAGCCAATCACAGGCTTTGATTTTCACACTAGAATTTCTAACTGTCTATAGTTTAAAAACAGAGTATAATAGTTCTTAGTATCTCAAATAATCTTCTTTTTCAGTAAATACTCTGTCACCTTGATCCTGGATTCCTTTCTATTCTGTCTTTCTGTCTCCAGTTATTTAAATATTGGCGAAAAAATGAACTCGTAGCTACCTGGTGACAAAATTATGAAGTTGCCTATGAGTAAAATGACATGCGGCAAGATATACCTATAGGCCATCCAGCGAATCAAGCGGTTTACGTCATAAATATTATATCACTAGAAACAATGACGTCATATGTTAAAAAATTTACATGAGCATGTAAAACGGTTAAAATATGATCTGTGGGTTGTCTTCATAAACCCAAATTTTTCTTGAAAACACGTCTGGTATAATATTTTTCCAGCGAAATCCAATTTTATTTAAAATATTCTGAACGATACTGCTTACGCCGTTATAAATACTTCATTGTTGTAGTAAGTACATGCAACAAACTCTCTAGTATTATGTGAGATCCTTAAAAAAATACAGAATACTGCATACCATACAATTTCTCACTGTTTCTATACATTGCGTATAGCGTTTGCCACACGCTGTACATATAGATTTAATTTTCAAATTATTACTAACAAATAGAACAAAATATTACCTCAATATTAGATTTCAGTGAAAGTAAAAACCCACCAATCTATTTTTCATTTTTAAAATAAGTCAATAAATTAACTACAAGCTCTTGAATTTGACATGACAGAGCATTTGACATTTTGACAATGAACAACGAAACCAAAAACAAAATGAAATCACAATACACGTTGAAAAGTATAATATAGACATACAATATTTAGTAATATACATGTTCAGAATTACCAATATTAAAAAAATATAATCAAACGTCATTTTGCAAAAATTTACAAAATTTTACTTAATAATAATATATCCAAATATAATTATTTCTATTAAAGGTGTCAAATACATGATAATAATAAAAAAACCAATAAAATACCGTTAATAAAATATATTTAAAAAAATAAAGAAAATTTCAAAAATCCCTAAACGATGACGTAAACCACTTGATTCGCTGGATGGCCTATAGTTCGTAGCGTACCAGTGTTGTCGTTGATTTTGTGCTATTTCCTTGCATCTTGTAAGTTATACTTCTTTATAATATCCTTAATTTTTTTTTAACCTATTAAATATTTTTCATTTGAGGAAGCTGTGTATGGATTTTAAATCCAAACTTAAAATGAACACTACAAACTGTTGTCATTTCCGCGCAAAAAAAAATTAGTTTTCACTGTTTTCCCAAAAAAGGTGAAAGGAAGGTTAAAACAAAAAAAATCTAAAATATAAATAAATGGTTCCATTTATTTCATGGAGATTTGCAGTAAGAGCACTGGTCTGCAAACATAACCCAACTAACTTACAGTTATTTAAATGGACCATTTTCACTGAAAATGAGACATCTGTCGGAAGTTTGTGAACTAAAAATAGTAGACCTAAACGTCATAAGGTTCTTCTTTTTGGTTATGTGAATTTAAATGCGGCAAGATGATTAAGGGCAAGTTGTACAATCTCTGGTTAGAATTTTAACTGGAAGTTAAATAAACAATATTGAATCGGGTTATTGACAGCAATGATCAATTTGTCGTTTGACAGCTCATTTTGCTTCAATTTTGTTTATTTAACCGACAGTTAAAATTCTAACCGGAGATTGTACAACTGGCCCTAAGTAAGTTTAATAAATTAATTTATTTATTTACCACTTGTTAATTTGATTTTTCTCAGAGAACCTCTGAAAACAATAGGAAATGTTGAGTGAACCAAAAATTTCCAGATTTCCTAAAAAATATTGTGAAAGACATATTAATAATTTCGCAGATAACAAACACCAAAAGTTACGTTAGTGGGTACAGAATGTACAAAAATCAAAAGTTAACTAACTTAATGTTAAGTTTCAATAATAAGAATATTAATATAAAATGCCAGACGAAAATATTTTCATCTCTTCGATTTATCCGTCTTATTCATTCATTCTTTATTTTATTATTTGCGGAAAATAAATGCCACGAAATATTTTTCTTATGTTTTGAGTTGTTTTTACACCCAGGGACACAACAATACACACCCATTTTATATTTTACCACGATAATAACGCAATAACCTTGATAATAACAAAATTGAGGTTAGCTCAAGGTTAGATGAGATGATAACAGCAAAATTTGAATTTGACACTTGCGACTAAATTCATGTTGCAGTTCGGATCTCTTTTTCTAATGCCGTCGCGCATGCTCATATCGACAGTGAAAATGGTCCATTTACTTCCACAACTCCACTGTACTTCACAATTTTGCCACCTACGAGCGCTGCGATTTCTTCGCCAATTTGCGAAGAATACCTTAGATGGCAGTACAGGTCGTCTTTCTTGCAAGAAGTTGACGTTTAACGACTTTGAGAAGAGGTATGGTTAGTCAGAAAGTGTTGTAACCACGAGTTAATTTAAAAATTGTTTAAAGTTTTTGATTTGAAAACACCAAATAAATAATATAATGTATAAATCTGTGGTGTTTATTTTCGCTGTCATTTTCTCATTCGCATATTGCAATGAGGTTGAAACTAGAGCCAGACTATTGGTCTCTAAACAAATTTTAAATAAATATCTAGTCGAAAATATGGATATAATTGTTAAATATAACATTTATAACTACAATACTGCAAATGCAGTAGCTGTGGATGTTCATCTCACGGACCACGGATTTCATCCCGAAGCTTTTTCAATTATTTGTGGAAAATTAAGCGCCAAGATTTCTCGTATCCTTCCACAGACTAATGTAACACATGTTGTTGTTGTTCGTCCCAACAAATACGGATATTTCAACTTCACAGCGGCTGAAGTCAGCTACAAAATCAGTGAGGAATCTGCAAAAGTGCAATATGCTGTGAGCAGCGAACCTGGAGAAGGAGCCATTATCGCCTTCCGTGATTACAACAAGAAATTCTCTTCTCATGGTCTTGACTGGGCTGCTTTCGCTGTGATGACTCTGCCTTCCTTGGCAATTCCCTTCGGGATGTGGTACTCCAGCATGAGGAAATACGAGAAATTGGGTAGCGCAAAGATGAAGAAGCAATAAGTGAATTCTATGTGGTTAAGGTTATACTTTTCAGTGAAATGAAAAGACAGCTGCCTATTGTAGGTAAATTTTTATACCCTAATATTGATATTTCCATTCATTTTTGTATTATAATAGAGGACTGCCTACCAATGGTGCATATGCAGGGCTATGAATCTATTGTTAGCATATCATATTTAAAAAATACTCTTGTAATAAAAATAAAATACTTTTTATAATGCGCATAACTTATTGTATTTATTTTTATCTGGTTAATTTCCAGTACCTACTGAAGGTCAAAAAAATGGTTGGGAGATCCCTAAAGATAAAATGGGGTCATTTAAAAAAAATCTCTTGTGGCCAGCACAAAACCTTCCGTCAATTCAATGTATTTTGTACAAATCCGATACCAAAAGTTCCTTGGAAAAGATTCTATATATTCTGTAAAATTGTAACACGAACACACTATTTTTTACAAATTCCATATTGCTAGTTCCTTTGAAAAGATTCTATAAATCCAGTATAATTATAACACGAATGTACATTCTGTAAATTGCACTTCACACTTCCTCATTCCTATCCAATGCATCTTCTTCACACAATTATTCCTCTCTCAAATATTCTGCTACACAGTCCTTCCATCTTCTCTTTGGCCTTTCTTGTACTCCCGGCATTGAAACTGCAAGACATTTGCGAGGGACTCTCTACCACTTAAATAACTTTCTGATCCTATACTTTCCACTTTGATTTTGCACTTGACACTAACATCTGTCAATTAGAATTTTTTGAATATTATCTGCTGTTTCCATAATTTTTGCAAAGCTGACTGGTTTTTGAAAGTAAACCTCTCTTAATCTCTCTATAACTCTATATCTATTGAATATGAAGGAAAACGTATAATCAAATCGCATAGAGAATAAGATTTTCTTTCATATTAATGATTATAAAATGTCGAAAAATGATATTTAACTGCGTTTTTTCCAGAAAAACTGTTAAGATCTTCAAATAAGAGTACTTCCGGTTGACCAATTATAACCAAAATCTAATCAGCTCTTCATATGGTTGTAAAGAAGAGGAATACGAAAGAATCATAATTTTTAGAATTGTAGTTTTGAAGTTATCGTCGGAGAAAAATTTGTTACACACACTCACACACACACACGGACACACACACACATACAGACATCAATGTAAAATTAGTAAAATCGTATTCTAGGGTTCTTAAAACGTGCTTATTCGTTAAAAACTCACCATCGAATTTTTTGACCAAAGACAATACCTTCCTTTTGACGGCAGGTAAAAATCTGTTGTGAACAGCACAAAACCTTCCGTCAATTCGATGTATTTTGTAAATATCCCATACCAAAAGTTCCTTGAAAAAGATTCTATACAGTGTGTCCCATTTAGAGGTGCCACCATTGGGATCTCGAGAACTATAAGAGATACGATGTCGGTTAAATGGAACTTTTTGTGCACCTTTGGGAGGTCATCTCAGATGTGCTTTTGTTTTTCCAAAAATTCTCATAGGACACTAGATAATGACGAAAAACTGAATATTGTTGATTTTTTCTTTCTCAAATAACTTCTAAACTATTAATAAGTGAGAAAAAAGTTTCAAATATAAAAGATAGATATTTTTATTAACTAACCAGTGGCGTATGAAATAAATTTTTATATCCGTAAATTTTCGAGATATAACACAAACTTATATTTTTTTAAATGGAACCCATATCTGATTTTAGTCTCAAAAAATAACTATTTTTTTCTCTTTTCAATGTTGTAAGGGTTATTATGTTTTATATTTGTTTTGCCTTCGAAATTATTATTTTTTTCTTTATTTTGTATTAAATTTACAATTATTTTGAAAATATTAGTAGATTTCTATTTAGAAATACTCCTTGTATTTAAATAATTTATTTCGTTAGAAAAATTTGCTCACAACTCGTATCATATTAATTTTTATAATATTTTGTATCAGGTCGCGCTTGGCACATTATAGTGTAATTTGTAATTATGAGTCTAGAATAAAAATATTAAGTAATAAAGGCATAAAATAAATTATATCGATCAAATACAATATAATTAATAAAAAATATAATATTTTTTTTTGAGAAATTATAAGAAAATTCACAAATATAAAGAAAAAAATTAAATTTTATGAGCAAAACAAATATAAAACATAATAACCCTTACATCATTCAAAAGAGAAAAAAATAATTATTTTTTTGAGACTAAAATAAGATATGGGTTCTATTTAAAAAAAAATATAAGTTTGTGTTATATCTCAAAAATTTACGGATATAAAAATTTATTTCGTACGCCACTGGTTAGATAATAAAAATATCTATATTTTATATTTGAAACGTTTTTCTCAATTACTAATAGTTTAGAAGTTATTTGAAAAAGAAAAAATCAACAATATTCAGTTTTTCGTCAATATCTAGTGCCCTATGAGAATTTTTGGAAAAACAAAAGCACATCTGAGATGGCCTTCCAAAGGCGCACAAAAATTTCCATTTAACCGACATTGTATCTCTTATAGTTCTCGAGATCCCAATGGTGGCACTTCTAAATGGGACACACTGTATATCCTGCAAAATTGTAACAAGAACACACCATTTTTTACAAATCCATACTGAAAGTTTCTTTGAAAAGATTCTAAAACCCAATACAATTATAATACGAATACAAACGTATGTACATTATTATTGCACTTAATACTTCCTCCCTATTTTATTAGAAGTTTCTTACTCTTCTCTTCTATTCATTCCTGTCCAACGCATCTTCATGACACAGTTCTTCCTCCCTCAAATCTTCTGTTATACAGTCCTTCCATCTTCTCTTTTGCCTTTCTCGTACTCCTGGCATTATAAGTTCCTATCTTGAGGCGAGGCCGCAAATGCAAGTCACTGGCGAGGGACACTGTCACTTATATCACTTTCAGATCATATACTTTCCACTTTGGTTTTGCACTTGACACTGACATCTGTCAATTAGATCTGATGTTTTTATAATTTTTGCAAAGCTGACTGATTTTTGAAAGTTAATCTCTCTATATTTCTATATCTATTGAATATGAAGGAAAATGTATAATCGAACCATATAGAGAATAAGATAATCTTTCTATTGATAATCACATAAAATATCGTAAATGATATTTAACTACGTTTTTTCAAGAAAAACTGTTAAGAACTTCAAATAAGGGTACTTCCGGTTGACCAATTATAACCAAAATCTAATCAGCTCTTCATAGGGTTGTATGGAAGAATAATACGAAAGAATCATAATTTTTAGAATTGTAGTTTTGGAGTTATCGTCGGAGAAAAATTTGTCACATACACACTGACACACACACACACACACACACACACACACACACACACACACACACACACACACACACACACACACACACACATACATACATACATACATACATACATACATACAGACATCATCGTAAAACCAGTAAAATCGTATTGTAGGGACATTAAAACGTGCTTATTCATTTAAAACTCCTCATCGAATTTTTTGACCAAAGACAATACCTTCCTTACCTAAAGGTGACGGAAGGTAAAAATGGTGATGTTTTTATAAAATCATTATATCCATCTCATTTAATAAATATAGTAATAGAAAATAATTTAAAATATGCGACGTTTCATTCATACAGGCCTATTCTGTAACAAAGTGGTTAATTATTAGCTACTGGTTAAAAATTTTGTCCAATAGATACTGATTTGACAACTAAAAATCCAATTTTTCTATTTCGGTGTTCTTACCAGTCTATAAAAGCATTGACAGAAAACACGACGTTTAGAAGATCTATAAGAGTTCTATTTGTGGCGCCTTTCGTGTTGTAGAGTTGGTAGTCATGATTTTATAACTGTCATATTAATGAATAATTACATCTAACCTCAAAATGTCAAGTTATTGGTAATATTTCAACATATTATTTGTAACGTGCAGTATTTTCTTAGAATTTATGTAAATTATGGTTAAGATGTGAAAATGTGAATACGGCTCTGTGCGAGTGAAATTGAAGTGTGGAATGTGCGCCGTAGACGAGTACGCAGTGTAACGGAAAAAGAGAAGGATAGCAGGGTGTGGTCAGTCAGCAGTCAGCACGCGGAGAGCGTAAGAGACACATGTATGTTGCACACGCACTGTAAATCTTCAGGTGTCCCTTAGCCTCAGGCAAGAACGTATATCCAGAGAAGAGAATCACGAGGCCGAGCAAACACCGTATTCCCTAATACACACAATACACCCCTGCAATACACTAATCAGTTGTCAAAATTTGAAATTTCAATTGTTAGCGGGAAGCGCTACCCAGGGGATTTCAAGTCCAATGGATAAAATGGCAGCATAAATTTAGTTCATCCATATGACCCTGCAGCGCTATATTCGTTGGGACGTTCTGACAGTTGATTTGAAAGATGTAAACAAAAACAAATTCATATGAGTTGTCAAAAGTCAAAAATTTTAAGATTGCTACTAAATTTAAATTATGCCACTGTAATTAAAAGTTTCATTTTCTAATTGAAATTGGGAGATGTAAATGTGTGACATGTGAAGCTAATAACTGTAAGTACATTAAAATTCGTTTTTTTATACAAACATGTTTTTTAATTTTACTTTTTAGTCCGTGAAAATATACCACTGCCAAAACCCTTGGACTTGAAAATTTTGTGATAAATAAAATATACAATATTAATATGAATGGCAACACTAATACCTTTGTTAGAAGTTTTATTATAATACTGCATGTAATACTTACTAATTTTTGGATCGGAAAAGCAGTTTTGTATGTGTAAAACTTCGATAGGATATGAAAAAGTAAGTTAAGAATACAAGCAAAGTGAAAACATATTTATTTAGCTAATCATTTTATTAGTGAGCTATCAGATGATACCATTGAAACTATCATCCATCATCTGTCCTCGAAATAATGAAGAATATTTGTTAACTATTTAACATGAATGTATATGTATGAGACGAATTTATATCAAAATATATTTTTATAAATTATCAATTCTTTCTTTTTATTGCGTATTAATTTATATGTACCGCTGTCATTCATTTATATCGTACGTTTCCTATATATCCCACAAGAAAATATAGTTCCGCCATATAACACGACAGCGCTGCTTGCAGAATTTGTTTCCATTTTTTTTGCTGGCAGCTGGTTCTCTATTAATTGGTGTTAATGCTTTGTGGCGCTACCAACATAAACATAAGTGACAAAAAAAAACACCAAGTCACACTTTTGACGTAGCATTTTAAAAAAAAATAATTGTAAAATTACCTCAATAGAAAAAATACGGCTCGTTTTCCAAACTTGGACTACTATTTTGTTATATATCAATATACCTGATTGGTTAATTTTTTTAACCAGTTGTTAAAAATTGACCACTGAGTTACAGAATAGGCCTGTAAATATGCTAATGCAATGAAGTTAGCCATGGTTTAAATTAAAATAACTTGTAAATTTTAAATTTGACAATGATAGCAACAACACTACAGGTGGCAGCACAAGAGCTAGCTAAAGAACAAGAACCGATAAGTAGTAAAAGCAAGAACGGTAGAGTAGACAGAATTATTTTAATTAAATATAGTGTTTTTGTTTGTTTTTATAATTATAAAGAAATCAAAGGTAAGGTTATAAATTGAACTTGTATTTCTTAGGGTAAATCTAATATTATTATTGTAGAATTATGGATAAACGAAAACACGAGAGTGGGTCGCAAAAACGAAAAAAAAAAAAACCAAATGAAGAATAGCTCGCTAAAAATACTAAAATTAGTATTTTTTTTGCCTTTTCACCACCGGTAGCAATAATAGCAGATCAGGTAGACAAAACAGAATCACACTTTTACTGTCAACTGGCAAAATAAATATTGTATTTATTATTATTTACATTGTGTTTTCTGGTACCTAATCATATAATTTTCAGAAGTTTATTAGGGGGGGGGGGGGGGGGTGTTTGGGTTGCACATTTTTTTTGCGGGGGGCCTCTATATCCTAGTTACGCCACTGCATTCTCACTAAAGGCCACTTGAATATATCAGTGTAATTTGACATTTGCGGTTTTGTTTTTGAGTGACACGTTGGTTTTTATTTAATATCAAAGCTTTTAAATAAATAAAAAAGAAAACAAAACATATTGGATATTTTTATAAATTAATTTTACGCTTAAATTCATTTGGTAACACGAGCAAGGTACAGAAGTTGTATTCTTGACAATCTTGTTGGGGTGGGCCATACAAGCAAATGTCAAAGCCTGCGCCTCATATGCATAAATGGATGCGTTTTTGTAAGTTTTTTTATAGATCTGTAAGACTTACAAATTTGACATATAATCGAAATTTATGTATAACTTGGTGTACATTCTAAAAAACTTTCTATTTTAAAATGTCATTGATATTGCGCCTCTAGTGAGAAATACTCGAACTAGATAAAACATATCTCTATCTCTGTCTGGCCAGCCGAAAACAAAACAAACCAAATGAAGTTTTGTCTATTTATATTTCTTCGTTAATGTCAACTCCATATACACTCTGCAATACTTGATTCTAGTTCGTAGGACTCCCGCATTTTCGCACTGGTCCAGTGTTGCCAACTTAAGGGATATATCCCTTTTTAAGGGATTTTTTTACGTTAAAAGGGACAAAGGGATTTTGCAAAGAAATTAAGGGATATTTTAAGAATCAGTACATTATGTAATTTTTCAATAACTTATTTTTATAAAGTAAATCACAAATCAAATAATTAGACTTAGCGTTGCGTTTGAGTTGGGGAATTTTACTAAATTGTGTTGAGTTGGCGTTGCGTCTTATTGTGATGATGTGACCACGCCTGTGCGTCTCCATATACCTAGCGTGCAGTGACCTCTATATACAGAATGGACCGGCGACTCCTATCTCTTTACAACGGCGCGAGCTGTATCCACTCAACTGTCATGGTTGGGTTGCTATATCTTTCTAACAGTGAGAAGTACGCATGCGTCAGCTAGTACCAGTACGACGAATTAACGATGAACATGAAGAAGAAAGCTTAAATACATTTTCGCATATCTGCTTGGTCCAACTATACACGAAAGTTAGAGAGAGATAGACACCCAACCAGTAAGGCGGGTGGTATTCTCGGTGGATACACGCAAGTTATTCAAGCCGCCGGTCCATTTTGTATATAGAGGTCACTGCTAGCGTGTAACAGATGTGGCCGGAAAATCTACTCTCTGAATTCGTGAAGTGGTGGGGATAGGAGGCCTACGTTACTGTCAGTCACCGACCAGAAATCTAAAGAAAGACGCGACAGCTATGTGTTATTTGAAAAGGTAGAAGTGGGGGTAAGGGTAGGGAGACGATCACAGCGACAACTGGCGTCGGGGAAAAAGCTGAAAGCTGTGATGCGGGCAGTATGCTACCTCAACTAGGTAGCATACTGCCCGCATCACAGCTTTGCGGTTGGCATGAAAATTAGAATTTTAAATTTCAATATTATATTTATTTTTACTGTTTACTGATTGTCAAATTGAAATCATTAGATTATAATATGAATTGTAATCATCACATTTGTAACATTGTAAAATAATAATAATGAAATAATACAAAGTATTTAATTTACATTAAAATTCCTTATATTTAATAAACTGAACTTCAATTGGCATTCAAATATTTCCTAGGCGTCAAGTTGGAGACATGGGTTGCACCCATCATTTGCAGGACGCTGTATGGAGCCGTTTTTCCTAGAGAAACAAAAATAAAAATAAGATACCTAATTTCAGCAAAGTAGATGATATATTGACAAAAGGAACACAAATATTTGTGTCAAAAATATATTAAATAATAATTTGTAATGTAAGCTATCAAAAAATGTTTACCTTTGTGTCTGTAACGAGAACTCGTACTCGGAGTAACGCCACACGCAGCTTCATTCCTGGAAGATCCAAACGTGAGATCTCCAAGATTGGGTGAAATTTTACATTAATGTAATGTCCAAATGTGGGTTCACCTGGATTATTTGAAAATAGTATATTCTCAGATGGTACAGGTTCGGTTGTCCAAGATTAGGCAGAACACTCAAATTTGTCGAAGGGCCAGGCATGGGTTCCCCAAGATTCTCAGAAGGCGTAATTTGCATTTCTAGCAGTTCTGCTGTAACTTTTTCGTCAAGATTCTTTGAAGTAGATGTTGCAGATAACGTTTTGGATTCGCTTGATGTACTTGGATCCGCTATTGTCTTCTCGGAAAATATTTCACTAGTTATAATAGCTGCAATTGAAATAAATCGACTGTTATTATAAGTTCATGATTTCTTTGGCACTAAAATTTACAAAAAAGTATTCTAAAACTTGAAAAAAAAAATTAAACATAATTGACACGAGTTTATTTTGTCAAAAAATAAACATAAAAATGACAATATCCAAAAAGTTAAGACAGTTAGTGAAGTTTTATAGTTACAATAATAATAAATAACATCAAATTTAATGAAATATCTTTTTAAAACAGAACATAATTTCTACTCAAATATTTAAAAAAAAAATTGTTTAATTCATACAAAAAGATTGCCCAACTCCGCGAATCTTGCATTTTTTGTATTAATTAAACAAAGAACTATTTTGTTATTAAAATTTGAAACTATTGTTCGTCGTTTACTCGTATAAAGCCATGTACATGAAATATACTTCTTACTTACCACAGTCCTCAACACGTAATATTGTAGGAACAGCTCCAATATTTAATTTCTTCCGATCAGAAGTGCAAAATTTGGTTGTTTCAAAGTGTAATGCACACACTGTAATATGACTTCGACAATCCACTTTTCTATTCATATATTGAGGTATATTCATGTTCGTTGTCCACTGCTTCAAACGATCATTATTCCTTGGTAAATAGAAAAAATCTGTTGTGGCCAGCACAAGACCTTCCGTCAATTCGATGTATTTTGTACAAATCCCATACCAAAAGGTCCTTGGAACAGATTCTATATAATATCATGTAAAATCGAACAAGAACACATACTATTTTTTACAAATTCCATACCAAAAGTTCATTTGAAAAGGTTCTATAAATCCAATAAAATTATAACATAAACTACACTAAGTAATGTCCTTCCATCTTATCTCTGGCCTTTCTCTGCATATCACTTGCAAGTAATACTATGACATACCAATTGACATCTGTCATATAAATTTTTTTGAATAATTATGTCAGTTGTTTCCATGATAAATAACAAAGCTGTCTAATTTTTGAAAATTAATTTCTTTATAATGCTTTAAATTTACATCTATTGAATATGAAGGAAAATGTATAATTAAACCGTATAGAGAAGAATATTTTCTTTAATATACATAATAACAAAATGTCAAAAAATAACATTTAACTGCGTTTTTTTAAGAAAAACTGTTAAAAACTTCAAATAAGGGTACTTCCGGTGGATCAATTATAACCAAAATCTAATCAACTCTTCATATGGTTGTACAGAAGAGGAATACGAAAGAATTATAATTTTTAGAATTGTAGTATTGGAGTTATCGTCGGAGAAAAATTTGTCACACACGGACACACATACACACACACGCACACACGGACACACGCACACACGCACACACACACACACACATACATACAGACATCATCTTAAAAATAGTAAATTTGTATTGTAGGGACCCTAAAACGTGCTTAGTCATTAAAAACTCACCACCGAATTTTTTGACCAAAGACAATACCTTCCTTACCTAAAGGTGACGGAAGGTAAAAAGCAAGCTCTGCTTGTCCCTTACTGTTGCTCTTGCAATCAGGAACTACACAATAAACCGTTCTCATCGTCTGGAACAGGAAATTAATATTATATTCATGCTAAATTTTCTCGTACTTTTCTTATTTGAAATTTAATTAGTAATATAAAATCTGAACAATTGAGGTTATTATCACAAATTTCATTCATATTATAAGAGTATGTAAGTTAGCGAGATTATATTTCTATAATAAATTATGTACATGTACAATATTATATATGTATATACATATATAGAAACTTACCTGGCAAATATAATCACAAGTACGAAGTAAAAAAGTTTACCTCACTCGGTATACACAACTTCGTCGATCAAACACAACCAAGTGACAAAAATAACAAACAACGAAACAACAAAACTAACTTAATAAACAACGAAACAGGAGTACACAAGATGAAAAACCGATGCTGACACTTCGAAAACGAAAACCTGAGATTTCTGGTCGGTGATGAGTGTCATTCATTTTGTTGGTTTGAACTTAGCCGTTAAATTTGAAATTTATATGTGCTGCCATCTTACCCGCCATCGTTAAAACTATTTCGCACTATACTGCTTTTAGCGCAATCTAGCGTCGGGGAAAAAGCTGTTTTTCCCCTCGCTCTTTGCCTCACTTGGTCCATACAACTTCTATCACAATAATTCCATTTAGCTGTCAGCCCCCTGCTGTCAGTTTACATCTGTTCTCTGCGAGAAAGTATTTAATTTCAGATTGTTTTTAATAATTGTTTTATTAAAAATGGGTAAAAAGTGTTTTGTGCCGAACTGCAAAAGTGGTTATGCATCAAACAATGAGAAAGTGACAATATTTAGTGCACCAAAGGACGAAATATTATTAAATTTGTGGCGGAAAGTAATTCCAAGAAAAGACAGAGTGCTTTTTTGTTAAAACCATTTTAAAGAGGAGGAGTGGTCATGCGGTGCAACAAATGTAATCGTTTTATATACTGTTAAGAAGAAAATCTTATAATTTTTGTATTAATATATTTTTCTAGGTACCACTGCAGAGTATGCGGCTTTAAAAAAATGCATATCTGACGGTATATCCAAATTGCCCCAACTATTTAAATATTAAAAATAATAAAAGAAGGAAAATTGTCAAATGTGACATTCCAAATAAAAAACATTCCTACAATGAGGAAGATAAAAGTTTAAATGTGTGCGAATTTAACTAATTTGAAAACCACGGGTTATTTGATACATCCAGATCGTGTTATTTATAATTTATGTTTATATATAGAAAATATATTATTAAAATTCTACATTCTATATTCCTGCTGCTAGAACTAATGTTCGTATGTGTTCACCGATAACACGTATGTGTAAATTTAGTAATCTTTACTCGGATAAAGTTGATATATTCTTTTCTGTATTTAGTGAATTTTGTTATAAACTTCATAACTGCAATTTAACTCTTTAACTGTTCGATTAATTAATTATATTGTTTGTTCCTTCAATTGTTGTATATTTCTATGTATTTTTTTCCTACCCTCTTATTAGGCTACGCCTGTTGGGTAGTGTACTTAAATAAATAAATAAATAAATAAATAAAATACATAGAAAATCCCTATGTTTATGAGGAAATTGTCCCTTTTGTCATTGAAAATTATAAATTTGCATTTAATTGCAATATTCATTGTAGAAGTTTTATCTTATGTAATACATGAATTCACATCGATGAGACAGTATTTCCACCAAATTAAAATTAATCAAGTGTCAACCAGCAGAGAGTAGAAAAATATATTATATTTAAGTATATTTTATGCCTTTCTCAATATCCATATATTTTAATTAAAACTATACGAGATTTTTATATTGGTTTAACAGATTTTCGAAATTAACTTTTATAAAATTTATTATGTATGTACAATAAACATGTACTTTTGTAATTTCGTAATGTACTATAACAATATTTTTTATGTAAATTACAAGAAATATGTGATATATAATGCTCTACGCATCATATAAGTACTGTGTAATAGTCGGCCTCCTAACCCCACCACTGCCTCTCACGCTAGAAGTAAAATTTCGTGCCATTCTGTACGCTGAGTGTCATCTCCTTCTATATTATGCTTCGTGGATGTGACTGACTCGCGACATATGGTTGTACGGTGTCTTGTTTGTTATGTAAGAGAAAAAATGACGGAAAACGGCGAAAATGAAATCACAGATGAAGGAAGCAGTGGTGATGATGTTAAATCAAAGAAATTAAAAGTGTATAAATTTTCAAGGAATTGGATGGAAAATTCAGTTTCAAATAATAAATATTTTAAGGGATTTTTCGGTTTAAAAAGGGATATTTTGAGAGTGTTTTGGGGATTTCTTGCTTTCTGAGGTTGGCAACACTGCACTGGTCGCTATTTGTTCAATACTCGGGTTCGTTCGTGTACGTTCGGAAAACACGAATTGAGGAAGTTGTTTGTTTACCAACAAAATTCAAGATATCAAGACCTGTCAGAATTTCGAAGTCAGTTTGTTGTTTTTTTTTGTTATTCTTTGTATTTCATTATCACTGTACCATTTTTCCTATTTTATTATTCCATATAAACCATCAGTTATTCTATTCAATTCCTTTACCTTCAACTCTCCTTTTTATGTTAAATATTTCCCATATTTCTTTTTTACCCTTCTAACTCCTTTTGTTCATAATGCCTTCTTCGTGCTGTGTTCCTGGTTGTGGTAGCAGACTGCCAAATACGACCTTGCACAGATTTCCTGTTTACGAAATCGAACAATTTCGTATTTGGGTTGAACGTGCTGCAAATCCAAGATTTGCTTCTCTAACCGATAAAGACATTTATAGGTTATTCACGATGTGTGAGCGACATTTTGCAGAGGACTGCAAAATTCCTGGATCGAAGAAGTTAAAGAAGTATTCGGTACCTACATACTATTTACCAGGTAACTAATTGGTCAGTTATTTATTTTAAATACAATAAAATCTATAATTCAATTTACATTCATCAATATATTTCAAGTACATTAAATATATTAATATATTTTTCCTATTTTTGTTAGGATTTACTGGTGACAAAGAAGGGAATTCATTTTACGTTCCATATTGGAAGAATTTAGTAGAAAATATTAGCATTGAACACAATTATAGTGTTCTAAACATCAGTGAACGCGAGACACAGCCTAAGAAAGGTAATATTTTATAGATTTACTCTTGTGTTTGTTCGAGAATCCAATTTGTACTTGTATTGCCATAATCTTTTCATAAATATAAATCATAACATTGTATAGATTTTCTTGAAACTATAATGGAGATAATCACTAATTCTGTTGCACTATTACTAGTATATTTGCCACAAAACCCAATTAGTAACATACAGCAATAATCCAGGTAGAATAATCCTTATACAGTGTGTCCCATTTAGAGGTGCCACCATTGGGATCTCGAGAACTATAAGAGGTACAATGTCGGTTAAATGGAACTTTTTGTGCGCGTTTGAGAGGCCATCTCAGATGTGCTTTTGTTTTTCCAAAAATTCTCATAGGGCACTAGATAATGACGAAAAACTGAATATTGTTGATTTTTTCTTTTTTAAATAACTTCTAAACTATTAGTAATTAAGAAAAAAGTTACAAATACAAAAGATAGATATTTATATTAACTAACCAGTGGCGTACGAAATAAATTTTTATATCCGTAAATTTTCGAGATATAACACAAACTTATATTTTTTTAAATGGAACCCATATCTTATTTTAGTCTCAAAAAAATAATTATTTTTTTCTCTTTTCAATGATGTAAGGGTTATTACGTTTTATATTTGATTTGCTCCTAAAATTTAATTTTATTCTTTATTTTTGTGAATTTTCATATTATTTCTCAAAAAAAAATATTAATTTTATTGTATTTGATCGATATAATTTATTTTATGCCTTTATTACTTAATATTTTCATTCTAGACTCATAATTACAAATTACTCTATAATGTGCCAAGGGCGACCTGATACAAAATATTATAAAAATTAATTTGATACGAGTTTTGAGCAAATTTTCCTAACGAAATAAATTATTTAAATACAAGGAGTATTTGTAAATAGAAGTCTGCCAATATTTTCAAAATAATTGTAAATTTAATACAAAATAAGAAAAAAAAATAATAATTTTGAAGGCAAAACAAATAAAAAACATAATAACCCTTACAACAATGAAAAGAGAAAAAAATAGTTATTTTTTTGAGGCTAAAATCAGATATGGGTTCCATTTAAAAAAATATAAGTTTGTGTTATATCTCGAAAATTTACGGATATAAAAATTTATTTCGTACGCCACTGGTTAGTTAATAAAAATATCTACCTTTTATATTTGAAACGTTTTTCTCAATTACCAATAGTTTAGAAGTTATTTGAAAAAGAAAAAATTAACAATAATCAGTTTTTCGTCATTATCTAGTGCCCTATGAGAATTTTTGGAAAAACAAAAGCACATCTGAGATCGCCTTCCAAAGGCGCATAAAAAGTTCCATTTAACCGACATCGTATCTCTTATAGTTCTCGAGATCCCAGTGGTGGCACTTCCAAATGGGACACACTGTATACTCTTTTCCTAATATTCTTGCTTCGGCCCTCAAACAATACACATTCTTAATTTTATATACCTGACATACAATGTAAAATTTTAGTCGATTTTAATTAATTTTCTCAAAATTAAAATAATTTAAAATTATACATTTAAACTTGATGCTGGTATTTCAATAAACTATTGGAGGATTTGGTAAATATATCTGTTAAACAAATGAAATATGACATACCCGAATCATAGCTCAAATTTTATAATAACATAGTAGTACCGTAATGTTTCTTCTTCTTTTAGAATCATGAATGGTTACATCCACGCCGACATGTCGGAGAAAAAGGCCATTCATTTATCGGACAGTTAAGCTGTGCTACAGGTATGCATTTTTACCTCCCGCTACCCTTGGTACGGGAGGTATAAATCACATATCGAGATTTTAGTAAATGACCACGTTTTAAGGACCCTAGAATCCAATTTTAACACTTTCACGATGATGTTTGTATATATATGTGTGTGTGTGTGTGTTTCCTGTGGACACGATTTCTCAAATACTATCAATCAGAAAATTCTGAACCTAGTATTTCTACCATATTCTAATATGAAAAGAAACCATAGATTTTGGTGTAAATCGGATAACCGGAATGGCACTTTATCTGAAGCTCATAATGGTTTTACTTCAAAAAAACCATTAAATGCCATTTTTCGCATTTTATTATTGACTTTTCTACAGGTATACTTTTACAATAGAATCCTATCTGTGTGTGCGTGCGTGTGTGTGTGTATGTATTTCTGCATGTTGGAGGGACGGTTTTTCAAATTCTATAAAACTAAAGACCAATAGGGTCCTCCACTATATTTTTTTTACAAAACTTTATCTAAACTGAAAGTGATATGTAATTTTAGAAAGTCTTTATTGTTATTCGTTAAGCCGTAATAATTTTTTTAATATTCTGTGACGTAGATATAGAGATGATTTTGTTCTCAAACAGTGGGTTTCGCTAATAATTGAAGTCACATAAATTTATTTTTTTCAGCACTTATAAAATGTATAAATATGTTAAAATAACCCCTGTGGTCAATAATTGGAAATATGGGTGGATAATAAGTAATTTAATGTCATAATTAATAAAAATACTACGTACATATTATAGTCCAAGGTTTAATTACCATTGGTAGCCTATGTCATTCAACATTATCTTTTACTTTCATACCGACGCTTGTAATCTGTCATGGCATCATAAATTTAAACTAGTATTATTTGGTTTATTTCTGTTGTTTTATTGTTGTTATTTTCTGCATTTATATACTTGCAAATGGATTCCGTATTTCAAAAAGGCGATAGCAGAAGGTTTGAAAGTAGTAATAATTTGGAATAGAATAAATGTGTGACGCACATATAGAGATGAGGAAATGGTAATAAAAACTCGATTATTTTAGAAACTAATAACTATTTATAAACTTTGATAGTCCTTAATATACAATTTGAAGGTCTAATTTTAATATAACTGACCCTTGTTCTAATTTGTTACTACGGTGGAGGACCCTATTTAACTCGTATTCGTTAATCTGACATTAATGGTAAGAGCTGAAAAGGTTTTGCTAACAATTGGACAACCGGAAGTAGTAGTTTCTTTAAAAAAAATCTTCTAAATATTATTTTTTTTTGGAAAATATTAAAGAATACAAATTTCTCTATCCGATACATTGAATATTTTTATTATATTTTCTATACACTGTGTCCCATTTAGAGGTGCCACCATTGGGATCTCGAGAACTATAAGAGATACGATGACGGTTAAATGGAACTTTTTGTGCGCATTTGAGAGGCCATCTCAGATGTGCTTTTGTTTTTCCAAAAATTCTCATAGGGCACTAGATAATGAAGAAAAACTGAATATTGTTGATTTTTTCTTTTTCAAATAACTTCTAAACTATTAGTAATTAAGAAAAACGTTTCAAATATAAAAGATAGACATTTTTATTAGCTAACCAGTGGCGTATGAAATAAATTTTTATATCCGTAAATTTTCGAGATATAACACAAACTTATATTTTTTTAAATGGAACCCATATCTGATTTCAGTCTCAAAAAAATCATTATTTTTTTCTCTTTTCAATGATGTGTGGGTTATTATATTTTATATTTGTTTTGCTCCTAAAATTTAATTTTTCTCTTTATTTTCCTTAATTATTTTTAATTATTTCCCAAAAAAACATTATTATTTTTATTAATTATATTGTATATGATCGAAATAATTTATTTTATGCCTTTATTACTTAATATTTTCATTCTAGACTCATAATTACAAATTACAGTATAATGTGCCAAGGGCGACCAGATACAAAATATGATAAAAATTAATTTGATACGAGTTTTGAGCAAAATTTTCTAACGAAATAAATTATTTAAATACAAGGAGTATTTCTAAATAGAAATCTACCAATATTTTCAAAATAATTATAAATTTAATACAAAATAAGGAAAAAATAATAAATTTGAAGGCAAAACAAATATAAAGCATAATAACATCGTTGAAAAGATAAAAAAATAATGATTTTTTTGAGAATAAAATCAGATATGGGTTCTATTTAAAAAAATATAAGTTTGTGTTATATCTCGAAAATTTACGGATATAAAAATTTATTTCGTACGCCACTGGTTAGTTAATAAAAATATCTATCTTTTGTATTTGAAACGTTTTTTTCAATTACTAATAGTTTAGAAGTTATTTGAAAAAGAAAAAATCAACAATATTCAGTTTTTCGTCATTATCTAGTGCCCTATGAGAATTTTTGGAAAAACAAAAGCACATCTGAGATGGCCTCCCAAAGGTGCACAAAAAGTTCCATTTAACCGACATTGTATCTCTTATAGTTCTCGAGATCCCAATGGTGGCACCTCTAAATGGGACACACTGTAGATTTAGAGATAGAGTCATAAATATATAAAATAATCCGATGTAATGTATCTAGTAGCCCAAATAATTCCATGGAATTAATATTATAGATTATTATTAATAATTAGAATTTTTGTGTGTACCACAAATGTTACATACAATACTTAGCCTAATATGGAAATGGTGAGAGGTCTTGGGCAACACAGAACAGATTTTTATTATTATTACTATTATTATTTATTCACTTTGTTATTTTTTTCTAGTTGGAAGAAAGCGACGAAATTTGCTACGCGAATTAAATGTGTCCAGGCAAACAGACCTAACTCCAAAGAAACAAATATTATATAAAGCAGCAGCAACCATGCGCAGAAAAGCTGGTGTTTTAAATAAAAGATGTTTGTCATTTAAACAACGTTTAATTGCTGCCGAAAAATTTAGCGAAAATGCGAGTTTTCAAGAAATGTTAAAAAATGTCAACAAAGCAACGTACAATTTTTTACTGTGCCAAATGAGGATGCAGAAGCGTAAACCAAGAGGCAGACGATTCACTGTAGATGATAAGATATTGGATTTGTGTCTAATGAAGCAAAGTGGTAGAGGATATCGTTTATTATCAAAAATATTTGCTATGAAGATGATGCAGAAGATTCCTTTTCATCCTGTAATTAATAATAGTATATTGTGTTATTAGGAGTAAAAGTGATACTTTGTGTGGCGAACATGTAAGATTGCACAACGCGCGACAAGCGGAGCGAGTCGCACAATTGCATGCGAGGCACACAATGAGACTATTACCACAGAATAGACATTCATACAGAAGCGACAGTCAGAGAGAGAAACGAAAATCAGAGAGAGAAAGAGTATGCCAACAAATTTAAAGGGCTAATCGGATAAAATCGAATTGTTTCGCATATCTTCGTATCTTATGATTCTTTGTTCTTTTCATTATCTCGACGAGAACATTTTCTGTTAGGGGTCAATAATAAAAGTATATTGAGAAACACAAATTGATTTCTAATAAGAACAAACATGTTATTTTTTCAACAAACGATAGGAAAAATCGTTTATCATAAAGAAAATCATTATATTTCACGTATTCTGGAGGAGCGGTTGTCTCAGCTTGTCACGCCTATGTATTTTAGGGTTATGGCTAATTCAAGCAAACCACTCACTTTTGACATAGTCGTTTCGTAAACTATTTGTGAATTTTAGAAGTGGTGTTAGTTTCTAATAAAATGGAAAAAACGCAGATTTAAAAAATGGAGAAAGTGAAATGTAAGTTTTTTTCGTTTCCGAAAGATCCTTAAATGTAAGTAATGCAAAACGACTTCCATATCATGCAAAATGTATATTCATTTAATAAATATAGGGGTGCAATGTGGCTCAAGGCCTGAGGAAGAGAAGATTTGATGGAGAAGGATATTTGGGCCATATTCATCGAGTCTGACGTTTGTGTTTCGCACATCAAAGATATAGAAAATTCTGCATTGTATTGAATTTGTAAAATTCACGAATTTGTTTAATAAAAACATAATTATATGTTTATTTTATCTGATATCTTTTTAATTCGTTAATAAATTAAAATTTTAGTACTTTTGTGTTCTAATTTTTCTTATACCATTCTGTTACGAGCAGAGCAACTGACAGAATTAGTTATTTTTATTATTTTGAATTTAATTAGTATTTTTGTTGAACTACTATTGCCATCTAGCGGACCGGACGAAAAAGGTGGCGGGAGTAAGGAGTGAGTTGGCAATGGCCGCACTCTCGGCTGGCCGTGAAAAGAAAAGAAGAAGAAAAAAAAAAAACGGGGAATTTTTGTAAAAATGTGTATAATACGTATTTGTTAAATATGATGTTGTGTTATTAATTACATTAAAGTTCGAAATATAGTTTTTGTTTTAATAATACTAGTGCTGAGTATTCCCTGTGTGTGCTTTTAGACAATTTGACAAACCCGAACCCGCATTTTTGTCAAACCAACGCGAGGAGCAGTTGGGTTTCTGACAAACCTTCCATCAAATACAAGAGTTTTTGAACTTTGTGTATGTGTATTTGAACATGTGGTGGCCCATGAGGGGAATATAGCGTGATCATCAGAAATAAAGAAGTGATTGTGATCAGCCATTGGGGGATCAGTTCACTTGTGAGTTGCATTGGAAGAGGATAGTACTACCAGTGGAGATTGTGGATCAGGTGTCGTCCCAGTACCAGTCCAGAGTACTCATCTACAGGCGTGCCATTTCTGCGATTCGTAGCTGTCACCGATACGAGAATAATACTGAATACTGCCGTTGTGTGCCTGACGGGGTATAAATTGGGCATCGTACTTGGTAAGCAAGCCAACTAGTTTATATTTGAATTTTTTTGTTCAAATTTATTAATATTGTTTATTGTACTTGGTAACTGACTGCCTGAAAACGATGGCTGAGCTGAAGAAACTGAGAGCTGAGAGACGTCCATTGAGGGCCGTAGTTACAAGAATGGTGAAAGAGTGCGATACCTTGCTGCAACAGAAGCCGTTGGACAAAGTTACATTGTCAGCGAATGTAGCCGTGTTGCAAGAATACAAATCTAAGATGGCAGATTTAGACGATAAAATCATGGTGCTTATGGTTGAAGAGGCGGTGCAGGAGGGCGAAGAAGAGGAAGAAAATGATCAGGTCGTAGACGAAGCAATGAAATCTAACGACTATAAGAAGAAAATAGCTCAAGTTATTGCTGGTTACGATGCGGCAATTATCCCAGAATTTATTGCTTCAACTCCTCCGCAGTCTATGTGTGGTGAAGATGATGATTATCGTAAGTTCCGTCTTCCTAAAATCCAGATGCGACAGTTTTCGGGTGAAATACTGGACTGGCTTCCGTTCTGGTCGCAATTTAAATCAATTCACGAGGACCAGAAATTGAAGAAAGTTGACAAATTCACTTATCTGCTTCAATCATTGGTCAAGGGAAGTAAGGTACACGAAACAGTGTCTAAATACAACGTCACAGAAGAGAATTATGACACTGTCATAAGTGTGTTGAAGAGTAGTTACGGTGACGAAGATACTCTAGTGCAGGTGTACGTCAGAGAATTGTTAAATTTGCAGTCGAACAATGAGCTTGCAAAAGAGAAGCAGTCATTCGAAGACCTATGGGAAACAGGAAAGGCTTTTGTAAGAAATTTGAAGAGCCTTAACCAAGATAAGTTGAGGCCAGATTTGTGGATCTACTTGATTTTAGAGTCGAACGTTCCAAGAGATATTCGCCTACGTTGGCAGCTTCACCAACCAACACAGAAGGAAGAATTAGAACAAAAAACAGAGTTAGAGAGTTTTACTGAGTTTGTAGACTCACAACTGAAAGCCATGAAGAAAGTTGAATTGGCGCAGCAGCCTGTGAACAAGAAGCAGGATCGCAGTACAGAAAAGAGGGCATCTTACAAAGGAAGAAGAGGTAATAAATTTTCACTTGACGATACAGAAGTGCCAACAGCTATGGGACTTGTATCACTGGATCAAAAAGGTGGATGCGCATTGTGTTCGAAGAACCATTCGACGCAAGACTGTTACGCCTCGAAGAAGATGTCCTACGAAGAGATAAAGGAGAAGTTGAAGAAGAGTAGAAGATGCCTTATCTGCTTAAGAGAAGGACATTACGCCAAGGGGTGTACAACTTTAATAACTTGCAAGTTGTGTCAAGGAAGACATTTTGCTATTCTTTGTCCACCAGAAAAGAAAAAGAATGTTGAAGTAAAGCAAGGCACATCTCCTTCACCTACTCCAAATATGGCAGCATCATGTGCAAATATGGCTTGCACTGAAGACGTTATATTGCCCACGCTTACCGTAGAACTAAACGGGGTCAATGGAAAAAGAAAAAGAGTGCGAGTGGGAGTTGATTGTTTCTCTCAGCACTCATATATAAGAAGAAGCTTGGCTAAAGAATTGGGATACGCCCCTATGGGAAGAACATTCTTCAAACATGCTGTGTTTGGAGGCGGCGTTGAACTTAAACCTCATTCAACGTACCAAGTACAACTAAGCAGTACGGTCTCATCGTATTCCTGCAAATTAATGGTATATGATGATGATGAAATAACCGCAGGTATTCCAGCTGAAATCCCTAAAGAAGCAATTCAGGAATTACTGCAGTTTGGAGTATCAAGATCCGAAGTGAGTGATACTAACGGAAGAATAGAATTACTTCTTGGAAGCAACTATTTGGGTAGAATCGTAAAAGGAAGAATTCTACAACTGAAGTGTGGGGCTACGGCATTCGAAACACATTTTGGCTGGTTTATGACTGGAGAAACACCATCGCTGGGGAATCACAACTCTGAATTCATTGTGACTTCATTGACAAATGTTCTTAGTCCTGCTGCGTTGTGGGAGTTAGAGTCTATTGGAATACGAGATTCAACCGAAAATAAAAGTAGGAAAGAACAGGATGAAGAAGCCTTAAGACATTTCAGGAATACTGTTTCCAGAAAGGAAGATGGTAGATATGAAGTGGCACTACCGTGGATAGATGGTCACCCACCATTACCCAGTAATAAAGTAATTGCCGAGAAAAGACTTCAGTCAAGCACAAAGAAACTGATGAAAGAAAACAACGCGAAAGAATATCATGCTGTTTTCCAAGAATGGAAGGAACTCGAAGTTATTGAAGAAGTTCCACTGGGAGAGAAAGAAACGAGTTTAGTACACTATCTTCCACATAGACCGGTAGTCAAACTAGACAGCATCACAACCAAGATACGTCCTGTGTTCGACGCGTCGTGTAGCGGGTCTCTAGAAGGTGTCTGTTCATCCAGAGGGAGGCAAGAAGGGAATAGCCTCAATGCATGTCTAGTAAAGGGACCAAACCTGTTAGAAATGATACCAGATCTATTGTTAAGATTCAGAGAGCAACCAGTGGCTGCTACAGCAGACATAAAGAAAGCTTTCCTTATGATAAGTGTAAAACCAGAAGATAGGGACGCTCTCAGGTTTCTATGGTGGAAAGATGAAGAAGGTAGTGAGATGAATGTGTTGCGACACTGTCGTGTAGTATTCGGGGTGAACTGTAGTCCTTTTCTTCTCGGTGCAGTTCTAGAAAAACACATAAGATGTACGACTGAATCTACATTTGCCGAAAAATTTCTTCGATCACTCTATGTAGACAATTTGGTAGCTTCATTCCCCAGTGAGAAAGAGTACCTACAGTTCAAGGATAAGGCAATAAAAACAATGGTTGAAGCCAAGTTTGATTTGAGGATGTGGGAATCAAACGTCGATGAAGAATTTGGTTCACCTGTTTCCAATCTTCTGGGAATGAAATGGAATCGAGAACAAGATACTATATTTTGTGTCACCAGAAAAGAGGAACAAGGCTCACCAACTTCATTCGGTAAAGGTACTATCACGAAGAGAGATATTCTGTCAGCAATCGCTCGCCTGTACGACCCGTTAGGCATCATGGCCCCTGTATCATTACTAGTGAAGAGAATGATGCAACAATGCTGGGAATTGAAATTGAAATGGAATGATCCAGTGACCGAAGAAATCGAACTAGGATTTCGCAAGTGGAGTGAAGAGCTACCTCTTATTCCATATTGCCAGTTGAAGAGGTGCATAGGGGTCCCAGGTAAACACGATACTGTTCATGTATTTTGTGATGCATGTGAGTATGGATATGCAGCAGTAGCATATCTTAGGAAAGAAGATGAAGAGGGAATACAACTAGCATTTATCATGGCTAAATCTAGAGTTGCTCCACTTGAGAAAGTAACCATAAACAGGCTAGAGTTGATTGCCTGTGAGATAGCCACTCGTTTAGCAAGAACGATCAAAGACGCTTTAGGATGGAATAACATCAGGTTTGTGTACTGGACAGACTCTAGTACAGCTAGAGCATGGATACGAAGAAATGATCAGTGGGGAACTTTCGTTGGAAATAGAGTAAAGAAGATCTTGGAACATAGTGAACCCAATGATTGGAAACATGTTCCTGGTGTTAGAAACCCCGCTGATTTGCCTTCAAGAGGATGCAAGGTTAAGTCTTTACTGTTGTCACACTGGTGGGAGGGTCCTGCATGGTTAAAGATGGATCCTATGTTTTGGCCTACCTGGAAAGGAGAAGAAAACGAAGAAGAAATCAAAAGAGAAGTAAAGAAACTAACGCTCTCAACATTAGTTGATGTTGTTGCTGAGCCGTGGTACAAAAGATATTCCAGTTACAATCGGGTGGTGAGAATTGTAGCCTGGATAAGAAGATTCTTCAATAATACCAGAAAAACCGGCAGAACAACAGGTGAGTTGACATTAGAAGAAATAAAAGCAGCAGAAAATAATCTTTTTCTCTACGTCCAACATGAAACAAATTTGGAAAAGATCTCTGTTGATGTTATAAAGGATGAGGGAGGATTGTTGAGAGCTAGAACTAAGCTTACTCAGGGATTGGTTGGGGAAGATTTTAGACAGCCAATTGTATTACCTGGTAAACATTACGTGACTGAACTGATGATAAGACAATATCATCTCCTTAATCATCATGCAGGAGTCCAGTATTTGATTGGCATGCTACGTGAGAGGGTGTGGATTACTGGTTGCCGACGTGCCGTGGAAAAAGTAATTAGACACTGCGTGGTATGCAAGAGATATAAGTTAAGGTCACCTGATCCACCTTGCGCACCTTTACCAGAAAACAGAGTACGAGATGGTTTGCCGTTTGAGATAGTGGGTATCGATTACGCGGGTCCTCTTTATCTAAAAAACGGAAAGAAAGCTTGGATAGCATTATATACTTGTGCCTTATACCGAGCCATTCATCTAGAACTTGTGAACAGTCTCAGTACAGAATGCTTCTTGTTGAGCTTTCGTCGATTTATTGCGCGAAGGGGTAGACCAGCCATTGTGTACACTGACAATGGTACTAATTTTATTGGAGCTTCTCGACTTCTAAAGGAGGTAGACTGGAACAAGGTTAAGGACGACGGAGAGAAAAGGAATATCCAGTGGATTTTCAACCCGCCCTCGGCACCCTGGTGGGGTGGATGGTGGGAGCGCCTGGTGAGAAACGTAAAAGAACTATTGGTTAGGATCCTGGGAAAAAGAGTTCTGGACCAAGAAGAAATGGTGACAGTTTTATGTGATGTGGAAGCCGTTGTGAACGATAGACCTCTTACTTATGTCTGCGAGGGAGATACTGTTATCCCATTGAAGCCATCGATGTTCTTGACTGGCGTCAAATCTTGTGGTGTACCAGACATGGACCATTTGGATCAACGGAAGTTTGAAAATCGGTATCAGTTTAGAATGAAATTGATGAGGACATTACGTGAACGATTCAATAAGGAGTATCTGGGTTACTTGATGCAGCGCAGGAAGGAAACAAGAAACATTCAACTAAAAGTAGGAGACGCAGTTCTGATTGGAAATGATGTTCAGAAACGAGTAACATGGCCGATGGGTGTTATCGTGGAAATCTTCCCAGGAAGAGATGGACATGTCAGAGTGGCGAAGGTGAAAACAGCGAAAGGAACTCTTCTACGTCCAGTCCAACGTCTCTACCCTTTAGAGATCGTAGAAGGGAGCGCGAAAAGAGAGGAACCAGAAGATAATACAACTGTATACAGAACACGTTATGGCAGGACAATTAAGAAACCTGTAATGTTCCATACACCATAACCATTGTAGGAAATTAGCCGTAATTTCCTAGGTGGGAGGATGTTACGAGCAGAGCAACTGACAGAATTAGTTATTTTTATTATTTTGAATTTAATTAGTATTTTTGTTGAACTACTATTGCCATCTAGCGGACCGGACGAAAAAGGTGGCGGGAGTAAGGAGTGAGTTGGCAATGGCCGCACTCTCGGCTGGCCGTGAAAAGAAAAGAAGAAGAAAAAAAAAAAAACGGGGAATTTTTGTAAAAATGTGTATAATACGTATTTGTTAAATATGATGTTGTGTTATTAATTACATTAAAGTTCGAAATATAGTTTTTGTTTTAATAATACTAGTGCTGAGTATTCCCTGTGTGTGCTTTTAGACAATTTGACAAACCCGAACCCGCATTTTTGTCAAACCAACGCGAGGAGCAGTTGGGTTTCTGACAAACCTTCCATCAAATACAAGAGTTTTTGAACTTTGTGTATGTGTATTTGAACAATTCAAACAATTTAAATTTCGCGCGTAAATTTGCCAACAAATTTAAAGTTTAAGGTCATAAACATCAAATCGCAACAACAATGGTGTCGACCAGGAGTGTCGCTTCTGTATGAATGTCTATTCTGTGCTATTACTTCGAATGACACATTATATTTTTCTTCAAACGTACATATTTAAATAAAATAATTACAACTTGACGTTACAATAATTATAAATATTTTGCTGATTTCAATTGCTCTGTTACTATGGATACTTTCGTATTTGTTCACTTTTTGTTATAAACATTAAAGTGAAAATTTTCACTTTTTGACGTTTAAATAAATACTATGCAATTTTATATTCTCCTTATGAGCAATGAGCCTGTTTCACATTTTTCAAAAACTATTTTAAATGAAAGTTTATGGGATGATTTTCTTTGTAATAATTTTTATTTTTTAATAATTTGTTGTTATTTGTGGAAATAATTAAATAAAAAGATTGGCGTCCTGAAAAACTACCCCCCACTCCTGTGACGTAGAAGCACATACATTACATCATTAATAGCCAATAGGAAAACAGTTTTTCCATCACCTACGCTTATTCATATTATTTATATAAATAAACGTAGGCTAAAGTTTGTCACATGTTAATAACAAAATCTTTTAATTTGACATTTGACGCTGACATTTCTCATTGTAAATGAATAATAAAGTAATAATGGCTAATTCAAATTACACTCAAGCTAAATCGGACAATTAACCGAAGATCGATAGCTGGATGATGGCTGAATTTATATCAGAACGATTGTTTTACTGCTACCGAAATAAGGGGTGTTAAAGAGTTGAGGTAAAATAAAATATAAAAACTGAATTTACTATATAAATTGATAATATATTTTACATTAAAGTTCTGGTCGTGATTCTTATTTGACACTTGTTTGACAACTTTGACAATACACTTGACACCTTAGAACCGCTGAAGATGTATGTACTCTGACGTCACATTCTGTTTCAGATCACGTGACTTATTCAAAATTTTATCCAAATTTCAAAAATTAATTGTAAAATATCTAAAGGATATTTCGTGATATTTTCAAATTTGAGGCTCTTTAAAGAACAATATCTTTTCAAATTTAATACTTAGAAGTCATATAAAAATACTTGCAACAGCCCTATTATATCAGAGGAAGTATTGTCATGTACGGCCCTTGAAGTTGTTCAATCGGATGGAAGTTCAACAATATTGCTCAAGGATATGATATGTCAAGGAATCGCTGAAAAACAATATGAACTTTTTCATATCACTTTAAATCTAATTATTCTTACCGTCATCACAAATATGTAAGTCTGCTATTTTATAATATGTTATTTCGTTAAATATAAACTGTTTATATTTCAATTTGTAGATTATCAATTTAAATTTGACAGCTGTTGGAGGTTTTTAGTAACTTTATTCTTAGGTTATCTAGTGTATTTATAGTACAACCTGGGGCGACATGACAAGTTACTTCTTATTCGCTTATTTTATAGTTACTATGTATATACAGGGTGTTAATAAATTGTAACACCCGAAAACGGCAGTTAGAACTTAAAACTCATTGAAACAACTTTTCTTAGTTCAAATTTTTGATTTGGAGCCCCAGTTCATAGTTATTGGCGTTTTTGTTTTTCGAAAAATCGTCATTACTCCCTTATTTTAAGGAATATTTAAAAAATACAAAAACTTTCAGCATTTCCTTTCGGTTCTCTAAAACATTTGTATTTACAATTATTTTCTATTTTGTCAAATAACATAATGGCGACCGATCAAAAATTTCAAAACAAGATATTTTGAAAACCACTCCATTGATTTATGAAAATAAAACATTTATAAAATCCTTAAACTATCTACTGTAACATGTGTCTGAAACATTTTTTTTTCTACAGTCACTATAGAAAGTAGCCATTTGCGCTCTCTTTTGTCAACGCAAAATGTCACTTTGCCGCTCATGCGCGACAAAGTAGTAAAAACGCTCGCTGTCCTAATTTCTAAGTATACAATGTTGGGAAATGTCACTTGTCTACATTCTTAATGAAAATGTTTAGTTAGGAACTAATGGCACTGTAATTACACATTTATCACGTTCACAAGTCAATTTGTCATATGTTCTGTCGGTATTTAACATAACCTAACAAAATGCCACACTGCTGTAAAAAATAAATAGGGCATTCATTTACAAAAACGAAAGTATAAATTGCTTAGATTAGATTGAATAAAAACTCAAGAAGAATGGAAAATAACGATAAAATAAAATTAAATATAAAATAAATTGTGTGAACAGTTATGTTTAGTAATAGGAATGATTGTACACAGATGGCGGTAGAATAGTTGCGAGTCGTACTGACATCTGATCTCTAGTTAACTATTTATTTTGATTACAATAAAGTTATTGGTTATTTCGTTACTTAAATAATTGCGAGAAGTCAGTCAATGCACTTACATGTCTATATAATCACAAATTCCTTGAAATATTTGTTAATTTTTTCAGTGTGACAGGCGTGACAACTAACCACACATTTTGCTACAAAAACTCATCAAATCATCACAAATCCTTGCTTCCACGCTCTAATTTTGTTTTTTTTTTTATAGAATAGATGGCTAATGTAACGATGTAATCATTTAAAAACCTTTTTAAGTTTAAACCGTATCTTTTGTATAAGCCAATCGTTATTTACTGAGCAGTACTGTAAGTATAAAGTGTACATTTTATTATTTTTTGTTATGGTGGAGGACCCCATTGTGGCGACTGTAGAAAAAATCTTGTGTGTGTTTCGAGCGCAAATGGACATTGTTGATTTCGAGAGAATGCCGCGCTCCTTCGTCGCGCGGCAACAACCTCTCAATCGACAATGTCGCATTTTGCACTCTTAATACACAAATAGCTATTTTCTACGACCACCATGAAAAGTTGACATTTGTGTTCTATTTTGTCATCGTAAAGTTGATGGTTACTAAGGAACGAGCAAAAAAATACTTTACCGCGCGTCTTCCATAGCAACGCGCGGTAAAGTGCTCAATTTGCTCGCTTAGATAAATACATATTTTTGCTGAAATCTAAATTTATTAAAATAATACTTACGAAATCTAAAATATAGGTTAGGTTCATTTTTACACTAGAAATGTGCTACATACAATATACTTGAAGTTTAACTATATTACCAATTTAGTTAGGTTAGGTATTTAATTATATATAATAACAACTCTACTGGTGAATGTACATTGTATTACAACTTTAAATATTTAATAACACACATTTCATAATTAACAAATTTATTGGATTTAATTATTGGCGGATAATGTTAAAATTGAATATGCACTTTTGGCAGTTTTGTATATTCATTCCAGAACTTGAAAACAGCTGACGAAGATAAATTAGACTCTGTGACTGTCACACTCACTAGAGTTTTCAGTTCTTAACTGCTAGTGTTGATTTTAGCATGGAATAAATGGACCAAAGAGAAGACGATTTCATTAGATTTTTACAAAAAGTAAGCTAGTAAGACATTTTCACTGTAATTCTTGATTTTTTAACTTACACCATTCAATGGAGAGGTTATAATTCTTTTCGTATAATGCTTTTGATTTTGCAGATAATAAATTCAAGGAAGTATTTTGCGCCGTTTCAAATATATCTGGAGGAGTGCAGCAAAAATCACTATCTTTTACTGACAGAATTTTGTATTTATTTACTTGGATACTCACATCGTCATGGTTACACACAACACAAAACAGAAATTGGTTGAGGTTGAATTGAACTTACTAAATAGGTAATTATTATTTTTTTTCTATTTTGGTAGTCGTAGAAAAAATTATGTGTGCATCTCTAGCGTAAAGTATCTTTATTGCTCTCGCTCGATTTTCGAGCGCGAGCAATAAAGATCCACTTTACGCTCTTGATACACAAATAACTATTTCGATCTGTCCAAAAAAAGTTTTTATTCAAATTGAATTACACGATAAATTTGAACAATTATTTTCAAATTTGGTATTTAAAACTCATATATAATTATTTTTAAGGAAAAACAATCCAAAATTTCGTATTACAGACTTTTCTATTTATTGGAACAACAAATTAGATTTTGTTTACAAAACGATCAGTCGGAAGTGATACTTTACTTAAAGCTCACTGCTATTTTAAACATGGAATTGGCGGGAGGTCATGTGCTGGCCACATCAGGTTTTTTTTGTCGATAGGACCATGGCGTTATAGATGTTTAATAAAACTCCTATCACTGCTTTAGGTTAAGAGTCTCCAACGATTTTTATATAATATTAAATCAATTATAATATTTTTAACAAGCATAATCTTTATTTTAAATGTTGCTATATATGAAATACATTTGTATAGGTTATACAACTATGAATATAGAATGAATAATAAAAAATATAATGAGGTATTACACGATTTTTTTTCTTATATTTACCCCGTATTTTTATTCAAATTAATCTTTAAAAAGAGAAAATAATTATTAAAAGTGATATTCTCGGGAAACAGCAGATTTGCACCGCCTCTCCCTTTAGTCCCTTTGCCTACTGACGTCAACGGGTACCAACCAATAAGGTAACAGCATGTTCCGTGGCGTTTTGTTGTCCTTTTAAACTTCAAACATGTAGTAAAAATATAGGTTATAGAACCACAAAAGTTGTAAGTATGGATTGCTCCTAAACATATCGAAATTTTAATATATAAAATATGTCGAATACTATATTAATTAAATTAATTATACAGGTGTCTCTTAAATAGGGGGACATGGCTTAACCACAGATTCCTGAGGCTAAAATAAGACGATTTAACTAATCTTGCTTCTACCGGAAAGTGTACCATTTAGCCAGAATTCTGCTTCAAAATTCTTTGAAAAAAAATTAATTTTGCTTGTAATAACAGAACGCTTTATACGATTTGGATGAAATTTGGTATGACAGTTCATATGGTTATATCATCTGTTAAGGTGATACTTGTTATTATTAGTGAACCACTAATGTATGAAACTTAGGTGTCCCAACATTAATTAGACCGTAACTTTTTAATGGCCATGCCGATAACGTAATTTTTTTTTTTTTCAGAGAGATACATTCAATAGCAAACTTTTCTTTCTGTGTTTCATTTGTGATATCTGTTACGGTTCAGAGAGAAAAAGATAAAACCTGAGTGACTGCATCGTGATTTTTTTTAAAATAAATTTAATCTAGCAGTCTATCCAAATGTCAAACATTTAATTTTTAATGAGAGTAACGAGTTGTCAATCTTCTCAACTTGATTAGAAGTAAGCTAACAAATTTATTCGCGTTACTTATAATAATAGTAGTAAAACAACGGATGTTACTATACTTGCCGTCAAATAATTATGGACTGGAGATTTCTACACTGATGCCAAATTTTTTAAGTGTAAAAATATCTGTATCTGTCAATGTCATTTTATATTCTGACATTTTCGTTAGTACTTACGTGCGCTTTTTATTCCCAATCCTATAAATATAAAAAACGTTTAGGAAAATATGATTTAAATGTAGGCAAAAACAATTATCGCCAATGTACACAATTTTTTCCAAAAATAGGCGTTACATCCTTAAAAAAATTATAATTTATTAAATAACAAGAATAATAATATATAAACTTTCACATTTATGAAATCCAATTATTAATACATTTTACAGTTTATAAAAAACTCATATCCATGATTTATAGGTAATCATAACGGAGTGGGATCACGTTACTGTGAAAACCGAAAACGATATCGTTTTAGACTGAAAAAAATGTGAATTCTAGTCGACAGTCTCAAAGCATGTGAAAACGATAGTCGTTTCTTACGTCTCTTTTTATTTTATACATTTGGGTATAGGTATATCCTTTTCTTATTTACTTGCACTTAGGTAAAAGAATGTAGTGAGCAGTGAGTTGAATTTGACGTTTTGGAAAGAATGAAAGAAATGTCATTATAAATGATTTAAAAATAAATTAAAATTTTAAATTTGAAAGGTATTTTTTATTATTTTATTTAGTAAGGCGAAAATGAAATAATTGTGATAAAATACGATAATTATAAAATGAAAATTGATTACAAGAATGAATCTTAGAAAAAAAATCATGAATATTTTAATAAGCATGTTGCGAAGAACTAAATGCTTATGATTTACTATATATTTTTACTCTTTTGAAATCTATGATAGAAAATTGAAATCTTGGTGATTAGATATTTTCTTATTTCTACTGAAATTTCCCTGATTTACTATTAAAATTTAGTGAAAGAACTACCCAAAAGAAATATTTTCGGGCAATATTGTTATTCCAATAGCTGTAAAAGTGTTGATTACAACAAAGCATATTTTGATTGATTACAAGAATAAATCCAAGAAAGAAAATTTTATTAATATTTTAATGATATTGTATTCTGCGAAGCATCAAATATAACGATTCTAGCTTATGTTTTGTGATTCATATTTTGTAGTTTTTACATAAAATTAAAATTTGTGAATTGATCATTTTCTGCAGCCCGTCGAAAGTTGTGCGCCGTTATTTAAATGTGGCCCATACTTCATTTACTTGAAATACAAAACTTAATAAAAACTAGATTACTTTAAAATAACAATCTTGTATACTTGCAATCTTAAAAGGTCTCTTGAAGTTTTAATTTTATATTTAGAAATATTTTTGTTTACTTCATAAATTTTTCTTCTGAAATATCAAAAGGAAAAAAAATAGATGATACATGGCATCTGTAACTAATTGATAATTTAACTTGTATCCTTCTTCATTGCTATTATGAACGAAATAAAAACGAAGGGTGAGAATAATACTTTTTGACATTAGATTAAAAATTTTAATGACATTCATATAAATTATCTGTCAAAACTACTATTTAATACAAAAACATTAGTCTGTAAACGATATCGTTTTCACAAAACGTAGTCACTTTACGGAAATAACCGAAGTTGAAAACTTAGTGAGTGACTAATTTTACGTGATCGCTAAGGAAACGAATGTCGTTTTCACTTCTCGATAATCGCAATATCGTTTTCACTTTTACGTGATCCCACTCCATGATGAAAAATAAACTGACACAAGCAATCACCATGGCGACAGGTGAAGCTCGCGAGGTTTTATCTTTTTCTGTCTGAACCATAACAGATATCACAAATTAAACACAGAAAGAAAAGTTTGCAATTGAATGAATCTCTCTGAAAAAAAAATAATTTTACGTTATCGGCGTGGCCATTAAAAAGTTACGGTCTAATCATTGTTGGGACACCTAAGTTTCATAAACTAGTGGTTCACTAATAATAAGTATCACCTTAAAAGATGACAGCCATATGAACTGTCATACCAAATTTCATCCAAATCGAATAAAGCGTTCTGTTATTACAAGCAAAATTAATTTTTTTTCGAAGAACTTTGAAGCAGAATACTGGCTAAATGGTAGACTTTCTGGTATTTTATTTTAGCCTCAGGAATATGTGGTTATGCCATGTCCCTCTATTTGAGAAACACCTGTATATTAATTACATTTAGCCATATTCAGACATTCGTATTATTGTATTTTACTAATACATACAAATATATCAAAACTGTCACTCCACTCATTGAAATCTTCCTCAGTAACTGTTACAAGCCAGTCGTAATCCGTTTGGTACGAAATCTTAGGGGTGTACGTGCGTATGTGACCTGAGGTCAACTCTATTACTTTAACTTTGCATTGAAAATGACTTAGCTCATCATTTGATAGTGGTACAAATACACGTAAGTTAAAATTTGTCCTTTTCCAATAACAACTGCACATTGCTGTTCCTGCATCTGATGAAACAAAAAAGTAATCCAGAGTTTTTTCAACTATCCGATTTGCAGAATCATTGGAATACTTGCGATGCTCTTTCTCGTAATGTTGCACTAGTTTGTCAGTGACATGTTTCCAACAAATTCGACACCATGTATAATACTCGCAGAAAATATTATGTTTTGAGAGTTTTTGAGGAAATGTCGTAAATGAACATTCTTTATGAGGGCAGCATCTTTTATTAGGTGCACAATGAACACATTTCCAACCTTCAGAATCATTATAATCCTTCACTTTTAACAATAAACCACATTTCGAACATTTTTCCTTTCCTCCTAAATATATCTGTTGCATTGTTACGGTAAATAAAGTATCGTCAAACCCTCCGAATATATCCAGCAAGTTGCTAATTTTTATAATCAACGAAGAATCTTCATGAAATGCTAAACACTCTTGCGGATCAACTTTGCCTTTTTTTATCACTGTTTCATCTTCTCTCGTAATAGTTAAATTATATTTGAAGTTGTTTGCTTCACTGGAACTGCCTATATACCGAATGGAATAATATATATTTCCAGACGTAACGCATACTTTAGTGAAGAGAAGAAAAAGCAATTGGAATGCCCGGAGTAAATAAGTGTGCGAGCTGAACTCTGTAATGTCGTGCGTGAATGTGCTTGGACTGTCCAAAACTTTATCGGGGTGTTGGTCTTTGCAATGATCTAGAATGAGACCGAAAGCGCCCGACCAATCACAAACAGAGGAGCTTTGCAAGGGGCACGCGTATTTTATGTACGGACATACTTCCTCGTGTTTAATGCGGTCGTTGAACGCGATCTTCACCTTGCAGCCTTCGTCCTGGTTCTTACAGGGGAACAACAAGAGCTGGGCGACTGCCTCGTAGTGTGTGTTCCTGGTGGCGGTCGTATCCGTTTCATCCGAATAACAGGTGTTGCATAAACCTTCGCTTTTGGAACACAGGTACACGGGGGCACAGGACAGCAAGCCCTCGCATCTGCTGCATTTCAACACCTGGAGAACTTCTTCTGGAACCTCCATGGCTCCTGGTTTTCAGATAACTACAAAAAATAATAATGTAATTTACTTGTATTATTCTACAATGCGTATAACAACTAGACACGGACGAAACCTTTATTTATTAGGGAGTTATTGCAACTTCTAAGATGGAAGAACGTGAACGTTAACCTTATGTAGAAAACCTTTATTTTAGAAATAAAGGACTTTCAATTTCAATGTTTACCACATTTAATTAGTGTATTCACGCTAACGTTAACGCTAAAAGCAACACACACGAGGTTTCATCCACACTTTTCACTGAAACATAACCTCAAAAGATACAGAACGTGTGACGTTTAATGCTCACTATTCCATTGCACGTAACGTGTCTCCTTATTCCATAGACAAGGAAAGATATATACTAGACCGAGTTTACACTGTTAGGAGTTTGTGCCAAATAGAATCGATGGGCGCCATAACGAGACGCTAATAGAAAGGCGGGAAATTTAAAAATAGAAAAAATGGCTGGTAGCACAAGCCCTGTTTTAACTAAAACGCTGTTTTAAGAAATGTCAGATTTCATTATTTAATAAAAATAAATAGTATCAAATTTATCAAAATATGATTTTAAAGCAGAACATAGTTTGTATTCAAATAAATATTTTTTAAAAAATCGTTCTTTAAACGAAATTAAATATTGAAATTTGAATTTGACATTTCTTAAAACAGTGTTTTAGTTAAAACAGGGCTTGTGCTACCAGCCATTATGTTTACTGAAACAACAAAATATAGACATATGTATACGGTAAAGACTGAAAACAATAAAATTCAATAATAAAATATATTTGTACATAAAACAAATAGCGAAACAAGCTTTGTAAACAAATAACCTAAAGCCTATGGCACACTTATCGATGAGCATCAGAGAGCATCGATGAGTTCATTGATGAAACAACAGTACGCATCCGTCATCGATAATTTTGTGTTTCATCAATGACAAATACATAAATTTTTTCTCTGACGAAAAACAGAAAAGTTGGTAATATTACCAGTGAAATGTTCCTACACCGTCGGTTTTTAAATTGATATTTCCCTAGTTTATTGTTGTTTGCTTAGACCAGGAATAGAATTCCTGGTCTAAGGTTGTTTGCATAGACAAAGAAAGGTATATACTAGACCGAGCTTCCATCATGGCGGCAATGTCCAACTTTGTGCCGAATTGAATAATATTGAGACGCTAATTCTAGTGTAAATTCTACAACATAATGAAAAAAAAGTAACTATGCAGTAACTTAAAATACGTATTTTACATCTTTTCTTCATTTCAAAATAATAAAGCTCAGTCGTTCAATAAAAAATACGAACAATATTTAATTCACAATATTTTTACAATAATTATAATAAATATTTTCTTCAGTTGTAGTGAATTTTATTTATTTATGTTGGCAGCCCAGCAATCTGTCATTTCTGTTAGTGAGAGTTTTCAAGTTTATTTCTTTGGTTAGTATTGGTTTACAAAGCTTGTTTCGCTACTTGTTTCATGTACAAATATATTTTATTTTTGAATTTGATTGTTTTCAGCCTTTACGGTATACATATGTCTATATTTTGTTAGTTTCAGAAAACATATTTTTACTATTTTTAAATTTACCGCCTTGCTATTAGCGTCTCGTTATGGCGCCCATCGATTCTATTTGGCACAAACTCCTAACATTGTAAACTCGGTCTAGTATATATCTTTCCTTGTCTATGGTTGTTTGACACAAGTCAAAGTGACGTGAGGCACAAAAGATACGTGTGAAATGAGATACGTTCGTTTCATTGATGATCTTCGATGAAAATAGCAGCGCCGCTATTTTTCGTTGATGACGGGTGCGTTCTGTTGTTTCATCAATGAGCTCATCGATGCTCTCTGATGCTCATCGATAAGTGTGCCATAGGCTAAAGAAATAAAATTGAAAAACTCTCACTAACAGAAATGGCAGATTGCTGAGCTGCCAACATAAATAAATAAAATTCACTACAACTGAAGACAATATTTATTATAATTATTGTAAAAATAATGTAAATTAAATATTGTTCGTACTTTTTATTGGGCGACTGAGCTTTATTATTTTGAAATGAAGAAATGATGTAAAATACGTAATTTAAGTTACTGCATAGTTACTTTTTTTCATTATGTTGTAGAATTTACACTAGAATTAGCGTCTCGATATTTATTCAATTCGGCACAAAGCTAGACATCGCCGCCATGATGGAAGCTCGGTCTAGTATATATCTTTCTTTGTCTATGCCTTATTCATATAACGTGAACCTTATTAGTACGCATGCGCACTCGGTCTATCACGTGACTTTAAGGTGCACGTTATTTTTGAGTTAAAGCTACAATAGGGAGTTATTGCAACTTCTAAGATGGAAGAAAGTGAACGTTAACCTTATGTAGAAAACCTTTATTTTAGAAATAAAGGACTTTCAATTTCAATGTTTACCACATTTAATTAGTGTATTCACGCTAACGTTAACGCTAAAAGCAACACAAACGAGGTTTCATCCATACTTTTCACTGAAACATAACCTCAAAAGATACAGAACGTGTGACGTTAAACGCTCGATATTCCATTGCACATAACGTGTCTCCTTATTCATATAACGTGAACCTTATTAGTACGCATGCGCACTCAGGCTATCACGTGACTTTAAAGTGCACGTTATTTTTGAGTTAAAGCTACAATAGGGAGTTATTGAAACTTCTAAGATGGAAGAACGTGAACGTTAACCTTATATAGAAAACACTTTATTTTAGAAATAAAGGACTTTCAATTTCAATGTTTACCACATTTAATTAGTTTATTCACGCTAACGTTAACGCTAAAAGCAACACAAACGAGGTTTCATCCACACTTTTCACTGAAACATAACCTCAAAAGATACAGAACGTGTGACGTTAAACGCTCGATATTCCATTGCACATAACGTGACTTTAAAGTACATGTTAATTTTGCGTTGAAGCTGCAATAACTCTATTATTATTTCGTAATTTATATTCTACGCTAATGAAGAGGATATTATGAAAGATAGTCACAACAGTAATGCCTTATCCGGGATTGAACCCGAAACTCTTGGGTCGTGAAATAATAATATTGACTAGTAGCACAAGCCCTGTTTTAACTAAAACGCTGTTTTAAGAAATGTCAGATTTCATTATTTATTAATAAAAATAAATAGTATCAAATTTATCAAAATATGGTTTTAAAGCAGATCGTAGTTTGTATTCAAACAAATATTTTTTTAAAAATCGTTCTTTAAACATAAGGGTGAAATTAAATATTGAAATTTGAATTTGACATTTCTTAAAACAGTGTTTTAGTTAAAACAGGGCTTGTGCTACCAGCCATTATAACTACACTGGGTCGGCTATTTATATATAGTCTATACAATGTGAGAAATGGCATGAATATACAGGATAAAAATACACAAAATTCTATTTACAATGATAAGCAAACAAGTATGAAGTTGTTTTATTAAAAAAAATCTTATGTGAGCAGCACTTGACCTCCCGCCAATTCCATGTTCAAAATAGCAGTGAGCTTTAAGTAAAATATCACTTCCGATTAATCGTTTGCAAATAAAATTTTAATTTGTTGTCCAATAAATAGAAAAGACTGTATTACGAAATTTTGGATTACGTTTTATTGCTTTTCACCAAAAATCTGTTAGAGCTCCAAATTAAGTACTACATCCGATTTATCATTATATGGTTAAAATCTAATATGTTGTTTTCAAATTATTAGTATGTTCGAAAATTCAACCGCGGTTATCGTGGTAATTTTACATGGTAACTGAAAGGTTACGGTTCTCACGGTAAGCAGTCGAACGCATTGGTAATTCATGGTTATTAATAGCTGTCAAAATCATTTTAATATACATCGCCAGATACTTTTGTTCGATACTACTTGTTTTTGGTATCATGGTAGGGTAGTTGTTTTTAGATCAATTTATATTAAGTGACGATAGTAGTTCCGATGAAGATGAAAGAGGTCATTTACATATATTTGTATAGGTACATACCACTAATAATTAATTTCATACTTTTAAGTTTTCAATAACAGAACATGAATACAAAATTATTTGTGTTTACATCAAAAGTTAGGTTAGACTACAAATTACCACAAAAACCGTGCTCTGAGCACGGTAACGGCGGTAACTAAAATTTACCACACATTTCAGTTACCGCGTTCGAAAATAGTACTGGTAACCTGAAAAAATTTACCGGTAACGTCGTGGTTCAATTTTCGAACATAGTATATATATGAGTTTTAAATACCAAATTTGAGAAGTTTTGGATCATATTTTAATGGACTGTAAGGAAAAATCGTCACACACACTTTCTTATAAAAATCAGCATCAAGTTCTAGGTGCTCTAAAACGCAATCTTTGTAAATTCTTCGCCGTACATGACCCATTTCGTAAATGTGTAGTTGTAAATTAATATTAATTTATAGTGCTGCAAAAATAGCAAATTTAAATCAGATCATCCTGTACATCTAACATTTATGTTAACACTATATTATTTTTCCCTCAATTATTTCCGATGTTCCAAGTACATAAAAGAAATAATACATATTTTGATGATTTTTACCTTCCGTCTCCTTTAGGTAAGGAAGGTATTGTCTTTGGTCAAAAAATTCGATGGTGAATTTTAAATGAATAAGCACGTTTTAGGGCCCCTACAATACGATTTTACTGGTTTTATGATGTCTGTATGCGTGTATGTCCGTGTGGGTGTCTGTGTGTGTGTGACAAATTTTTCTCCGACGATAACTCCAAAATTACAATTCTAAAAATTATGATTCTTTTGTATTCCTCTTCCTTACAACCATATGAATAGCTGATTCGATTTTGGTTACAATTGTCAACCGGAAGTACCCTTATTTGTAGTTATTAACAGTTTTTCTTGAAAAAACGCAGTTAAATATTTTTCGACATTTTATGAGATTATTATTATGAAAGAATATCTTATTCTCTATACGGTTTTAAACATTTTCCTTCATATTCAATAGATATAGAGTTATAGAGAGATTAACTTTCAAAAATCAGTCAGCTTTGTTAAAATTATGAAAACAGGAGATATATTCAAAAAAATCTAATTGACAGATATTAGTGTCAAGTGCAAAACCAAAGTGGAAAGTTTAGGATCTGAAAGTGATATAAGTGACAGAGTGTTCCTCGCAAGTGATTTTCAGTTGCGGCCTCGCCTCAAGATAGGAACTTATAATGCCGGGAGTACGAGAAAGGCTAAAGAGAAGATGGAAGGACTGTATAGCTGAAGATAAAAATAAGAAACAGCGAACCCAAATAAAATAGGGAAAAGCTCATGAAGGAGGAAGTGTTAAGTGCAATTTACATAATGTACTTTCTTGTTATATTTTTTTTATTTATTTACTTATTTATAGAATCTTTTCAACGGAACTTTCGGCATGGAATTTGTAAAATAATTAGTGTGTTCGTGTTACAATTTTACAGGATATAGAATCTTTTTCAAGGAACTCTTGGTATGGGATTTGTACAAAATACATCGAATTGACGGAAGGTTTTGTGTTGGCCACAACAGATTTTTTTAAAAGAAACTACGGCATACAAAATGTTATTCACTACAACCTCGAAATGTAATTTTTAGCATGATTCCTAACCTACGTCGGCAACAGGTGAAAATAATTGTAAAATTTATGAGTAATCTTATTTACTTTTCAAAGCAGGAATAAAAATATGTCACAAAACTTGTAGATTACTTACTTGATATGGAAAGCTGCAAGCGATAGTATATTTTGGTCTGTTGATTGATAATCCTACTAGCACAAAACACAGCCACCACTCAGAATGCCAGAGATAACCATATCTATTTACATAGAGAGATGGGAAACTCAATGAATTTCACGAGCATAGTTTCAGAGCCATCTATGAACTCAATACCAGAACTATCTGCAACTGCGGGAATTTTTAAATCTTATTTGTATTACTTGGGTAGGAATACAAATATTTGAAATGAAAAAAACTCATTATTACAAATATATTTTATTATTATTTCTCGTTTCCAAACCGTATAAATTGTACATAAAAATTAAAAATTCACAATATACAATAGATTACTTTTACTACAGAAATGGATCATTCAAATGCTACTGTAAAATACAGATTATACTATTACCTGTGATGGATTGTGAGTTACTTGAAGTTTCCATGCTAATCGAAGAAACAAAGCGGCCTTCTTGTGAAATTCTTTAAGCTTCTACGGTCATTCAAAAAAATTGAATTATGTAAAACTCAAATGTCAAAACACAAGTGACAGAAGACAGAACTTTAAAAATGGCGATATTTTGTTTGTAATCTGATCTTCCATCTCAACTTCTACACCGTCGCACTCTTTCTTGCGTGTGACGTCAAATTCATTACACTACATTATGACATTCGTGCCCGTAGTCATAAACACTCGTAAAAGCTATTTATGTAATTAGTACATAATATATAACTTTATTGGACGAGCCGCTGTTTATGGACGAGCGAGCAGAGCGAGCGAGTCTAATAAATAAGGCGAGTTTATAAAGGCTGTTTATGTACGAATTACATACAAAGCTTTACGTTCGACTGCTCTAGAAAAGCTGGATAGCTCCTAATTTTTTGGCAGCACTAATGATCGACTTATAGGGAAAACATTATATTTTACGTTTGTGCTAGTTGTATTTTGATGCTTTGTTTTGAGGATATTTTGTTATTTTTAAATGAAATTAAATATGTTTATCACAATGTCAGACATATACATTTATTTAAATGGTGCTGTGCGGCCTATGGTCGAAGGAGAAGTAGTATATAAAGGAAAATAAGATTCAAAATTGAAGTTATCTGCATGTTAACTACTTATTTAATTATTTTTAGCTGAACATACTTGTGCGGATATAAGACAGATAAACAGAATAATATAGAAATAAATGGACTGTGTGTTCAAATCTAATTTGAAAGGGGCTTATCATTCAATCGTAATAACATTAAATACAAATGCACATCAAGTTATTTGTTTTGCACGTCTTCTTCTCTTGCTGTTGCTCAACTTTTGGTATTTTTATAGTTTATTCTTCTTCTCTATCTTTTCTATAAACAATTTAAAATCAATATATAATATTAAAGAATAACAGTTACTATTTACAGGTAATGTCTCTCTATTTTTCTTCTCTGTACAGGGATTTTGTTGAATTTTCTTTAGGTAATTTTTGGCTTGGTTTACCATTTCTTTTTAATATTTTTATATTAATAACTACAAAAACAATCTAATAATATTTTGAAGCATACATTTTTATAAATACTTACATGGAATAAAATCGCTTAGGTAAAAATTTGAACAAACGTTCATGAACGGGGATTTGTCCTTTACGATTTTTAACGCGATTTTCCACTTATTTTTTAATATTTCTCTTTTTGGGAAATAATGAACGGAAATGTCAGCACTTGTATAATTATTGCACTGCGGTACAGAACAATATTTCTTCGATTTGCTGGTCATTTTTGGTTGCTATTTACTTATAACCCTATATGAGAGCACAACGTTTTCCCTACAACTTATATGTTTTATTTTGCCACCAGATGTCAGACACTTTGTTGGCTCTTGCCATTGCAACCATAAACCAAGTGATTATGATGCAGTAGAACATAAAAATTTTAAACGGTTCGTTATAATTTTTATCCAATAAAAACAGTAGACATTGAAAGAAAAATCGAAATTTTATTTGTCAAGTTTGATTCTATTTGTGAAAAATAATAACGAATCGTTTTGAAACTTTACGAGTGTTTATGAATATGGGCATCGTTCTTTAATATGCTATTACCAACATTTTAAAATAACTTAATATTTTTAATCAAAAATCATATAAAAATTACCCTTCTTGTGGTGCTCTCTCCACCTCAGCTTTACGAGCTTCAGACGTAACGTCTGGTCATTACCAAAATCTGTAAATAAAAGTAGAATGGCACACCCAGAAATGGGTAATAAGTAGTGATGATATTTATTTGTATAAAAAAATGTAATATTGAATACAATATTTATTATATACTGTTCCCCACAAAAATTTATAAAACACAATGGATATAATATAATGTATATAAATGCGTGATAAATACAGGTATCACTCGTATAACACGGTGTATATTCATGTAACGCGGTATAGTGAACAAGCAAAGCATAGGGAACAAAAGCAATTAAAATTAAACGTATATTTTTATTTCGGTTCACAAAAAAACAAACAGTTTGAGATGAAAACTTACATTCGTGACGTCACATCAATGTTTTCAAACTTTAGGATTTTTTTATCGAATTTTCATGAATAATGGGGGCATTTACCATAAACGAATTTAGTGTTTGAATTAATAAAATTCATTAGTTCACATTTAAATAATGATAGAAAATATTTCTGAAAACTGTTATTTTTGAAAGCTGTGACGTCACAATCACGGACATTAGAAAGAGACAGAAGATAGAGATAGCATGATTAGTTTTGACGTTTGGGAGACAAGTGTTCAGTAACTCCGCTGTAAAAGATAGGTTAGTTTATTTTTTTGAAGAAATAGAACTGTGCTTTTCTCGCCAGTATTTTATAAGGTCTGCAATATGTAATTGTTTTGTATTTGGTTGTTTTAATAAGTCTAAGGATCCATTTCGACACGATTTCAAGCAAACATGATAACATGTGGTTGATTAATGTCATTCCGTGAATTCTACGTCATCAGAAAGGAATTCAAGTAACAGATACAACTTTAAAAAATTAATTTCTCTGTTATTAAAAATTATTTTTAAATCGGACAAAGACCAAATAGTATAAATGAAGAAGAAAAAATAAAAAAAATATGGTAAATGATCCCATTATAAGAAAGCATACATTAAGAGTTTTAGTAAAAAGAAAATGATGAAATATTTTGTTGTGATAAAAATTCTTAATTATTGTAAAAACGTGACGTCATAGTCCCTGGCGACACGCCGAACCTAATAATCGATTATCCAATTTTTTTTTTTTTTTTGTTTGAATTCAAATTAATAATAATAATAATAATATAATTAAAGCGTGCATTACATGATAAAATTTTTCTTTTCAAGTGACTTGAAAAGTTTTCTCTGTCGCACAATGACATGAGTGTAAGAAGACAAATGAATAGACTTTTAAAGAAAAACTGGAACATGCGCTACTTTTTCTTAAAAGTCCCTACAAGTTTTGACTATCAAGTAACTGTCAAATGTCATTTGTGTTTAAATTTTTGATGTATTCAAGAAGTAATGTTACGTGATTTGATATTAAAATGAAAAATGGCAAAATGGGGTATAGAGAAGTAATTGAAATCTTGATGGCTATATATGAAAAATTCAATGACTATTTAATGTAGGTCTATGGTGGAGGCGGAGATGGTGTTACCTAAAAGCAACGTGTTTGAGGAAGTTGTGATAAAATTATATTTGTGAGAATTTTTTTGCAATGTACGAAGAATTTGTATTTAGCAGAATTTTTATAATTATAAAATCAACCAATAGGTGTCAGTAGTAGCTATGAATATAGTTCAGCGTGAAGTGTATAATGATAATAAGATTGATATTGACACTACGAGATGCCGAGACACATTTCAGTTTTATTATACAAACGTTTTAATAATAATAATAATAATAATAATAATATAATATTTTCAAATTTTTTTTATTTATAATAGAGTGTTTTATTGTGAGTATTTTAGTAATAGAAGCGTTATTTTTACTATTATACCATTAAAACGTCATTTTCAAATTAAAACAATTAATCTTTAATTACATATGTCAAAAAGTATTTGTTACTTAGCAACTTAAGTGTTAATTTTCTTAGGATAATTATTATGTTTTGATTGGTTACTTTCGCATACGTGATCAGAAATACAGGGATTCAATTGGATAAATTTTTAACCAAAAATTTTCCTGTAAACATTTACAGCCCGATTTACAAAAAAGTTTAAGCTAATCCTCATTTTTGGATTAGCGAATTCTAATCTAATTTTGACAATTTATATCTTAAAATATAGTCTAATCTATTCGTAGTATCTACCTTTATTGATAATATCATGAAAATTAAATTTTAAATACCGGAATAGAATAGAATTCACTAATCCGAAAATGAGGATTAGCTTAAAATTTTTTGTGAATCGAGCTGGTTAATATTACTAGATTTATCAAAAACAAAATTTGTAATTTTTTTTGTTAGATTTAACATCAACTTGACATTTCATAATGTTTTAAAGGTGACCGCAGCAGACGTGTGAATCTCAATTCCAATCAAATTCTTAGTACCTAACGCGTCATACCCAATTAGTAATCAACTTCAATCGCTTGTAGTTTGTGTCCTAATCAATATTTAAGCAATTTTTTTTCACTAATACTCATTAATTTATGTATATTTTCGTCTTTTTATTTAAGATATTAGCTGTCATTAATTGCAAAAAATAAAATAAAATAGAAGTTATCATTTCGGACGTGTGACTTTTTTGTGAATCGGGCTGGTAATGTCACTTTATAAAGACATTTTTCAAGTCACTTGAAAATAAAAACTTCATCGTGTAATTCACGCTTTAAAAATATAATAATAATAAAAAACACTACTGTCATTCTCAAAATGTTTCATTAAATAGATTGAAATAATATTTACTTTAAATATTTTATTTATTTTAAACATTTTTCTTTATTTCTGTATTCATTACTAATTAATTTGAAAAGGGATTTTCTTTTACATAAAAATTAATGAAATATATATTTAATGCAGATAATTCTAGAAATAACTCGGGACTATGACGTCACATTAAAAAAAATGTATATCTTGATTATTAACTCGAGTTTTTATCAATGTTTTTAGATATTTATATATTAAAAAAAAAATTGTAGAGCATCCTATTTTTATAAAAAAAAAATCGTAGAAACCTTCCTTATTATTTATGAATATTATTAGTCGCGTTATACGAGTAACACCTGCATCATTATTCATATAAAGCGCTCTAGACTCTAGCCAATCTAGACAAAAAACATGGGCATCTCCTTAACTTTAGGCTGTATATTCCTCGAAGCTTGCTCGCGGGGCAAATTATCCAAATTAATCCTGTCGCCCTCCAAGTAATGGCGAGCCCTGAAGGCCGCCAAATGCGCGTAATACGTCGGAGCAGGGTAAGACACAGAGCGAGTACAACGGGAGAACATATGACAGAGATAGTAAGTGAGTTGTTCTAGCTCGTCCTCGTTCATGGTGGCCTCGTCGTAGAGGACGCGGTACTTGGTGGGCCTCGCTACGCCCTGGATGCTGGCGTGGGAAACGAGATAGTATTCTAGAGCGGTTGGGTGGGTTATGTCGGTGTCGACTACGGTGCCTGCGCGGACGTTCATGTTCCTGGAACATGGAAAAATAATCAAAATTATGTTCTGTTATCCTGAACTGTAATGCGAACTTTACAATGGGGTCTTCCACCACTATAATATTTTTAATATTTAGGCACAGGATAGACATTCATACAGAAGCGACAGTCAGAGAGAGAAACGAAAATTAGAAAGAGATAGAGTATGCCAACAAATTTAAAGGGCTAATCGGATAAAATCGGATTGTTTCGGCATATCTTCGTATCTTACGATTCTTTGTTCTTTTCATTATCTCAACGAGAACATTTTCCGTTAGGGGTCAATAATAAATGTATATTGAGAAACACAAATTGATTTCTAATAAGAATAAACTTATTATTTTTTTCAACAAACGATAGGAAAAATCGTTATCATAAAGAAAATCATCATACAGTGTGTCCCATTTAAAAGTGCCACCATTGGGATCTCGAGAAACTATAAGAGATACGATGTCGGTTAAATGAAACTTTTTGTGCGCCTTTGGAAGGCCATCTCAGATGTGCTTTTGTTTTTCCAAAAATTCTCATAGGGCACTAGATAATGACGAAAAACTGAATATTGTTGATTTTTTCTCTTTCAAATAACTTCTAATCTATTAGTAAACGAAAAAAACGTTTCAAATACAAAAGATATTTTTATTAGCTAACCAGTGGCGTACAAAATAAATTTTTATATCTGTAAGTTTTTGAGATATAACACAAACTTACATTTTTTTAAATGGAACCCATATCTGATTTTAGTTTCAAAAAAATCATTATTTTTTTCTCTTTTCAATGATGTAAGGGTTATTTTGTTTTATATTTGTTTTGCCTTCAAAATTATTATTTTTTCCTTATTTTGTATTAAATTTATAATTATTTTGAAAATATTGGTAGATTACTATTTAGAAATACTCCTTGTATTTAAATAATTTATTTCGTTAGAAAATTTAGCTCAAAACTCGTATCAAACTAATTTTTATATTTTGTATCTGGTCGCCCTTGGCACATTATAGTGTAATTTGTAATTATGAGTCTAGAATGAAAATATTAAGTAATAAAGGCATAAATCAAATTATTTCGATCAAATACAATATAACTAATAAAAATAATAATGTTTTTTTGGGAAATAATAAGAAAGTTCAGGAAATTAAAGAGAAAAATTAAATTTTAGGAGCAAAACAAATATAAAACAAAATAACCCTTACATCATTGAAAAGAGAAAAAAATAACGATTTTTTTGAAACTAAAATCAGATATGGGTTTCATTTAAAAAAATATAAGTTTGTGTTATATCTCGAAAACTTACAGATATAAAAATTTATTTCGTACGCCACTGGTTAGCTAATAAAAATATCTATCTTTTATATTTGAAATGTTTTTCTTAATTACTAATAGTTTAGAAGTTATTTGGAAAAGAAAAAATCAACAATATTCAGTTTTTCGTCATTATCTAGTGCCCTATGAGAATTTTTGGAAAAACAAAAGCACATCTGAGATGGCCTTCCAAAGGCGCACAAAAAGTTCCATTTAACCGAGATCGTATCTCTTATAGTTCTCGAGATCCCAATGGTGGCACCTCTAAATGGGACACACTGTATTGTGGAATCATTCCACCATGGCAGCGTTCCAAAATCCTACTCTTAAGAGTGCGAAATTACTCAAAGTCGTTTGAAAACTAATAACCTTACTCTCAAAGTTTACTCAACCTGTTCCAAAACAACCAGAGTTTACTCAAAAGTGATGTTCTACTTATAGTCCAGTCAATGGAGATCAAAAAAGACCTTTGCCTTGCAAAAGGTGGGGAAAAAACGATTTTTATATATGTTGTTTGGGACGAGAAGGGGATAAAAAATACAAATTTGTGACCTTGGGGAGGCCTCGAAAACAGTGGCCCGTATCAAAATTTTACAAGAATACAAAATTAAAGCCCGTTACTTTTTGCACAAAAAGGGTTTGTGGATTTTTTTTTACCTAGGATGAACTCTCAAAAAGTTATGTTCCAAAATAGGTAACCATAACAACAATTTATGAAAGCAAATTTAATCACACAAAATATGCACAATATTAAATTTTTAATACTTAGTCTAATAGATTTTGTTATTTGCAACAGTTTACATTTGTCGTGGCATCAAAAGTAGTAAATTATCGATAATTTTTAAATATTTTTTGCCAACTCTTTTCCATAAATTCATCAACCACTCTGATTCGGTTAAAGATACGATACCCCAGTTTAAAGATTTTAATTCAGCTTGGAATTCTCCTTCATGTCATGCTAAACGATTTTTGCTGCGATGAGAGGTTAACGAATTATTAACAATTTAAACTTATATGAAATTAATTTGAAACATCTGCAAATCAGCTTAAGTTTTCATTTTTTCTTCTGAAATTTCGACACGTATTAAATGCACAATAATGTTTATCTTTAATAATGTCCTAAACATAAGAAATTATTTTGCCTTCTTGAGGAAGAAAACATGCTTTTGGTTGAAAATAAACGTACGTAAATACGTTAGTGTGTATTACGAGTACACTTTTATAATAAAAGCGCTTTTATGGAGCGTACTTACATTATATTGACGATAGTGCTTCATAAAAGCGTACGCTTTTAATACGGGCTTGACATTAATGTTGTAATTATAAGTATTGTTAATTTAAAAAAAAAAAATTTTTTTATCGTCATGTGTTGTAGATACTGGCACACCCAGAAATGGGTAATATGCCGTGATGATATATTTATTTATTTTTGATTTAGTTTCAATTTTTTACTTCAACAAAACTCTCATTCGTTCCAAAACACAACACATCGTACTCTACGCCAAAACTCGATATTCTTGGTTTTGGAACGCAGCCCATGTTAACCACTTTTGACATTTGGATTTTGGTTAGGTAAATTCGACTTTTATTATACAATTATCTCATTTAATAAGTTTGTATTGTAGTAATATATTTTCAAGTTTACAATATATTTTTTTCACTACTAGCCTAGGAACCCACTATTATTTACCTTTATTTGACATGAGAAATTGTTTTTCACTACCGCTTGCTTGTAACCATGGTAACCTAGGTCAATAATAATTTATTATTAACCTAGGTTTATAATGCAAACTGTCACTTTTCAATCAAACTCAAGCCTCCAAATCCATATATTATTTAACTCATTAAACTCAAGAAACGTGTTAAATATATAATTTAAATTTGCCGCTTAATTTTAAATTGACCTACGCTGCCGCCTCGCCTCGCCTGACCACTATGCTGTTTTGGTGAAAATGTGAAATATTTGTAGATGTAGGATTGAACAAATCACTATTTTTTTGTATTTGTAGATAAATAAATTTCAATAGATTTATTTAAAATAATAAACTAATAACGCTGCTGACTGTAACAGCACAAAATGTTTTTATTAAATAATTAAATCAAATACAAATCAAGGCCCATAAGTGAGGTTATCAAACCAGCGAAATTAGCGAAACGTCAAATAAAAACAAACTTTGTTTTTGTGAATATTAACAAATAAGTAAAGTAATTATTCATGTCAAAATGATTGTTATTATCAATAAAAAAAATCAAATAGGATTTGAGTGCTAGTAGTGAAAAAAATAGTATATTATACGCCAAGGTTAAGAAGATAATCATTATTGACCAGGCGCCTTGTATCCCTCGGGTTACAATAACGGCGCTGGGTCAATAATGATTATCTTCTCAACCTTGGCGTATAATATACTATTATTAAACTTGCAGAATTATCATCGATTATGCTGTATGTAAACCTTGATCATATAACTTAACTAGATACGAGAAAACATATAATCCACAATGCAAGTCAGTGATATACGAGTACATAGGATTAAGAGAAATGGAATGAGGAATTATGTAAGAGTAAAGAGATGAAAGACCCTTTTCTCGATGACGTACTGCGCAGAATCATAACGCGTCATTTTCCGTTGTACATGCGTCTCAAGTTTGAGTCATCCGCCTCATTTGAATTTGAGACGTTCGTCGATTATTCAACTTCCTATGAGATTGCGCGCTGTGCTATCGCGAATATTTCCTTGTCTCTCTCAATCCTACGCATATCACGCTCCACATATCTAGTTAATAGTATGTTCCGAAATGTAACCACAGTGACCGCGGTACTTGTTTTCAGCGAACCGGTGAAGTTTCGAAACGCGGTGCCTGAAACTTTTGGTTACTTTTTACTGACCATACTAACCGTGCTCGAAGGCCGGTTCGTGTGGTTAAAATTTGAACAGCTGACGTTAAAAACGTTTTGACAGTTGTGATATTGTTAAAGAGAATATAATTTAAAAATGGAGGTAAATGTTTATTTTTTTTATTAATGCACGAATATTATTATAATTATTTAAAGGAAAAGGACTCATATAAGTGTGATACTACACACTTGAAATCATTTATTTCTTCATTACCTACTAGATGATGACGATGACAAATAATTCTTCTAAAAGCCTATACATCATGTATCTATTTTTTTTAGCTATTATGCACACTGTTATTTACAAGATCACAACCATAGCATTCCAAAATTTATCAAGAATTTCAGCCACCATTTTGCAACCGGTTACGTGATTACGATTCCTTTGGTTAAATTTCCGAACAAACTATAAGTTATATGATCTAAGATGTAAACAAACAAGCTTCTATCACTGCTCGCTTGGAGGTGCTAGTGTCTGTAACAGTTTTCTCTCTTTCCGGTCTCAGGGACAATGACGTTTAACAAAATTTGAATTTTGTATCACATTTTAATTATTAATTTCACATATATTATAAATTATTTTTGAGCGAAACCATGATTTATATACTATAATACTTCCATAATATAAAATTATGGCGAAATACCCCATTATCATTAGCAGTCGTCGTCTGTCTCGGCTATAAATTCTAAAAACTAAATTCCAAAATGCGTCAACAGACACAGTCAAATTATTTTCAAAAAATAATATTTAGAAGATTTTTTTAAAGATACTACTACTTCCGGTTGTCCAATTGTTACCAAAATCTAATCAGCTCTTCCCAGGAATGTCAGATTGAGGAAACTGCAGTTAAATATTGTCTTATACAGTATGTCCCATTTAGAGGTGCCACCATTGGGATCTCGAGAATTGTAAGAGATAAGATGTCGGTTAAATGGAACTTTTTATGCACCTTTGGGAGGCCAACTCAGATGTGGTTCTGTTTTTCCAAAAATTCTCATAGGGCACTAGATAATGACGAAAAACTGAATACTGTTGATTCTTTCTTTTTCAAATAACTTCTAAACTATTGATAATTGAGAAAAACGTTTCAAATATAAAAGATAGATATTTTTGTTAAATAACAAGTGGCGTACGAAATAAATTTTTAAATCCGTAAATTTTCGAGATATAACACAAATTTATATTTTTTAAAAAAATCAATATTTTTTCTCTTTTCAACGATATTCTGCACAACTAGCCAAAATAAAAAGCTTTAAGGGTCTGCGATTAGATTATTTTATATATTACAGTGTATCTTTAAATCTATACAAGATATAATAAAAATTTTAAATGTATTAGATGGAGAATTTTATGTTCTTCACATCGACCTTTAAACTAATAGATGCAGCGTACGAGCAAAACATTTGTCCCACCATAACGGTGCAGACACAGTATCTCTATCCTTCAACAGTACGGAAGTTAAGAAAACGCGGCAAAATAAAAAAATGATTTGTCCCCAACTTGTTATACGTGGTGCATAATCGCTAAGAGTATAGATTAAATTTTTTTGTGCATAATTAGATTCATTATATATTTTTAATACAATATATTACGTACATATTATATTATAGGGGACAAGTAATAATTAATAAGTCCTTACATATGAAATGACACAGCTGTACCGTGTACGTACTGCTGACTGCATGAAATACTCCGTTTCCCCCAGGGATTTGTTAATTACTGGATGGAGCGAGTGAATCTTTACCATGTACCCGGCCAGATCGACAGAGATAGTCATACATAATTCCAATTTGTTGTCTTTGTTTCCGTTACTTGTCAAATCTTTTGCTTGACAGGTTTGACAGATTTTAGGTTATTCTTGATATCATCATTGAAATATAATTATTTTAATATATGACAATGGTTCGAAGGTGTTGTGTTGAAAATTGTGTATCAAAATATGTGATGAACGGTGCTGCGTCGTTTCAATTGTAAGTTATGATTAAAATTATGATTTCTTCTAAAAAATAATTTGACAAATAAACATGACATATTCTTGTATGTGTTCTAATTTAGAGTTGCATTGGTTGTATTCGTACTTATTTCACGTTTCATGATCAAATATACTTAAACACAATTAATTTTTGACGTGAATTTGACAGATGTGAATATGACAGATATGAATATCAAATTCACTTGTCTAAAGTGGAATTATCTATATCTTTCTCACTCACACTTCCTGTGTTCTCTCTTAATCTAGCCGGGTACACAAGAAATGCATATATCGATATACACTTGCTCCATCCAGTAGTTAACAAATCCCTGGTTTCCCCATTATTTTGTCGCATACACACCTCGCAACACATACACGTATATATTGACAGAAATCATTGTAAATGTTCTCCAAAAAAGCAAATAATAGACAGTTACGAAACGTCAAATGTAGATTTTGACAACTATTTAGTGATAGAGAGCGATGTATAGAGGTTTACATATGGCTGAAAAAGATGTACAATGAGTACGAACGTATGCGCAGTATACTTTAACTGCGAACTTCCGTATTGTTGAAGGACAGAATATATATTTCTATCCTTTTATGTTGGAGCATTATTCTAACAATAAAAGAATAGGAGACACTTGGTCCATTAGTTTAAAGGTCGATGGTTCTTCATTATTTGTAATAACAAAAATTTCCAAAAAATTATATTTCCCAGGAATGTCAGATTGAGGAAACTGCAGTTAAATATTTTTTAAGTCTTATAGTATTTGAGAAACCGTGGTTCCAACATCCACACATACACACACAAACACACATGCAGACATCATCGTGAAAATGTTAAAATTGGATTATAGGGACCTTAAATCGTGCTTATCCACTAAAATCTGGATATGCGATTTTAATTTCAATACCTCTCTTACCAAGAGGTAAAAAAGTTACGCAAGTAACCCATGATAAAGTAAGGTATGGAATAAATAATGTTCCAAGTGTAACTCACCTATCTTCAGATTCCCGTGGATTAGTAGGAAAGAACCTAGTATGATGCCTCTTCTGCACCACCACAAACGTAATCTGCGGCTTATACGTATCGGGCGTGCCCATCTGTCCACACGCTCTCTTAATAGCCTGTACCTCCATGTTCATCACCTCCTTAAACTGCCCTTCCGACACCCCATCCCTAAAGAAGATAATCCTCTCGGGATAATACTTCGTGACTCGATAAAATGCCAGCAGTTGCTCTTGCACGATGTTCTGCAGGTCTTCAATGATTTCTTGTCGCGCGGATTGCAGACGCCAGCAGAAATTGTAGCGGAAGGCGGTGGCGTCGTAGCTGGCGGTGACTGCTGCCACGCTGGGGATGTCGCGCTGGTCGGGGGAGGGGTGGGTGACGTCAGCGCCCATTACCATGCAAGGCCGTTTGAAGCACACTGGGCGACAGGATGGAGAGATTACGTGGTTTTTGCCGTTCAGTTTGGCGTTCACCTATACAGGAATTATTTGTGAATTAGTGATCAAAAAGATCAGTTGGCAAAAAAATTCTGGAGATCTTTTTATTCCACAATATGGTATTATACCATAAGGCATTTACGAAAATTCTACCGGTAGATACCGCACCTATCGACTGAGTTCAAAAACACAAGTGGTTAATAGTTACCGTGTTTGAAAATTGTACCATATCTACCGGATCCACGATTTGTGGATCGAGTAATTCAGCCGGTAAATGCGGTAAATGAAGAATCTAACCTCAAAAAAGGTTGCCAAGCGAAGTTGGAATCGGAAGTTGGTGTCAGAAGTTAATTATGTTAATACAGAAAACGGGGCGAGATAACGTTTAACTTACGTCAAATTTAAAATCTGTTTCATCTTTCAACTGCTTTTCATAGGTTATAAATCTACCCTGTTTACCGCTTGGGTTCTTAAAGTCTCTACCCCGGTAGCTGTAACCTGTACAGTTCACCGGTAGAATTTTCCTAAATGCCTATAGTCAAATTTTAACTATCTTAAAAAAGAAGAAAATATATATACCCAAATCATTCAAGCAGCCAATGCACGTCATTACTTAGTGTAAAAACCTTAATGCATTAAAATCACTAATAGTGAAAAATGAAATAAAATTTAAATTATTTTTAACCGTCAAAAGTGTATGGCCTTATATAATTATTATTAAGATGAATAGTAGAGTTCATTACTTATCGTATAAGACATGAATAATATATAAATAATGTACATCAACGTCATATTATTCGTTTAATTGTTGCTATAGTTGGCAACATTGATAATTTGTATGTTCATACTGTCAAAGTTATTATTTGAAAAATATTTGTATCGTGTTTGAAACATTTTTGTGCGTTGTAAAGCCTATTTATAATAAAGTAATGTTAAACGCAACGTAACGTTGCAACGTGACAGTTAACGCAAACACAAAATCTGTGAATCTCCCTAAGGTAGCACTTCTAATCAATCAGAAGAATTCGGTATATTTCTTTGAAATTCGGCTCACTTTTATTTATTGCCCTTATATGGCATACGTAAGTATAAATAAGGTTAGTATTATAAAATAATTTAAATATAAATGAACAGTGACGAAAATATAGTATTTATTTTGTAGATGTGACAGTTCATAAACATGATAATAGGTGCGTTCGGTAAATCATACGGAGTTGGAGTATTTACGGAGCGGTGTTGGAGTGGAGTGGGAGTAGAGCTGGAGTTGGAGTAGATCGTGGGAACAAGGTACACTCCTTTTTTTGTGATTAACCGAACGAGTGGAGTTAAAATTTTGGTGCACGAAATAATAACCTCCTTTTTTGACAATCTGATATACTGTACTGCTAAAAAAATAAATAATGAACCATACAGAAGTTATTCAGTTCGGTATTATTCTTTAATGATTCTGAAGAAAGTATATATTAGAAATGGTACAGAATTCTTACCGTTCCGACATACTGTGCCTTGTTATATTACAAAACAATATTATAAATATAAAATAATTGTGTATAATTAAATATTTCAACATAAAAATACAAAATGATCTGACAGATGTCAAATAAAACAAAAAAAACTCCATGTATGCTTGCATATCGAGCTTGGACTTATGGAGTTAATACTTTTCACTCCACTTGACTCCATTCTGCATTTGCCGAACGCTCCATTTTAAGACGCTTCTCACTCCATGTAATTACCGAACGGTGCTAGGAGTGTACAACGTGAAAAGAGTGAACAGAACTCATTTGCCGAACGCATCTAATATAGATTGCAATATGTATAACTCTTTTCATAAAGATTCTAAAACCTCTGCAAACGTAGCAGTACATGACGTCACACATTTAGTTACTAAAATTCAATTTTTATTAATGACGTGCATTGGCTACTTGAATGATTTGGGTATAACATAAATTTCTTGCATTAAACTTAATAATTTAAATACACTTGTAATTATAAAGTATGTAGACTTATACAGTGTTATAATATTCATTTATTTTTATGTAAATATAATTTAAAATAGCATATATTTCAAGAACATTTAGGTCCATGATGAAAGCAGTTTGATATAAAAACACATAAGCGTGACGTCACGTCAATCTTTTCAAAATTCGGGAGACCATAACTCGCTTATTAATAGGAATTTTTTCACCGGATTTTCATCAATAATCTTAGTTTCCCTAATATTATCAGATGAAATTATATAAAAAAAAATGGTGGAATCCCCCATTAAGATAGTTAAAATCTGACTATGGTATGATACTCTATTAAAATATCAAACATAAGATAGTTGTTATGATGTTTATGAGCTGTCATTAATTGCAAAAAATAAAATAAAATAGAAGTTATCACTTCGGACATGCGGTCTTAAGCACACACAATTTTTTTTAAGACGAAGTTTTTACTTAAAAAAGTGGAGTGATGAAACTTACCTTCAACATAATGTTGGTGACAGTAGCTGGGCTCATCCTCTGCATGGTCCTGCTCCGGATGCACTGCGTGAGCAATCCCACCTGCAGCTCAGCCTGCTGTTTCACCCGGCTGTACACATTCGCCGGAAAATCGGTCACAATCACAAACACAATACTGCAGTGCTGATACTTCTTCAGGAGATCTCCGAACCTTCTTGGTTCGAATCGTTCGACGCGTTCAAAAGGTTGCATGGGTTTTCCCACCCTCATACCCAGTTTGCCTGCCTCCTGTTGAATACTGCGGGCGAAATTGGTTAGATCGTCGTCTTTCGTCCAGCGATCTAGGCTGATGATGGCCCAACGGCCGTCTGGCATCTCTTGAGGCTGGAGAAATGTGCTCGCGCGCCAAGTACCCTAAAATAACAATGCAGAATAGTAAAAGGAGTCTAGGGTTACATTATAAATTAACACTAACAAAATTACCTCTAACCACAGAATAAATATTTATATAGAAGCGACAGTCAGGGAGAGAAACGAAAATTAGAGAGAGAGAGAGAGAGAGAAGCTAATCGGAAAAAATCAGATTGGGCGGGTTTCTTCATTCACTGATGACTATTGGTAAGAGCCAACAAAGTGTCTGACATCTGGTGGCAAAATAAAACATATAAGTTGTAGGGAAAACGTTGTGCTGTCATACAGGGTTATAAGTAAACATGACCAGCAAATCGAAGAGATATTGTTCTGTACCGCAGTGCAATAATTATGCAAGTGCTGGCATATCCGTTCATTATTTCCCAAAAAAAAAAATATTAAAAAATAGGTGGAAAATCGCGTTAAAAATCGGAAAGGACATATCACCGTTCATGAACGTTTGTTCACATTTTTACCTAAGCGATTTTATTCCATGTAAGTATTTATAAAAATGTATGCTTCAAAACATTATTAGATTGTTTTTGTAGTCAATAAAAGAAAAATATTTAAAAAAAAATGATATAGCAAGCTAAAAATTACAGCAAAGAAAATTCGACAAAACCCCTGTACAGAGAAGAAAAATAGAGAGACGTTACCTGTAAGTAGTAACTATTATTCTTTAATATTATATATTTATTTTAAATTGTTTATAGGAAAGACAGGGAAGAAGAAGAAACTACAAAAATATCAGAAATTGAGCAAGAGGAAGACGTGCAAAACAAAGAACTTGATGTGCATTTGTATTTAGTGTTATTACGATTGAGTGGTTAGCCCCTTTCAAATTAGATGTTTGAACACACAGTTAATTTATTTCTATATTATTCTGTTTATCTGTCTTATATCCGCACAAGATTAAATGTCCAGCTAAAAATAATTAAATAAGTAGTTAACATGCAGATAACCTCAATTTTGAATCTTATTTTACCCTTATATACTGCTTCTCCTTCGACCATAGGCCGCACAGCATCATTTAAATAAATGTATATATCTGACATTATGATAAATATATTTGATTTCAATTAAAAATAACAAAATATCCTAAAACAAAGCCTCAAAATACAACTAGCACAAACGTAAAATATAATGTTTTCCCCATAAGTCGGTCATTAGTGCTGCCATCTCTAGGATGTGGCTCTCCCGGATTGACAACTGTAGAGCATCGATGTGACATCTGGTGACTAAATTTTGAACTAGTGCATGACGGTAGGTGCGAGCAAATACAACATAATGTTAGCATACATTTTTTAAAAGTATTTCTTTTATACGAAAATGAATGTTGTAAAACACGGTAAAAACAATATTATGTGTTGTGTATACGGGTGTCATTCGCTTGGAGCTTGGAAGTATGTTTTACGTTCTGGAAAACAAATTTCCAAGTATATGAGAGTATGTTCGATAAGATAGTGACTTTATTCTTCCAGGTAATATTATTAATAATTATATTTGAAACATATTTATGATTATTTAAATTTTTAGAAATTCCTTCTCAACGGAGAAATTAAAAAAAAGTGCTGTACCATCTTTGTGACGACAGAGCGCTTTTTTGAAGACAGAGTGATGTTACATTTATAATTTCTCGATAACTATCGGTAATTCCACATAATATAATGTGATTCGCATTCAGAACTTCTTCGCCTGTTTACAAGATTAATATTTTAAATAAAGTAGTAAATGAACATTATGTACAATCATACCTTCAACAATAATCCTAGAATGATGAGTAGCATTTAGAAAGGCAAATATCTGAACAATACTTAAGATTCATTTTGAAGAAACACAAGCAAAATTGTATCATATGACAGTGACAGATTGTACACCTACCGTCATGCATCCGCCATGTTGAAAGTGCTTGCAGCGCCTCTATCGGTCATTTCAGTTGAGAATACTCGCCGTCAAATGATTATAGACCATATACCTATTAACTAATATATTGCTAATGCTCGTATCTTTCTCATAAGAGTAGCTGAAGGAAACACTGTGAAATGGAAATATCATTTCTACATAAGTCTATCTCTCACAAACACCCAACAGGCAATTATGCGCATGCTCGGAAATCTTGACTACTATTGGCTATCACTGACAGCGTCGCCGGCTGGGCTGCGTTCCAAAATCCTACTCTTACAACCGAATTCATCATCCCTGAATCAAATTTAATTCCCTGATCAACAAAATTTGACACTATTGCTTAGTAAAACTGTTGATCTCCAAGGTAAATCAGAACTTGATTTACAGATCAGTGTTGATCAGAGAATCAAGACTTGATTAACGGTTGGTGAATTTGGTGGTTAGAGTAAGAAATTATTCAAAGTCGTTTCAAAACTAATAACCTTACTCTCAGAGTTTACTCAACCTGTTCTAAAACAGCCAGAGTTTACTCCAAAGTGATGTTCTACTTACTCTACTAACGAGGAGGGTATAGAAATTACTCCACAATATTTTCAAACGTAGTTGCTCACGATTCTCAACATATGAAAGTAATTTGCCTTCTTGAGGAAGAAAACATGCTTTTGGTTGAAAATAAACATAAGTAAATACGTTGGCGTGTATTACGAGCATACTTTTATAATGAAAGCGCTTTTATGGAGCGTACTTTCACATTATATTGAGGAGAGTGCTCCATAAAAGCGCTTTTATTACGGGCTTGACATTAATGTTGTAATTATAAGTAGTTTTGTTAGTTTTATAAAATTATTTTTAATTTAGTTTCAATTTTTTACTTCAACAAAACTCTCATTCGTTCCAAAACACAACACATCATACTCTACGCCAAAACTCGGTATTCTTGGTTTTGGAACGCTGCCCTAGTGATGCAGCGAGCACATGGTTTGACTTTGACGTTTGATTTCATTTCTGTTTGTAGTTGCACTTCGAAAGCATTTGCTTTGTGTTTCATACAGTAATTTATTGTCACCTAAATAAATTAATCCTGACGAGATTGTATTCCTATTATTCTTGCAGTACAACAAAGTAAATTATTTAATTCAAATTTAGCACTAGAATATGTCAATGTTTTTCATTATTACTAATATTTGTATTCAAGAATTTACGTACAAAATAAATAGTAGGTACATTGTTTAATTTCTAAAAATAAATTTAAAATTTGTCGCGCTAGTCGTTAATAAACAGAACTCTGTGATTCGCAAAAAGTGATCATGATTTTCTCGTTAGCCAATAATAGTCAAGGTTTCCAAGCATGCGCATAATTCGCGGTTGGGTGTTTGTGAGAGATAGACTTATGCAGAAATGATATTTCCATTTCACAGAGTTTCCTTCAAGAAAAGCAAAGGATCCGCAATATATTAGTTAATAGGTATATGCCATCAGCTATTCAAATTTTAGTACTCTACACAATTTAAATTTCGCGCGTAAATTTACCAACAAATTTAAGTTAAAGCTCAACAAGTGTCGCTTCTGTATAAATAAATGTCTATTCTGTGGTTAAGAGATAATTTTATTAATAACAATATAATTTCAATTGATTAAGTGCCACAATGTTACAAACAATTTCTATTCCTACCTTGAACGGCTGGACTCTTTGTTGTCCGCCGTACTCAAGCTCTGGTGGTTGCAAAAGTCGAGCACGGATTTGTTCAAATTCGTTGCCAACGTCGATGCCGAAAGCCCGAACCACGGGATCGTTGTTTAAATTCACGGTTTGTACCATGTTCATGATCTTATCCTTGCGGACTGATGTATTTGTGGCAGCGTTACGCACCATGTTTGATGTTTGGATTTCGTTCAACTTGCGGTTGCACACCTAAAAATCATTAAAATAATTTTTTGCCCTCCTGAAGTGTAATGGGAACTTTACAATTGTATACACAGCAAGTGTAACCAACAATTTACGCTTAATGTGATGTAATTTGTCTAACTATGCGGTAAAATAATCAAAATACACTGGACGTTTATGGGCATTTAGAAAAGAAATCATCTTTACTATAATAAAGTTCATGTAAAAAAGTACTACCTACTTAAGTTATTTTTTTACTTTAACATTTCCTATATTTAAAATTAATTTATATAAACCAAAATCATGGCAGCGACATCTGTCATTATTGTAAAAATCCGCCGTTACCGACATAGTCACCGATCGATATACCTGTCAAATACGCGGGGCGAACATTGCTGAAATGTCAAATATCAACACCTACCTATTATTTATTACAAAGAAAACATGAGCAAATAAATATATTATTAGTCATAAACAACGTCTATTATTACAAATAAATTTTCGCTAGAAGAAGTACTCTAATGAAGGTAAGTAAAATCAAATTTGGAAATTGACTTAACCCCAATATTTTAAACTAACCCTTTTCAGAAGTACAACCTATCTCATTGAAAAAAGTGATTTTCATTATCATTGGTCAAAAAATTTGATACAATTCTCGTGCGTGATGTATTTTACAGCGCTCCAGCTAATAAGGCACTCGCCTTAAGGGCTCGTGCCTTAAACAAAGCTGTCGCGCTGTAAAATACAACTTACACGCACTCGAATGTAAATAACTATTAAACTGCGGGTTTCATGCTAGAAACACTAAGATGTGTCCGATGTTGCACTTTCATCACCCTAATATCTAAATCTTAAATTTATATGCCCTAAATCTAGTGATTATTTAGGAATTAGAATTTAGGGTTTTGCACGAGCACACTATGCCATGAAGTTGACGCGCACTAATTAAACAAATCATGTTCGTTACTATAATTTATGCAAAACGTCAAATTTACTGTCAAAGAATAGCTTCTTAGCTTCTATTTTATGAAATATAATATTAGCATTTACTCTCATGCATCAAATTAAATAGAATTGTATAATTCATTTTTGTTATTGTAAAGTGTTGCCATACAAACCAATGGATGTCAAAATGCGACATCGGACACAGCCTAAGATTATTTTATTATACAGGATGTTAAAAAATAAGTGTCACAAATTATGAAGGCATATAGTACAGACGAAAATGAGTAAAAAAAGCATAATTAACATGGGTCCGATCTTCAATAGTTTCCGAGATCTACGCAGTGAAAAATGAATTATTTGTTTATTTTATATTTATAATAACGTAATATACTGCGTTTCATTTTGGATTAAAAGGAATTTAAATATATTGGATTTTAGATTGCTATTTTTCCTAAAATACATTAAAACCACTGTCGTACGGAGACTTTTTTGTATGACTGTATGTTCACATTTAAATTAAAAAAGTTGGGTCCCATATTTTGAGAACCACTTTTTTTAACCGTCTTTATGGCTCTTATAATTCTCGAATAGCAATGGTGGCCACTTTAAAATAAATACCCTGTAGAAACAACATTAATGTATACCTGTAGAAAATTCAATAATCTTTAATTTTCATCATAACTTAAAATGCGAAAAAATGACAATTAATTTAATTTGAGTTAGAGCGTCAACAAAATCCATACACATACACATCATCGTAAAAACGTTAAAATCAGATTCTAGGGACCTTAAAATATAGTCATTTCCCAAAATTTCTATATGTGATTTTTAGCACGATACCTATACTTCCCTTACCAAGGAAGGTAAAAAACTGTCTAGTTTAACAGTGGGATTCTGAAACCAGCGTTAAATAACGTTCGGCGTTAAGTAACGATAGTAACGTTCACGTTTCGAAGTTAAGCTGGTATTCTGAAACTCTGGCGTGAACGTGGAACGTTAATAACGCCAGGGTTAATACACGTCGCATACATTCGTGTGATCTTTCCATCTTTGAATTTTCAACCAATAAAAACTCATTAACCGTAACAAAAACTGCACTTACCTGTCAATTTAAAAAGTATATGTCAAACGTCAAATAAACCTACGTGCATTTTGTGTTAACATATTTCTGGTATATTAATAAAATACAATTATTTGATAAAAATGGTGAACAACACGGTTTATTTATAGTTTAGTATTTTACAAAAAATAGAAAAAAAAAAAATAATGGGCTACTTGCGTGGTACTAAAAATCCGATTTCTGTCACTATATACGTAATGTTATATTGAAAACATATATAAAAATATAAATTTTATTTTAAAATAATTATTTATTTTTTACTAAATTAAGAAAGAAAATTTTCTGTGACGTCTTTATATTGAACTGGGGAGGGGAAGCATGTTTAAGAATGTTATCAATAGATGGCATGGCGTGCGAAAAAGTTTTAATTTGAATTTGACATTAGTTCATTTTTCTCTCTCTCTCTGGTCTCTCAAATACATTAATTACTTAATAAATAAACACATAGGTAGTTACTTGAAATTTAAAATATCGATACCAAAAAGATAAACTACAATACTAACCTCCAAACTATTATTGAAACGTCAAACAGGTGATCTACATTACCCGCACAAACAGACCATTACTATGGGACGGCACCACGCTGTGACTTTACAACTATTCATTGGTGCGGCGTAATTCTACGTCATACATGGCGGGAATTCAAATAATCAAATTTCATTATTTTTTTCTGGCTAATTAATAAAAATTTTGTCAAAAGAAAAAATATGGGTAGCAAGTTTTTACCTTCTCTTCAAAAATATTAAATAAAAAAAGGTACACAAGTAGCCCATTTAGAATATACAAGATTGGAGATTTGAGGAATTGTTTACAGTTTCACTGAATAATGTTTTTAATATTATAAATAATATTAGCCAATGTGCAGTCAGTACATTTATGAAAGAAGTTACTTTTGCATTTGAAATGGGAAACTATACCTAATGAATTTACGGATAAGATTTCCAATAACTACTGAAGATGAAACAGTTTTAAAATATTTGTTCTATTTAGAAACATTTACTATATTAGTATAGGTACGAGGAAACAATTACTTTTCTAATAGATCAATAATTTTTTGAATTTATTCTAATAATGTATTGTTGTAATCACACACAATTTTGTTCATTATAATACGAATTTCTTCTTATAATTCATACTAAAAAATCACTTTCCTTGAAAGTATTTATTGTTGTATTAAAACATAAATGATTATTACAGTCAAAAGATTTTTCAATTTTTGCAAGTAACATAAAATTGCTTTCCTTCACTTGACTTTTCCTCATAGATACATCCTCGGGTTCAACAGTTATTTTCTGTGTTGCATTATTGTACTGATAATTTTAAACTTGATACTGTTGTTTGTAATTTGAATACTGTAATTTGAAAATTTTATATTGCAAGGTTATGTTAATTGTGCTAATGAAATACATTTTGCAAGTGTCTAAAGCAGTACACAAAAAATATTATGGCTATTCATACGATAAAACACACATGTAAGCCACCGTTTCGACGGTTCATGCTTCAATATTCCCAGTGTGAATTAACGCCGGTCAGCGGCGTTAACGTTAAGTAACTCTGAGTTTCAATATACCACAAGTGTCAAAATCGTCGTTAATTCACGTTAACGACAGAAGTTAATTAATGCCGAGTTTCAGAATCCCACTATTAAATTAATAATGTAGGCAAGCAAATAATTGTTAGAAGATAACACATACCTGTCCCTTGACAATCTTGCACAACTCTGGCGGTAAATACACTTTCTTCTCCCTAGATCCCACCCACAAGCACGGAAAATGCTTATATTTAATCGTATATCCTTTGACCCTTTTGAAGTACTCAAAAACGCTGATTTGCCTGTCTTCATGGACAAACATAGCTTGTTCTGGCGGTTGAACCAATTCGTTGACTCTGTAGGTTTTCCTGGTGCCGACTTGTCTCGGCATCGCGTATTCCACTTTTAAACTTTTGAGGAAACGGTTTGCTTTGTCGATGTCCAAAGCCCTAGGACGGTTGCGACCTTGGTCGCTGAAATCTTCGAAGAGATCGATCACAGGTTGGTCCGTTGGAAAGCCTGAAATTAAATTATTATAAAGTAGAGAGATACATACATCTATATATATAAAAAAATAAGGTTTTTCTTTGGGGCCTTAGTTATGGACTTCTACCGAACCGATTTTAATGATTCTTTTTTTAAATGAAAGCTATTAGCATATAGATGTGCACAAAAATCTAAAATGTTACAGTTTTGATTCCATCTATTTTTTATAAGGCCTTAAAGATTTTTTATTAAGTACCGCTGTCAACCGATAGATGGCAGAACTGAGCAACATGAAGAAGAAGAGAATGATTTAGAATACATACGATTTATGAAAACTGCTACAAAATAATATTTTGCATTATTTAGGGCTGGTTTATTAATGCAAAGTTAAATAATTTAACAGGTATATATCTTAAATCATGCAAAGCTTTTATAATACAAAAGTCAAAAGTTGACCTTAAATGACAGATAAATATGTCAACATGTCAACTTACAATGAAAACATGAGAAAGATTTTTTTCCCTCAAAAATTAATAAATATAATAGTTAATTCGTTCATTTAAATATGGTAAGTAATTTAATAATATTGAGCAAAATTAATAGAGATACATATTTTGTAATAATTTTTTTTTAACCTAAATTTTAAAAATTTATTGAATTATATATCCTTTATCTAAAATACAGCATTATTACCTATTTAAAAATGCACAAGAGATAGGTGTACATTTACAGGTTTTTAAATAGCGAAATCATTAAATACAAAAAAGTATTATATTATAATCAACCAGTTGGATAACCCTATTTTCCCGCTCTTAAACGCTACCCCTTAATGCTATCTTTTACAATATGTTTTCATACTTTTGAAACTGATTTCACGTTAACAAAATATGAACTCACATTAACGAAAACGAATTTCACACAAATGAAAAGTGAATTCCCAGTTACGAAATATGATTTCACATTAACGAAAACTGGTTTCAGGAAAAAAAAGAACTGAATTCACACCAATGGAAACTAATTTTAACTAAAGAAAACAGATTTTAAACCATCGGGTTACATATTCTCGCTTCTAACGTAGCTAACATTGTTGTAATAAACTTTTATCATTGTTGTAATCAAGTTTCATTATTGTTGTTAAGTTTCTGAAAAATGCTATTCGTTATATATTTAATATTTTATAAGGACAAAAAGACATTTTAATATATTTTAGAGACAATAAAAATGTTTTATTTTTTCGCCTCTCCAAGAGGTGGCTACTGTCCCTTCTGCCCTTCCTTGGAGGTGTCCATTTAAAGTTCCTATATAAAATCTGTTTTCATTTAGTTGAAACTGGTGTTTAAAATTGTGAATTCTGTTTTCATTGTTACAAAATCGGTATTCGGGAGTGACAAATTAGTTTTCGTTACTGTGAATTCAAGTTTCCTTTGTGTGAAATCAAGGTTCGTTAATGTGAAATCATATTTTGTTAACGTGAAATAGAATTTCAAAAGTGTGAAATCATACTGTAAAAGGTATAGACATGCAATGATTATGCATATTGTTTTAAACCGAATAAAGATGTTAATTTGCATAATAGAAACACGTTAATCCCTCATAGATTACAATAATGCATAAAATTTTTGTGGACAATAAAACAGCCATTATTACTACAGTAATTGAACTTCAAATCATAAATGAAACACGTTGATTACAACAATAACAATATTTGTTGGTGACTATAAATTATTTACGTTATAAAATGAAATGAATGAATAACGTTACCCCATATTTTTGTTGCAAATACTTGCAACGGGTACAGCTAGTACATACATACATACATACATACGTACATAAAATCACGTGTTTCCCACTTAGTGGGTTAGCAAAAACCCGAAAACAATAAGAAAAGGGATGAAAGTAAGAGCTCCACTGAATCACTTAACTCTTTAAAAACATTCTTCTTTCGCCTTGTCCAAAATCATCATAACATTCATACAAAGAACATATTAAAGTGACCGAATTTCGGTAGCGAATAACCGCATCCGGACCACAATAATAGTTACACAAAAATCATCTTTCGCTACACATTCCTGTACAAACATACTTCATTCTTCTCGTCCACATAAAAGTTCAGCTGTCTCTCCATTCTCATAAAACATTCTTACTAACCATACATCTTCACACCAAAATAATTACGAAACAATCATCCTTCGCCACACATTCCTATCTTGGCAAACTTCTTTCGCCTCAGCCACATTCATAATCGTATTCATACATGCTCTTCTTCTCTTTCTACTCGGAAACTTACGCTCCTTCAAAACACTACCAATCACATCCATCCACTTACACACTGGGGCGCGATTCTCGACATCGTTCGTATTCGTACGAATGCGAAAGCGAAGCGAAGCTCCAATGCGAACAGAAACTCTAAACCGTATTCTCGACAACTCTTCGCTTCGCGTGTCGTACGAACACGAATACACGAAGTGCAATATTTGGCAACGTTGCATAAGACAGCTAGACAACTTCACACATATTTTGACATTACATTGTTTGTCAATTTGAGTGTGGAAGAAGGTTGAGTGTCAGGTAGAAATTTATTAATTGAATATGGAATTAAGCAAGAATAGTTGCAAAATATCCGAAAGACAAAGGAAAATACTGGTAGAATACATATATTAAAAAGAATAATTGTCTAATAAATTCAAAATTTAGTGCAACTTTTACTTATAAACACTATTACTATTATTAAACACATTTACTACTTCATTGACGCATCTGCTAACAGATGATTGTGATACGTTTAAATTAAAATTAGAACCAATATCTGTTTGATAGCATCCAGAAGCAAAAAACCGTAATGCTACCAAAACCTAAAATATCGAAATGAATACAAATTACTTTTTTAAGTTAAGCTTGTAAAATATTCTTATTATATGATAACAAAATAATACAAAACTTACTTTTAAAGATATATCAAGATCAGCCGGTCTTTTCTTTGGTTCCATAAAAGGTCGTACAATATCCAATAAAAATTCAAAAAGTCTCTTATCAACACGAAATAGTTTATGAAACATATTATCCGATAGTTCATTAATCGGATTTCTTACTATTACATTTTGATTTTCTTCATTTAATTCGTCATTTTGTAATCGATCAATCAATATTAAATTAATTAATTCGTCCATTTTCCTTACTGAAACAACGTCCACAAAAATCAAGTACATGAAAGCGAATGACTCAATTCGAAAGCGAATGGTTTTACCCACTCGCTGCAATACGAACAGTATTCCACGAATTCGTAACGAAGCGAAGGGTCGAGAATACAGTTATACAAATTTAGTTCGCTTTCGTGCGAAAGCGAACGACCTTGGCGATTACGAACGCTCAAGAATCGAGCCCCTGGACGGCCACGCAATCGAACACCCTCAACTTTACCAACATACCGGGTGTCTACTTTTTTTTCTGAACATAGGAAATACAATGTTAATTTTTTTAATCCCCGATATCTCTTTACCTATTAACTTTAGAGCAAAAAGTGTGGAATACTAATTTGTTTAGAATTAAAAATTGCATCCAATGAGCCTAAAAGAATTACCCAAATGAATTCATATCTTAAAAAAAAATCTGATGTGGCCAACACAAAACCTCCCGCTATTTAATTTTTATTAATTTAAATACATACCTACATATTTACTAATGCTGCAAACTGTTCCATTGCAGAAAACTATTGCTTTATTTATTATTTTCTTTTTAAAATGTCACTATTATTAATTTGAAATGATTGGTTTTTTGACAGTGACATTTACTGTCAGTTACATTCATTTGAACTATGAACTGAATAACAAAGGAATTGTGTTTACCTTAGGCTTCGCGACTAATAAAAAAAATTATTTTTAAATTTATCTGTAAAACATATAGAAAAAGTATTAATGTATACCTGTACAAAATTCAATAATCACTAATTTTCATAAGACATAAAATGCGAAAAAATGGCATTTAATGGTATTTTTTGAAGAAAAACCATTATGAGCTTCAGGTAAAGTGCCATTTCCGGTTATCCGATTTACATCAAAATCTAATGGCTTCTTTTCATATTAGAACTGGATGAAAATACAAGGTTTCAGAATTTTCTGAATGATAGTATTTGAGTTAGAGTGAAGACAAAATTCCTACACATACATACACACACACATACATACACACATACAGACATCATCGTGAAAATGTTAAAATTGGATTCTAGGGACCTTAAAACGTGGTCATTTACTAAAATCTCGATATGTGATTTTTAGCACGATCCCTATACCTCCCTTACCAAGGGTAGCGGGAGGTAAAAATAGTAATTAAGTTTTACAATATTCAAGCAATTTTCAGTATGCCATGGAAAATAAAACAATACGATTGCAGAATGTTTTAGTTTGACGTTTGTGAATTTATGGTTATAAACTGTATCTGCTGTAAATTATTGCTGAAATATTTTTCTGATTTTAAAATTTTGTGAGCTGTAGCCGGTGTGAAATTTGATGAACACTTGCGTTGGGTTTCTCTATAACACAAAGAAGAACATTAAGTTTATTTTCATTAAATCTAATGTCTTCATTGGGTACATTTTCTTGGTTCTTACGTTTTTTGCAAAGTTTAATTATGCTTCCACTTTCATTAAAATTTTTAATTATAGCGTGAATAGTTCCTACAGATGGAATTCGAGAATCGGGATATAAAGCACTAAACAAATCTCTAATGTGTCTTACGGAGTTTCCCGTAAAATGCCATTTTAAACACTGAATTTTTTGTTCGGTTGTAATTTTTTCCATTTTTTATAATAATCAAGACTAAATTTCACAATTATTTCAGCAATAATTTACAGCAGATACAGTTTATAACCATAAATTCACAAACGTCAAACTAAAACATTCTGCAATCGTATTGTTTTATTTTCCATGGCATACTGAAAATTGCTTGAATATTGTAAAACTTAATTACTATTTTTTTTTAAGATATGAATTCATTTGGGTAATTCTTTTAGGCTCATTGGATGCGATTTTTAATTCTAAACAAATTAGTATTCCACAATTTTTGCTCTAAAATTAATAGGTAAAGAGATATCGGGGATTTAAAAAATTAACATTGTATTTCCTATGTTCAGAAAAAAAAGTAGACATCCGGTATACGCGTTTTACAAGTCGTTCACTCATCATTCTCTCCACATGACCAAACCATCTCAACTGACTCACCCCAACTCTCTTAACAACATTCTTCCTAACCATACATTCTTCATACACCAAATTATTCCTCACGCGATCCCGTCTTGTATACCCACAAACACCACGTAAATACCTCATTTCCACAGCAGTCACTTTCCTTTTATGCTTTCTCGTCCATGCCCAACATTCACTTCCATACATCAAAGCAGGCACCAGCACTCCATTATATACACTTAACCGAGCTTCTCTAGATACGTTTACGTTACGAGCAAACGTGCCCAGAGCACCCATTACCTTACATCCCGCACTCACCCTCCTATCAATTTCACGGTCAATTCGTCCATCCCTCGACATCATGCTACCCAAATACCGTGAGTATTTTTTAACGTGAAACATTGAGTTTGTCATATCCATAGTTACGATTCGACTTTTGATTGCCAGCAATGTATTTGCGTGTCCCACTTAAAATGAAACATAGGGAACGGATTTGACAGATGTATTATAATTTAAATATTGTAAGAAATTTACCCAAGTCAGAAAACCACTCAAGAGCACTAAACATATTTCGGGCACAAGGTGCACCCAATATTTTTTCTACAACTAAATAAAATTTTTAGAAAACAGGTATAATTATTTAAACAAAATTAACCTCTAATGACATCGTGTCAATATGACAGATAACCGCTATAAGTTACGTCTTGACATTTGATTGACAGCTATGTATTTACCTGTCTCATTTATAACATAGGGAATGAATTTGACAGAAGTATTATATTTAAGTATTTCCAGAAAATCACTCGGGAACAAGGTGCACACAATATTTTTTCTACAACTAAATTTAATTTAGAAAACAGGTAGAATTATTTAAACAAAACGTCCACTGACGTCTTATCAAATGTCAAATTCGTTCCCTATGTTTCATTTTAAATGGGACGGGCAAATACATTGCTGTCAATTAAATGTCAAGTCGTAACCATGGTTGACAAATCCAATGTTTCACGTTAAAAAATACTCACGGTATACAAACTCATTCACCTGCTCCAGTTTTACTCCATTCACCAACACACCTTGAAGCAGGTAAACATATGGCACTTACTTTATGTGACCTGTCAAAGGCATTTGATTGCGTTAATCATGCATTACTTTTACATAAATTAGAATATTATGGTATTACAGGACCGGCTTTAAATATTATCAAGTCTTATTTAGAAAATAGAGTACAGTGTGTCTCTTTTGATGGTACCTTATCAGATTTTAAAAAAATAGAGTACGGTGTGCCTCAAGGCTCTATTTTAGGGCCTTTTTCTTTCTAATATATGATTTTAGTAACTATATGGATCCGATTACAAGTGTTTTATTTGCAGATGACACCTCACTAATTACAGGTGATTCAAATTATGAAAATCTTACTGATGCTAATAATAGCGCAATTCGTAAAGCTGAACAATGGTTTGCAGCAAATAATTTACTTTTGAATAAAGATAAAACTCAAAAAATAATGTTCTCAAATAATCGTAATTTCATTAATAATGATCCTGTTTCAATTCTTGGAATGCATTTAGAACCAACACTAAATGGTTCTTCTCATATTTCATTCATAAGTAAGAAACTGTCAGGAATTATTTTTCTGCTACGTAGACTAAACTCTGTAATTGATAAATCTACCTTGAGAATGGTTTATTTTTCATTATTTCATTCTGTTTTATCTTACGGTATTCTTTTATGGGGTCACTCGCCAAACTCTATTAAAATATTTCGTCTGCAAAAGAAAGCAGTTAGAATTCTTCATAATTTATCTTTTAGAGACCACTGTAAAGAAGCTTTTATTAATTTGAAAATTTTGTCGTTACCTTGTCTATTTATTTTCCAGACACTCATTGATATTCATAAAAATAAAGATAATATGTTAAAAAATGGAGATGTGCACACTTATAACACTAGATCTATAAATTTAATAAGAAAACCTTTCTTGAGATTACAAAAATCATTAAATAACACCTTAAATCTAGATTACTATAATGTTTTGCCTTCCAGAATTAAAAATCTAAAATATAAAGCCTTTAAATTAGCAGTTAAAAATTTTTTATTGCGAAATTGTTTTTATACAACTGAGGAATATTTAAAATCCAATTTTATTGATTTTGGTTAAATATACTTACGATACTATGAGTGAATAAGCTCAAATTCTACTACTCTCAAATATTTATTGTTTTACATTTGTATTTTATCACTTTCATTTCACTTTACGTGATACTACTTACATTGTTACTTACTTTGTTTAATATTGTACTTGTTTTTTTTTGACACAATCGACCAATGATTATGTATTTTGAAATAAGTATTTGATAATGTAAAATAGTCAAAATAAATAAATACTAAATAAATACATTGCACTCAGTCATTAATTCACTCCTTTCAAATACTAACACCTTAGATTTATCAACATTCAACATTAAATTCATACTTCTTCCAACTTCGTTTATTCTCTCTATCATTCTTCTCAGTTGCTCTTCATTTTCACTTAAGACAACTACATCATCCGCATACGCTAACGCAGGCACAATACTTTCAACAATATGTACACCATCCAATCCTCTCTCAATCATTTATGTATGTAGAGAGATAAAAACAAAGTAGGAAAAGTAATGGACCTCAATTGGAACCCTGCGGTACACCCGAAGTGGTAGTAAAAGAGTATGAACTATGGCCAAGAAAATGAACAGAAAGTATTCTGTCTTGTAACTAAGAAAAGATCTAATCTCTAGAAATGTATTTTATTTACCTTTATGGGCCACGTCGACATTAAGGAACGGCTTCCATCCAATAATCGCACTCTGGAAAAATCCATGCCACAACTCCAACCCATCCCCTAGTTTTACCACCGTCCCTTCTCTGGGCGCAGAGAAGAAACTCCTTCCCACTCGGACAAACTTCAAGGCTGACGCGTTGCGGAGCACTATATCAATGCACTGTAACGCATCTTGCGGGATGGGCAAACGCCCGCCCGATTCCATGTAGGTGAAAAGAGCCCTGAGGTTCACTTCGGCTGCCGCTTTCACGATAACGGAGTACTTTTTATCGCGGCCTTCTTCACAGATGGTGACTTCGCCCCCTAGGTCGTTGAAGCGAGTTGGGGAGTAGGCGTTCTTTACGTCGTCGAAGGCTATCGCACTGGAAATACAAATATGTTTATTTTGTACAGTAATATACTATTTTCATTTTTTCAAATTTACCTTTAGGCTCTCTACAACATTTGGCATTTACAATTATTTTTTTTATTTTTTCAAATAGCAAAATGCGATGGATTAAAAATTTCAAAACATGATTTTTTGATAACCACTCCATCGATTTTCGAAAGTAAGACATTTATAAAATTCTTGAACTATAGGCCATCCAGCGAATCAAGCGGTTTACGTCATCGTTTAGGGATTTTTGAAATTTTCTTTATTTTTTTAAATATATTTTATTAACGGTATTTTATTAGTTTTTTATTATTATCATGTATTTGACACCTTTAATAGAAATAATTATATTTGGATGCTATTATTAAGTAAAATTTTGTAAATTTTTGCAAAATGACGTTTGATTAAATTTTTTTAATATTGGTAATTCTGAACATGTATATTACTAAATATTATATGTTTATATTATACTTTTCAACCTGTATTGTGATTTCATTTTGTTTTTGATTTCGTTGTTCATTGTCAAAATGTCAAATGCTCTGTCATGTCAAATACAAGAGCTTGTAGTTAATTTATTGACTTATTTTGAAAATGAAAAATAGATTGGTGGGTTTTTACTTTCACTGAAATCTAATATTGAGGTAATATTTGGTTCTATTTGTTAGTAATAATTTGAAAATTAAATCTATATGTACAGCGTGTGGCAAAACGCTATACGCAATGTATAGAAACAGTGAGAAATTGTATGGTATGCAGTATTCTGTATTTTTGTAAGGATCTCACATAATACTAGATAGTTCGTTGCATATACTACAAGAATGAAGTATTTATAACGGCGTCAGCAGTATCGTTCAGAACATTTTAAATAAAATTGGATTTCGCTGGAAAAATATTATACCAGACGTGTTTTTAAGAAAAATTTGGGTTTATGAACTTTTTAACATATGACGTCATTGTTTCTAGTGATATTGTATTTATGACGTAAACCACTTGATTCGATGGATGGCCTATATCTACTACAATATTTGTCCTAAACATTTTTTTCAGCTATCCAAAAGAAGTCTTTATTCATTTACTTGACTTACAGAAGTGCAGTGTGTTCAGAAAAAAAAACCTAATAGGGAGTTCACATACAGAAACATCCATACCTTAGTTAGTGGGATTCAAACCCAGAACCCCGAGCGCACTCACGACTAAGAGGCACTGCTTTAACCATTAAGCCACCGGAGCAGACAAATAATTAATTTAATAATGGCAGCAGATTTAACAAATACTTATAGATTATTGTATACAGTGTGTCCCATTTAGAGGTGCCACCATTGGGATCTCGAGAACTATAAGAGGTACAATGTCGGTTAGTCGGTTAAATGGAACGTTTTGCGTGCCTTTAGGAAGCTATCTCAGATGTGCTTTTATTTTTCCAAAAATTCTCATAGGGCAATAGATAATGCCGAAAAACTGATTATTGTTGATTTTTTCTATTTCAAATAACTTCTAAACTATTGGTAATTGAGAAAAACGTTTCAAATATAAAAGATAGATATTTTTATTAACTAACCAGTGGCGTACGAAATAAATTTTTATATCCGTAAATTTTCGAGATATAACACAAACTTATATTTTTTTTTAAATGGAACCCATATCCCATTTTAGTCTCAAAAAAATAACTATTTTTTTCTCTTTTCAATGTTGTAAGGGTTATTATGTTTTGCCTTCAAAATTATTATTTTTCCTTATTTTGTTTTAAATTTACAATTATTTTGAAAATATTGGTAGATTTCTATTTAGAAATACTCCTTGTATTTAAATAATTTATTTCGTTAGAAAAATTTTCTCAAAACTCGTATCATATTAATTTTTATAATATTTTGTATCAGGTCGCCCTTGGCACATTATAGTGTAATTTGTAATTATGAGTCTAGAATAAAAATATTAAGTAATAAAGGCATAAAATAAATTATATCGATCAAATACAATATAATTAATAAAAATAATAATTTTTTTTGAGAAATAAGAAAATTCACAAAAATAAAGAAAAAAATTAAATTTTAGGAGCAAAACAAATATAAAACATAATAGCCCTTACATCATTGAAAAGAGAAAAAAATATAGATTTTTTTGAGACTAAAATCAGGTATGGATTCCATTTAAAAAATATAAGTTTGTGTTATATCTCAAAAATTTACGGATATAAAAATTTATTTCGTACGCCACTGGTTAGATAATAAAAATATCTATCTTTTATATTTGAAACGTTTTTCTCAATTACTAATAGTTTAGAAGTTATTTGAAGAAGAAAAAATCAACAAAATTCTGTTTTTCGTCATTATCTAGTGCCCTATGAGAATTTTTGGAAAAACAAAAGAAGATCTGAGATGGCCTCCCAAAGGCGCATAAAAAGTTCATTTAACCGACATCGTATCTCTTATAGTTCTCGAGATCCCAATGGTGGCACTTTTAAATGGGACACACTGTATATTGATGGAAGACCCATCAAAATGTATTTCAAGCATGCAATTTATTTGCAAAAAGTTATCCTAATTAAAGAAGACCAAATAATAATTTTGGAACATTTCGAATAACTAATATAATAATTTGTAACCATGATATATGAAAATGACAAATAATTTTCTTTTCTTTTAATAGTTGAATGTTTGCTTAGCCTACTCAAAATTTTTGAAATAGAAATGAAATACCAACTTTGAATTGATTTTTATCAAAATTTTCGCAATGTAAGGGTCTGATATTATTTAATTGTTGAATTCTGAAGAAAATTCCATATTTAATGAGTTAATAAAAAATATATATTGCCATTTAAAACATTGATCCATAAGTTGAGTACCACTGGTTTTAAAATAAAAGTGGTTATGCCAAAATGTGCCCCCCTCTATGCCTTACAAAATATCTTAATCACATTTTTGTGTAATTTTGCACATACATGAATAAAATGCACTATTCCATTAACTTGATACACACTGTATTAGCTACATAAACACAGACTATAACACATGGCAGAAATCACTTTCGTAATACCACAACGTATCGTAATGTAGAAAGATAAAAGTTGACGATCTTTGGGATTTTAATACGTTATGGCACGGTACATCATCACAGTTGTTTGCATTGTTTTATTCTTTACGTTACGTCACCGTACATTACCGCATGTCACGTTACGTCACGGTCCGTTACGCTACATCACAGTACGTTACGTCACGGTCCGTTACGTTACGTCACGGTACGTTACGTTACGGTCCGTTACGTTACGGCTTGCGCTATAATAATCCAGCATTATTTGTCAGATAACTATTTGTGAATTTATTCGGCAATGGTGATACCAGGCATTAAAGAAAAACAAATATGATAAAACATTTTTGGTTAATAGTGCATTTGAACTTACATATTGGGCAGATAAACCCTCCGAAACTCCTCCCAAACATCCCTCATCATTCTCTTGGGCTTGTCAGGATCGATAGTGACATCATAATGGATAGCAATATCAGATTTCGGTTTGATTTTCAACTCCATGTGGTTGGTTTGCACCATGAAGCGTTTGCCTAGTGTTCCACCCTGGCGCATGTCCTTACGTTTGGCCAGCGCGAATTCATCGCCGCCAGGACCTTTAGAAGGAGCGGGGCCTGCTGCGCGAGCTGCACACGAAAGCGATTATACCACTAGGATGTTTTCATAAATTATAAATGGGGTTACAATATTAAGTTTTGTGCCTTCATTCGGTACTAGTTATTTTTATATAAAGTGTTGACTATTATCTTGCGTTGCATGATAAATTAAGAGAAGCAAGCGGTGGTGATATACAGGTGTCTCTAAAATAGGGAGACATGGCTTAACCACAGATTCCTGAGGCTAAAATAAGACGATTTAACTAAACTTGCTTCTACCGGAAAGTGTACCATTTAGCCAGAATTCTGCTTCAAAGTTCTTCGAAAAAAAATTAATTTTGCTTATAATAACAGAACGCTTTATTTGATTTGGATGAAATTTGGTATGACAGTTCATATGGTTATAAGTCGTCTTTTAAAGTGATACTTGTTATTATTGCATTCAATAGTAAACTTTTCTCTCTCTATGTGTAATTTGTGATATCTGTTACGGTTCATACAGAAAAAAATAAAACCTGAGTGACTGCATCGTGAATTTTTTAAAAATAAATTTAATCTAGCAGTCTGTCCAAATGCCATACATTTAATTTTTAATGACAGTAATGAGTTGTTAATCTTCTCAACTGTTTAAGAGTAAGTAAAGATATTTATTCGTCATATTTATAATAACGGTAGTAAAATACTATAAGCCGAACAAACGAATGTTACTAATTTTTTGCCCTCCTGAAGTGTAATGGGAACTTTACAATTGTATACACACCAAGTGTAACCTACATTTTACGCTTACTGTGTTGTAACTTGTCTAACTATGCGGTAAAATAATCAAAATACACTGGACGTTTATGGGCATTTGGAAAAGAAATCATCTTTACTATAATAAAGTTCATGTAAAAAAGTACTACCTACATAAATTATTTTTTTACTTTAACATTTCCTATATTTAAAATTAATTTATATAAACCAAAATCACGGCAGCGACATCTGTCATTATTGTAAAATCCGCCGTTACCGACATAGTCACCGATTGATATACCTGTCAAATACGCGAGGCGAACATTGCTAAAATGTCAAATATCGACACCTACCTATTATTTATTACGAAGAAAACATGAACAAATAAATATATAATCAGTCATAAACAACGTCTATTATTACAAATAAATATTCGCTAGAAGAAGTACTCTAATGAAGGTAAGTAAAATCAAATTTGGAAACTGACTTAACCCCAGTATTTCAAACTAACCCTTTTCAGAAATATAACCTATCTCATTAAAAAAAGTGATTTTCATTATCGTCGGACAAAAAATTTGATACAATTCTCGTGCGTGAAGTATTTTACAGCGCTCCAGCTAATAAGACACTCGCCTTAAGGGCTCGTGCCTTAAACAAAGCTGTCGCGCTGTAAAATACAACTTACACGCACTCGAATGTAAATAACTATTTTGCCCTCCTGAAGTGTAATGGGAACTTTACAATTGTATACACAGCAAGTGTAACCTACATTTTACGCTTACTGTGTTGTAACTTGTCTAACTATGCGTTAAAATAATCAAAATACACTGGACGTTTATGGGCATTTAGAAAAGAAATCATCTTTACTATAATAAAGTTCATGTAAAAAAGTACTACCTACTTAAGTTATTTTTTTACTTTAACATTTCCTATATTTAAAATTAATTTATATAAACCAAACTCACGGCAGCGACATCTGTCATTATTGTAAAAATCCGCCGTTACCGACATAGTCACCGATCGATATACCTGTCAAATACTCGAGGCGAACATGTCAAATGTCGTCACCTACCTATTATTTATTACGAAGAAAACATGAGCATATAAATATATTATCAGTCATAATCAACGTCTATTAATACAGATAAATTTAGCGCTGGAAGTACTCTAATGAAGGTAAATAAAATCAAATTTGGAAATTGACTTAACCTTTTCAGAAGTACAACCTATCTCATTAAAAAAAGTGATTTTCATTATCGTCGGCCAAAAAGTTTGACACAATTCTCGTGCGTGAAGTATTTTACAGCGCTCCAGCTAATAAGGCACTCGCCTTAAGGGCTCGTGCCTTAAACAAAGCTGTCGCGCTGTAAAATACAACTTACACGCACTCGAATGTAAATATCTATTAGAATATTGCGAAGAAAATTTTGACAACCCATAAACAATTGTTACTGTCACTAAAAATTAGTTGTTTGACATAGGGATAGACTACTAGATTAAATTTATTTTAAAAAAATTCACGCTGCAGTCTCTCAGGTTTTATTTTTTTCTGTTTGAACCGTAACAGATATCACAAATTAAACAGAGAGAGAAAAGTTTACTATTGAATGTATCTTTCTGAAAAAAATAAATAATTTTACGTTATCAGCGTGGCCATTAAAAAGTTACGGTCTAATCAATGTTGGGACACCTAAGTTTCATACACTAGTGGTTCACTAATAATAACAAGTATCATCTTAAAAGATGACATAACTATATGAACTGTCATACCAAATTTCATCCAAATCGTATAAAGCGTTCTGTTATTATAAACAAAATTATTTTTTTTTTTTTAGAACTTTGAAGCAGAATTTTGGCTAAATGGTACACTTTCCGGTAGAAGCAAGTTTAGTTAAAACGTCTTATTTTAGCCTCAGGAATCTGTGGTTAAGTTTTATAAGTTTAGAACAATGGGGTATTCCGGTGATATGGAATTAATGCAAAATAATAACTTTTTTCTATAGTTTCCATCTTCATATAGTAGAAAAATATAATAAAACATGTTTAATAAAAAGTTTTAATTCATAATTTAATGTTACAAAATTGGAATTTTTACAGCTCTAGAAACGTCCTTGAAATTTGTGACGTCAACTTGATAATCTGTTGCTCATTTCAAAGTAAATATTTTCGTTTAAAAACACAGATGGTGCCAGTATCTTATTTGGCATTTCGTCCACTTTATAATTATTACTCCTATCTTTACCATAAACAAACACCGAAATACACGCTGCTACTAAAATCATATGTAAACAAGCAAATGGCTGTCATGAACATGTGGATTTAGGCGCTGAAGTTCGTTGCAGATGTTACCATCGAGTTGACGTCATAAGCGCGCCATGATAAGAAAATTTGAATTGCGATGAAATTTTTTAAAATTCATATCTCATGTGATGCATACATTTTCTTACTCAAAGTTAGATATTCAGAGTCCTACTGGTCTGTACTAAGGTAAAAAAATATTTTTAAAAAATGTCGGAATACGCCATTGTGACTGCAAAACAAATATGACAGTTCAAATATTTTTTCATAACGTCATTGCCGAACGGGTTGTATATAGTAATTTCTAAATTTGAATCGCGAATTGGTGTTTTGTGGCGCTAGCCTGGCTGAACGCGAGCAATGAAACGAGGTAATCAGCCTTATTCTGGTGTCCATGGTATTGAATACAATATTGTATAAAATACCATTATTGTTTTCAATACAATAATTTTCCGAAATGGTATTCCGGTAACCATTGGTTTCAATACAATGTTGTTTCCAATACAATAATTATATTCTATACGATATGGTATGAAATTAGTATTCAGGTAACCATTTATTATTAAAACGTCATTGTATACGAAGCAATTATCGTATAGATTCATGGTTTTGGTAAAGTTAAATTTTAGTTCGCGTTATGAACATTGTATAGTAGAAAAGTTTTACTATTTCATGAAATTAATTCGGTAACAGTATTTTTTTGGAATGTTTAGTGAAAAAATAGTAAGTAATAAAGAAATGATAATAATAAAAACAGATGATATTGGTTTTATTTTAATTTTTGACATGCTCGAAAATGAATCGGTAAGTTATTAATTAATAAAAATGTAATTTGTTATAAAAAATATTTTTATTTAGACATGATTTACGTATAAATAGAAGAGTTTTGGGTGATGCTAGTGATCCCTTAACTCTTTCAGAGAATGTGTTCAGTAGCATCTTCAGGCTATCGCGGCAGTTTCTGATTTCATTATAGAATTGGATCCATTCTTTCCTGCTCCGGAACGTGAAGAAATTGCGAGTCCTACAAATATAAAGATACTAAAAGCTTTACAATTTTATGGTCAAGGAATCTACCATCAGTTGGCCAAGATTTTTAAATTTCTATGAGTCAGGCGTCCGTTAGTCGCAGCATAAAAGAAGTGACACAAATTATTGTCGAACATCTGAGTTTGTAGTACGTTTTGAGGCATCCCTGGGGTTAATTTTTCTGTTCGTAATAAACTGTTCTTTTCGTAATAATATAAATATATTTCTACTTGGCTGGTAGTTGCAGAATTTGTAGATACTGATTAAAAACCCGTATCCCGCGACGATTACGCTTCTGCATAGCCCATTTCAAAGTACATTTTAATCTTGACTGCTGTCAATTTCATCTTCAAATTGTTTTCCAAAATTTTATCTTCACATATTTGTATATATTTCTTGTATTTCTTTCTTTAGCTTTTGATATTACTTTTATACTCGTTTATACTACTCGTAATTGTTGGATACGATAAATAAATAAATAAATTTGAAGTTGTCTTTTAGAAACCTTCTTTTAAGATGAACTCATGATTAGACTACACTATTACACACAAATTTCTCTTTGACACAAACACTTTTGTCATTCTCTAACTTCAAAATGTAAGCAAATGCTAGGTTAGGTGTCCGTCAGTGTTACCAATTGTCGCATGAAATTCATCATATTTATTTAATAAAATTTATCAATATACAAATTAATATTTGCTTTATTTTACTTCAAATATCAATCCTGCGAATGTAAATGTACTAACATTGTGAAATTTATTTATTTAAATAAAATAATATTAAGATTTTATTACAATTTTCTATAGAGTGACATCACTGCAAACAGGTGAATACAATATTGTATTCATTGCAATACCACTTTCATACGATTACAATGTGGACACCAGAATACCAAATCTATACGATGTCTTATAGAACATTGAAATCATTATTGTATAGATTACAATACTGATTCGGATACAATGGTCACCAGAATAAGGCCGATTAACAATGAGCCTGTTTCACATTTTTCAAAAAATATTTTAAATGAAAGTTTATGGAATGATTTTCTTAGTAATAATTTTTATTTTAATAATTTGTTGTTATTTGTGGAAATAATTAAATAAAAGGATTGGCGTCCTGAAAAACTACCCCCCACTCCTGTGACGTAGAAGCACATACATTACATCATTAATAGCCAATAGGGAAATAGTTTTTCCATCACCTACGTTTATTCATATTATTTATATAGATAAACGTAGGTAAAGTTTGTCACATATTAATAACAAAATCTTTTAATTTGACATTTGACGCTGACATTGTTCATTGTAATTGAATAATAAAGTAATAATGGCTAATTCAAAATACACTCAAGCTAAGTCGGACAATTTACTGAAGGTCGATAGCTAGATGACGGCTGAATTTATATTAGAACGATTGTTTTACTGCTACCGAAATAAGGGGTGTTAAAGAGTTGAGGTAAAATAAAATATAAAAACTGAATTTACTATATAAATTGATAATATATTTTACTTTAAAGTTCTGGTCGTGATTCTTACATTGAATCTGCTATAGGATATGTAGATCTATGTCGAGAAAAAAATATTTGTATGAACATAAAGTGAAGCTACAAAAATACACTGTTATCGTGAAGGTGGATGAAAGTTGAAATGATGAACATGAAGACACGATTTTTCTGACAAATTATCTTCGACCTACTGCTTCTAGCCACAATTTTCTTTTTTTTGCATCTTTTGCAAATTTATAAACTCTATAGTAGGTTTGTTCCTAACAGTATTTTTGTAAGAAGGCACAATACAATATCGTAAATTAATCATTTCATTTTGAACTTTTTATTACTTACATATTATACAACTTGAATCAATCTAAAAATTTGACATTTGTTTGACAACTTTGACAATACACTTGACACCTTAGAACCGCTGAAGATGTATGTACTCTGACGTCACATTCTGTTTCAGATCACGTGACTTATTCAAAATTTTATCCAAATTTCAAAAATTAATTGTAAAATATCTAAAGGATATTTCGTGATATTTTCAAATTTGAGGCTCTTTAAAGAACAATATCTTTTAAAATTTAATACTTAGAAGTCATATACAAATTCTTACAACAGCCCTATTAAAGCAGGGGTTATATTTTCCAATAATTTGAATGTATATTTTACCTTGCTGCGGGGGCTGTCTTCTCTGGGCCTGATCGCCAGCGCCTAGTTGCATCTGTTGCATTTGAGCCGTGGGGGGCTGTACCTGCGGCTGTTGTGGTGCCATAGCAGGCTGCTGGGGAGCACGGCCAGGAGGTCCTGCTCCAGCACCTATATGTAAACAAATTAAATACAATAAGTGGAATTCATTGCTATGGGAGAGTTTCTTTATTCAACAACTATTTATGCGCTGAATTCCATCAGAAATTGAAAATGACGTCACGATGAATAGCTGATGGATCCGATGGATAGCCGCTGCGACCGAATAAAGAAACGGGGTGCTGAAAAGTGCGACGAATCTCCTAACCTTAAATATCAACTGACAGTTAACCACAAGTTAACAGCTATAGAAAATTTTATGGTTAAAAGAATCGTCGCTCTACAGTGTGTCCCATTTAGAAGTGCCACCATTGGGATCTCGAGAACTATAAGAGAAACGATGTCGGTTAAATGGAACTTTTTGTGCGCCTTTGGGAGGCCATCTCAGATGTGCTTTTATTTTTCTAATTCTCATAGGGCACTAGATAATGAAGAAAAACTGATTATTGCTGATTTTTTTCTTTTTCAAATAACTTCTAAACAATTAATAATTGAGAAAAAAGTTTCAAATATAAAAGATAGATATTTTTATTTACTAACCAGTGGCGTAAGGAATAAATTTTTATATCTGTAAATTTTTGAGATATAACACAAACTTATATTTTTTTAAATGGAACTCATATCTGATTTTAGTCTCAAAAAAATCATTATTTTTTTCTCTTTTCGACGATGTAAGGGTTATTATGTTTTATATTTGTTTTGCCTTCAAAATTATTATTTTTTCCTTATTTTGTATTAAATTTACAATTATTTTGAAAATATTGGTAGATTTCTATTTAGAAATACTCATTGTATCAAATTAATTTTTATAATATTTTGTATCAGGTCGCCCTTGGCTCATTATAGTGTAATTTGTAATTATGAGTCTAGAATAAAAATATTAAGTAATAAAGGCATAAAACAAATTATTTTGATCAAATACAATATAATAAATAAAAATAATAATGTTTTTTTTTTGGAAAATAATAAGAAAACTCAGGAAAATAAAGAGAAAAATTAAATTTTAGTAGCGAAACAAATATAAAACATAATAACCCTTACATCATTGAAAAGAGAAAAAAATATTGATTTTTTTGAGACTAAAATCAGATATGGGTTCCATTTAAAAAAATATAAGTTTGTGTTATATCTCTAAAATTTACGGATATAAAAATTTATTTCGTACGCCACTGGTTAGCTAATAAAAATATCTATATTTTATATTTGAAACGTTTTTCTTAATTACTAATAGTTTAGAAGTTATTTGAAAAAGAAAAAATCAACAATATTCAGTTATTCGTCATTATCTAGTGCCCTATGAGAATTTTTGGAAAAACAAAAGCACATCTGAGATGGCCTCCCAAAGGCGCACAAAAAGTTCCATTTAACCGACATCGTATCTCTTATAGTTCTCGAGATCCCAATGGTGGCACTTCTAAATGGGACACACTGTATTGCAATCATCAGATTCTTCATCAAACAATGAAGAATTTGATATGGAAGTCATAATGATAATTTGATATGGGGTCCCGTGGTCGCGAACCTGGGGGAACCGGGTTCGATCCCGACCGGCGCCAAATATTTCCAATTTTAAATGGCACAAAAGTGACCCCTGTGGTGCACTCTCCACACCAGCTATGAGTGTCCGTGAGGTGACGCCTGGTAAGCGCCCACACGGTAAAATATATCGTCATCATTACCGATGTCTACATGTGTTGTAGATAATGGCACACCCAGAAATGGGTAATATGCCGTGATGATATATTTATTTATTTATTTTAATGATAATAAATTCATCTATATCTATAACCATCTCCTTTCCGTTGTGGACGAGATATAATGTTTTCTTACTTGAATCATGCATTTGGTTTTCTTTGCATAATCGCATAAACCGGAAGCATGAAACAAATGCAAATGTCAAAATATAACCTAAAAACATTTTGTTAGACCCCCCACTACCGATCCATCGGAAATCATAAAATCTATCGGTAGTCAAAGCCGATGATGATTTGTAATTGATTTTTTCATTTGTTTCGTAACAAATTTTATTTTTTCACCCCAAAAAAATAATAATTCAAGTTTTATTCATGTTTAAAACAAAAGAAAGTAGACTTGTTATACATCGTTGAAAAGATTAGAAAATAAGCAAAAAGATGAGACTATTTTCAACATATGTTTCTAATAAAAAAAATTATGTTGCTATTATACCGGGAGTTTATTTTATCAGTAAACATAGGGTATATCATTGCCATTCATTGGTATGAATGTTTGACAGCAATGTATTGAAGCGTTTATTTTATGAGTAAACATAGACGTTTAACATGGGAATCAGTTTTTTGTAAATACAAAGGTCTGCCAATAAATCAAGCCATGCTGTTGAACATGATAATAGTACATTACATCTTGTACATGATTTAATATTAATTACTTTAATAATATTGCAAAAATTCCAATAAATTACAGAAATTGTCAAATAAATAATTGTTTCAGTTTTTTATTATGCAATATGAAAAAATTTACAAATGTTTCCGTGGCGCAGTGGTCATAGCAGTAGCGTCTAAAATTTTTGGTTGGGGTTCGATTCCCCATTGGGGTAATTATTTTATTTTTATTTTTTACATAAAAATTGTTGAACTTTTAAAAATCAGTGTATATTTCCATATTACAATAATTTAAAAATAATAATAACATTGTAATAAATAAAGAGAATATGATTGAGAATAATTGATTACAATAATCAAAATATTGATGTAATAACAATGCATTGTATTTTATTTGATAAATACAGTAAAGACATAATATCTACACAAATTTATTATATTTCAGTTATTTTTATTAATATCAAAGGATATACAATGCATTGTTATTGCATCAATATTTTGATTATTGTAATCAATTATTCTCAATCATATTCTCTTTATTTATTACAATGTTATTATTATTTTTAAATGATTGTAATATGGAAATATACACTGATTTTTAAAAGTTCAACAATTTTTATGTAAAAAATAAAAATAAAATAATTACCCCAATGGGGAATCGAACCCCAACCAAAAATTTTAGACGCTACTGCTATGACCACTGCGCCACGGAAACATTTGTAAATTTTTTCATATTGCATAATAAAAACTGAAACAATTATTTATTTGACAATTTCTGTAATTTATTGTAATTTTTGCAATATTATTAAAGTAATTAATATTAAATAATGTACAAGATGTAATGTACTATTATCATGTTCAATAGCATGGCTTGATTTTTTGCCTAACACTTTGTATTTACAAAAAACTGCTTCCCATGTTAAACGCCTATGTTTACTCATAAAATAAACGCTTCAATACATTGCTGTCAAACATTCATACCGTAACTATGGCAATGATATTCCCTATGTTTACTGATAAAATAAACTCCCGGTATCTTGAGAATTAAGTTTTGAAAAAATCTAATTACACCACGTTATTTTATGTAAAAAAAAACTGTATAAAAATTATCTAAACATTTTTTCTGTATCTCCCGTAATAAGCGAGATATGAAGTATTTTCAAAATAAGCGAAAATCAAGTTTTAGCCTGTAGCTCAAAAATAAAAGACGATCGTAAATTCCAGTGGTGCCTATTACAGTTGTCTCAAAAAGTTGGCCCATAAAGACCTGCATCAATTTTCTGCAGCGTGGTTAATAAAAAGTAAAAAGTTTTTCATATAAAGAACTCGAATTTGTTCCACCCTGTACACTCATACTCAGTACCTATTGTTGTAGGAAAAATATTTTATGTAACTCGCGAGTAATAGTTATTTATGTATTAAGAGGCTTTTATGGCCTGCGGCGGGATTTTGAGCTCGAGGCGTAAGCCGAGGGATAAAAACACATCAAAGGCTATAAAAGCAAGTTACGCTCGTAGTACATACAAAACTTTATGCACGAACGAAAATTTTCAAATTATGAGTGTTAGAAAAATTGTATTGAAAAGAATTTGTCCTCGTACATCCAGTATCTAGTGTTGCTATGAAAGCGAAAAACAACAGTTTGTTTGTTTATTAGTTCTGTCATTTGAGTTTTATTTTGTGTATCTTCGTGCTTTCCATATAAATATAACAAAATTAATTTTAATTTTTCATTAAAGAATATAAAAATTTTCGATTTGTAATAAAAACTTTTCATGTTGCCTGTTTAAATTGTTTATATTGTAGGTTATAATTTGGTTTGACGTTTCATTATAGCCCGGCGGGCTATAATGAGGCCCGCGTGCTATGAAATGACGTTTATGTCAAAGAAATTCGTGTCTAATTGTCAAATTATGATATACCCAAATCATTCAAGCAGCCAATGCTCGTCATTAATAAAAATTGAATAAAAGTAACTAGATGTGTGACGTCATGTACTGCTATGTTTGCAGAGGTTTTAGAATCTTTATGAAAGGAGTTTTACAGATTGCAATCTATATTATCGACATATTTATGAACTGTCACATCTACAAAATAAATACTATATTTTCATCACTGTCCATTTCTATTTAAATTATTTTATAATACTAACCTTATTTATACTTATGTATGCCATATGAAGGCATTAAATAAAAGTGAGCCGAATTTAAAAGAAATATACCGAATTCGTCTGATTGATTAGAAGTGCTGTCTTTGGCAGATTCACAGATTTTGTGTTTGCCTTAACGGTCACGTTGCGTTTAACATTACTTTATTATAAATACACCTTTTCAACGCACAAAAATGTTTCAAACACGATACAAATATTTTTAAAATAATAACTTTGACAGGATGAACATACAAATTATCCATGTTGCCAACTATAGCAACAATTAAACAAATAATATAACGTTGATGTACATTATTTATATATTATTCATGTCATATTCGATAAGTATTGAACTCTACTATTCATCTTAATAGTAATTATATAAGGATATACACTTTTTGACGGTTAAAAATGATTGAAATTTTATTTCATTTTTCACTATTAGTGATTTTAATGCATTAAGGTTTTTACACTAAAGGTGTATTTATGCAGCTTACATTTTATTTTACTTTTTTTTTTCTTTTTCGCTTTTACTTTTACTTTAAGTTTGGTACTTTATGCAGTTACTTTAAAGCCTTCAGTACACATGCGCAGATGTGATTTTTCTGGCATATCAGTTGTCATAAATGTAAACAGATAATAATTATAACCTGTCAAAATGGACACAAATGTAATATTTTGTACATATGCAGTATTACTTGCAGCTTTACACATTTTCTAATTTTTACAATCTAACCTACACAAAAACAAATAAATACACCACACACTGACTTTTATAAAGTAAAAGAAAAATAAGAGGTAAAATAAAAAGTAGGCTGCATAAATCCACCTTAAGTGATGACGTGCATTGGCTGCTTGAATGCATAAATAGTATTTTTATCTCGTGCTAATTTCCATATGAGGCGCAACTCGACCAAAATCGTACTATTTTACACACTTATTCCATAAATAACTATTTTCCGTTTTAGTTCCTTTCTATTTAATATTACAAACAAATAATGTAACTCACCACGTCCACGTCCTCTACCCCTTTGACCGGGCTGCCCTCTTCCTCCAGGTTGCTGTTGCTCTTGCTGCATCGGGGGACTTTGCGCCCTTCCATAAGCTTGCTGTGGTTGCTGCGGTTGTTGTTGTTGCTGCATTGGGGGACCTTGTCCCCTTCCATAACCTTGTTGCGGTTGTTGCTGTTGTTGTTGCTGCATCGGGGGACCTTGTCCCCTTCCATAAGCCTGCTGCGGTGGTGGTTGTTGTTGTTGTTGCACTGGGGGACCTTGTCCCCTTCCATAACCTTGCTGGGGTTGTTGTTGTTGTTGTTGCTGCTGTCCCCTCCAGGCTTGTTGCGGCTGTTGTTGTTGCATCGGGGGAGCCTGACCCCTCCCATGCGGTTGCTGAGGCTGTCCCCTTCCATACGGTTGCTGAGGTTGTTGCTATTGCATTAGGAGACCATGAAGATACATTGATAAAGAAAAAAATTAGAAGTAACGGTAAAATTAATGGCTATGGTAACAAGAAATTATAAAAATTTGTGGTTGATTACAATGATCGACTGTTTGCAGAATGGAAATTTGGAAAATAATCAGACACGCAGTCACGTATGAATTATTATTTTCCTGGACTAAGTTTCGACTGTGACAACAGTCTTCTTCAGGGCTAGAAATAGTCAGTTATGTAAATTAACATGTGGATCCCCTATACGACCCATTGGAGATGTCCAGGTGAAATTAAATAAAATAAATAAATACAGGGTGTTAAAAAATTAGTGACACAAATTATTAGGGCATATAGTACTGACCAAAATGAGTAAGAAAAGTTTAATCAACATAGGTCCGATCTCCAACTGTTTTTGAGAAACAGGCCACTATGTATTAGAATCGATCAAAAACTGACAAAGATAGTGGTCGAACAAAATTTTGTCTATGCCAGTAAATAGACTATAAAAAAACAATAACATTTTATATGACACATTTTTTCACTTTCTAATTGTTACGAAGTTATTTGAAAACTAAATATTGGCCAAGGTCTGCACAACATTTGTCTTAGTAGAATTATTCGATTGTTTTTGAAAAACAAAAACACAACTAAGATAACCTCTGAAAGGTAAACAAAAAGTATCATTTAATCAAAGTCGTAACTCTTACAGTTTTCGAAATAGCAGAGGAAAACCCAGAAAAAACTCATTTTTCACTGCCTTATATCTCGGAAACTATTGAAGATCGGACCCATGTTGATTAATTTTTTTTTTACTCATTTTGCTTAGTACTACTTATATGCCCTCATAATTTTAGACACTTATTTTTTAACACCCTGTAAATAAATATATCAGGTCAAATTTTTAAAATTAATTTTAACTGAAGCGCCACCAACCACATCAAATTTGTAAAACCAACTTTTTGAAAAATGCAAAAAACGTGTATCACGAGTAAATTTTTTTTTCTTGAAAGAAAAAAAATTCTTACTCTTGACTTCAGGTAGGATCACTTTTAATTAATTTAATTTTTTTACTATATCATAAACATGGTATCAAACTTTTACCTCTGCCATTAACCTTACTATTATAGTGCGGGCCACGAATCTTGACCAGAGAAAGAAATGCTCATATCGTGATATTCCATAGACGGCGTGTCAGATAATAGGATAGTTTTGCTCTTTTTGAAAAAATTATATGTTTTAGTATTTTTAAATTAAAGTTTTCCATATTTTTTTATTTCGCATAATTCTTGTTCTTTTCTGAGAAAAAAATAGAGAAAAATAAATATTTTTTCTCCCGCTATACGTGGCGTCACGTGTTTACCTTCCGCTGCGAACGAGTTTCGACATTGTTTCTCTAAACAATGTCGAAACTCGTTCGAAAAATTGTGCTATCTCTTTCATTCAGAGGAATGAAAGAGATAGCACAATTTTTCGTTATGTTGGTCTTGCGGGGCAAGGGGAACTTGTTTACATTCCGTTGTTTGGTAGTTGTCAGTTTTGTTTTTTGTGTATTTGATAGTCAGTTTGCTTACTTCTTTGTTTTTCGTAGCCTCATTTTGTGTCTTTTGGAGTATTTATACAGGTATGTGATCAAAGATTATACATGAAAACAAGGTTATGTTACTTGTTGTGACATTTAATGTTTACTGTTCAAATACGACACCAGCGCTTCAGCGATTTACGGATAAAACATGTGACGTCCCAGCGGAGAGGTTGATTCAAAGAGTGCGGAATTTTAATTAGCATTTTATAAATATATAAGCAATAATTGTTATTTTTTATCGTATTATGCGTGACTTATTGTATAAAGATATTTATTTTATTAAAATTCGACACATGATAACTACCCCATTATTACAGTAACTTTGTAGTTCTAACTCATTTGTGTACGCTCGTGATCAGAGTATAAACAAAACAGTAGTCGTAGCACGCACTTTAGAATTCTATCAAAAGACGCATTTGTTTTCGCTTTTCGCCACGAAGCGAAAATTTGGTAGCATGCGTTTCTCAAAATATTCGCCTGCAAGCGTACGACTTGAAGCGAAAATATCAAAGTAACGTCATTATTTTGCCACAGTTCTATTCAAAGCCAATTTACATGCAGGGTGTCTCTTAAATAGGGGGACATGGCATAACCACAGATTAGTGAGGCTAAAATAAGACGATATAACCAAACTTGCTTCTACCGGAAAGTCTACCATTTAGCCAGTATTCTGCTTCTAAGTTCTTAAAAAAAAATAAATTAATTTTGCTTATAATAATCGGACGCTTTATTCGATTTGGATGAAATTTGGTATGACCCTTCATATGGTTATAAGTCATCTTTTAAGGTGATACTTGTTATTATTAGTGAACCACTAGTGTATGAAACTTAAGTGTCCCAACATTAATTAGACCGTAACTTTTTAATGGCAATGCCGATAACATACAATTATTTTTTTTCAAAAAGATACATTTAATAGTAAACTTTTCTCTCTCTCTCTCTGCGTAATTTGTGATATCTGTTACGGTTCACACAGAAAAAAATAAAATCTGAGTGTCTGCAGTGCTAAATTTTTAAAATAAATTTAATCTAGCGGTCTATCCAAATGTCAAACACCTAATTTTCAATGACAGTAACAATTGTTTTACGGGTTGTCAAAAATTTTCCTCGCAATATTCTAAAATTAGTAACATCCGTTTGTTCGGCCTAATAATATTTTACTACCATTATTATAAATAAGATGATTACATATCTCAGCTTACTCCTAAACAAGTTGTGAAGATTGACAACTCGTTACTGTCATTAAAAATTACTTGTTCGACATTTGGATAGACCGTTAGATTAAATTTATTTTAAAAATTTAGCAGTGCAGACACTCAGATTTTATTTTTTTCTATGTGAACCGTAACAGATATCACAAATTACACAGAGAGAGAAAAGTTTACTATTGAATGAATCTTTGTGAATAAAAAATATTTTTACGTTATCGGCGTGGCCATTAAAAAGTTACGGTCTAATTAATGTTGGGACACATAAGTTTCATACACTAGGGGTTCATTAATAATAACAAGTATCACCTTAAAAGATGACTTATAACCATATAAACTGTCATACCAAATTTCATCAAAATCGGATAAAACGTTCTGTTATTATAAGCAAATATTAATTTTTTTTTGAAGAACTTTGAACCAGAATTCTGGCTAAATGGTAGACTTTCCGATAGAAGCAAGTTTAGTTAAATCGCCTTATTTTAGCCTCAGGAATCTGTGGTTAAGCCATGTCCCCCTATTTAAGAGACATCTATATAATTTATACATTTATTATATGCGACTGTCATAATATTTTTTATTTTAATAGTATAAAATCCAATAATTTCCGAATCAAAAAGCCAATATAGAATTCTAAAGTGCGTGCTACAAAGATTCGTAAAAGTAAAATCGTATTCGCCTGCTTTCTATGATAGAATTCTAAAGTGCATGCTACCACTACAGGATTTATTACGAACACAAATTGCACAGACCAACTACCAATATAAGAAAGGCTATGTTATATTAGGTATGTGGAAATTAAATTAATCTTATTTCGTGTGGATTTAAACGGAGCACATAAATTGGACAGTGATATTTTCCATAGGTCATCTTTCGTGTCTCGGACTATACTTCTACCGTTACCACTAATATTTGATTGTGACCCTTACTTGCGGCTGTTGCTGTTGCATCGGCGCTCCTCGCCCTTGCGGTGGCTGTCCCCTTGGTGCTCCCCACGCGGTTTGCTGCGGCTGTGGTGCTTGCGGCAGTGGGGCATGCCCTGGCGGCGCTTGTCCCCTCGGAGCGCCCCAAGCGGTTTGCTGAGGCGGCGCGGCATGTTGCGGTGGGGGTTGGCCCCAGGCGGCTTGTTGGGGGGCGGGGGCAAAGCCCGGAGGTGGTTGGGCCGGGGCAGTCTGTGGTGTAGGAGGGGTGGATTCGCGGGGTTGATCCTGTTGTTGGGGTTGTTTCTGCTTACCTTTACGTTTGCCCTGGCCCGGAGCGGAGGCCTGAGGCGTTGGGACATCAGCTGGTTGTGCGGGTTGAGCCTGCACCTAATAAATAAATACCATGTTATTTACAGTTAGTAATATGGTAATGGGGTATTCCGACATTTTTTAATAGCTATTTGTGTATTAAGGGTGCGTTGAAAAAACAGCGCCATGAGGTGATGTTGGGTTAATTAGGAACTATTTCTTAAATATAAAAGTGTTTCACAGATGGCTCTGTGTCTGCAGGTTTGGACCTTAGCTAATAACTTAAACTTCGGGGCGCGCGCAGGTCTAGCGCAAAATATTTGAGGGGTAAAATAGAAGGGTGCAACAAATTATTCTTATACAAGCTGTCACGACATTTGTTGTCAAATAGAAAAAATACAATTATGGCACGAAATTTATAATATTTACCTGTCAAATCACTCTATTCATTATGGGTGGAATTCAGTGGGTTGTATTAAGGTCTGTATTAAATCTTGTATTAAGTATATGGCAACATTGTAATATTTTCCGCATGTATCAATGAGATTCAATGGTGATTTAGAAATTTTAGCATAGGGAAAAGTAATATAGATATCCTTTAGTCAAATAAGGAAGTATTATTGTAAATAAAAGGTGTAAAAGGAAACTCATTATTGCAAAATTAGGTTAGAAATATGTCAAATTTTATGTGTCAAATATTTCATACCTGAATATTAATGAATTTCAAAATATCTCAACCACCGTTTTAATCAGTTTTGACATTTGTCCTTTTTTTCTTACTTCTGTTAATAATATTTTTTCTTTATTTGATCCTTTGGTCTCTCACTTTTTTCTGACAGGAATTACAAAGTTGCCAAAATATTTTTGACAAAGGACTGTTTTAGCTTAAAACACGCTAATACAACCCACTGAATCTCACCCTATATGAGTAATTATGCGCGCTATTTTTCATATTCTGTGTTACCGGCCACTCAAGTGTGCTGCCATCCTACGGGAAAAGCTTACACTACGCACAGTGACAAAACTGTAAAATATTATAAATTATTCTATTTTTCACCTCGAACGAAATAAACCATTTTAGACAAATTTAGAGCAAAACTTGCAAAAAACATTATTTATTTAGTTAGTCTATAATAATAACTATCACCTAAAAGTGTTTTTGTTATAAGGAGAAGGCAAATTAGAGAAATAATTTTTTTATATTTTGTAATAAATTTTTTAATTTATTTAAAATAGTTTTAAATAATAGTCCAAAAATAATCATGAATTTTGATGTATAATACAATATTCTGTGTTCTTTCAACAGGCTTTAAATGATAAATCTTTAAATACTCTATTCGAAACGCACCCTTAAGAGCGCAAAATGCGACATTGCCGATTGAGAGGTTGTTTCCGCGCGACGAAAAAGCGCGACATTCTCTCGAAATCGATAGTGTCCATTTGCGCTCGAAACACACACAAGATTTTTTCTACAGTCGCCACAATGGGGTCCTCCACCATAACAAAAAAAATATCTGATGTGGGCACCACATGACTTCCTTGTACGCCTTTTACATTATACATATTTTGTTAATAAATAAAATATATGTATGTTATAACAGACCCAATCATAAAATTGCACGTATTTGACATAATTTGACATTGACATTAAATTCTTTATTTTTTTTGTTATTTTTTTTAAATTTACATATCTCGCTTATACAAAGAGCTAATTTAATCATACTTGATGTTTTCGACGCAGAATTCAATTCTCTAAAACTTTTATTTGAAGTATTAATTATTATAATCAAAATAACACAATTTTTTTCAAGAAAAACTGATAACAGCTTCACGTATCACTTCCGGTTAGACTATTTTAACCAAAATCTATTATGTTATTCTCATTGATACAAAAGTATTATACACCAAATTTGAAAAGTTTTGGATTATATTTTAATATAGTTTTTCATTAAAATCTATTATAGGCTTCAAGTAAAGTACCACTTCCGAAAGTTATGTAATGACCAAAAAGGGAGGTGCACAACTAGATGTTATAACAGTCCTAAATACAAAATTTTAACTTTCTACGGCTTTCCGTTTTTCAGTTATGCGAGATACGTACGTACGTAGATACGTACGTACGTACATACGTACATACATACATACATACGTACGTACGTACAGACGTCACGTCCAAATTAGTCAAAATGGATTCAGGGATGGTCAAAATGGATATTTCCGTTGAAATCTGGAAACCGAAATTTTTCGTGATTACAATACTTCCTTTACTTAGTACAAGGAAGTAATAATAAAATGTACACTTTATACTTACAGTACTGCTCAATAAATAACGATTGGCTAATACAAAAGATACGGTTTAAACTTAAAAAGGCTTTTAAATGATTATATCGTTACATTAGCCATCTATTCCATAAAAAAAACCAAATTAGAGCGTGGAAGCAAGGATTTGTGATGATTTGATGAGTTTTTGTAGCAAAATGTGTGGTTAGTTGTCACGCCTGTCACACTGAAAAAATTAACAAATATTTCAAGGAATTTGTGATTATATAAACATGTATGTGCATTGACTGACTTCTCACAATTATTTAAGTAACGAAATAACTAATAACTTTATTGTAATCAAAATAAATAGTTAACTAGAGATCAGACGTCAGTACGACTCGCAACTATCCTGTCGCCATCTGTGTACAATCATTCCTATTACTAAACATAACTGTTCACACAATTTATTTTATATTTAATTTTATTTTATCGTTATTTTCCATTCTTCTTGAGTTTTTATTCAATCTAATCTAAGCATTTTATACTTTCGTTTTTGTAAATGAATGCCCTATTTCATTTTCACAGCAGTGTGGCATTTTGTTAGGTTATGTTAAATACCGACAGAACATATGTCAAATTGACTTGTGAACGTGATAAATGTGTAATTACAGTACCATTAGTTCCTAACTAAACATTTTCATTAAGAATGTAGACAAGTGACATTTCTCAACATTGTATATTTAGAAATTTGGACAGCGAGCGTTTTTTCTACTGTCGCGCATGAGCGGCAAAGTGACATTCTGCGTTGACAAAAGAGAGCGCAAATGGCTACTTTCTACAGTGACTGTAGAAAAAAATATTTTTTTACATTAATACAGAGCAGTAGGACTCTGAATATCTAACTTTGAGTAAGAAAATGTATGCATCACATGAGATATGGATTTTAAAAAATTTCATCGCAATTCAAATTTTCTTATCATGGCGCGCTTATGACGTCAACTCGATGGTGACATCTGCAACGAACGTCATCGCCTAAATCCACATGTTCATGACAGCCATTTGCTTGTTTACATATGATTTTAGTATAGTGAAAATGAAATGGCAGAAGAACTACGTCATAGATCAGAAAAAAATTTTATAAAATGAAATATAACTTGTAAAAATTATTTATTTTTAAATACAGAAGAAAAATACTAGTATTAAGAAACGTATATATTAATGAAATTTACAAGTATTTTTAAGTTAATCTCTTTTTCTTTTACGCAATTTAAAATTATTTGAAATAATTGTAATTCATTTTTATACCGGTACGTTGGCATGACAATGTTTACATTAAATTTTACATCGATCGAATATCTGTCCTGTCACTATTGTTACTTGGTTGTCAGTTTACATTCATATAAAGCTTAAAAAAACAAATTTCAGAAACTAACCTTGTCATAAACTATTTCGAATGGGAATTGTGGGCCATTAATTCCGTTGAAAGCCGTTCAAAAGGTTTTATTTTCAAATATTTCTCTCGTTATCAATCTTTAAACTATGTATTTTTAGAGAGGAGCAAATGCCCTGCAAATAAGCAAATCTTGACAAACAGATATGGGCACCCGTTTCAGAATGACAGCTAGTAATCATGTACATAACTTACAAATGTCATAAATTTTAATTCAAAATATCAAGATTTTTTAAGTTCACGTGGTTTCTTTGTCACCAGGTGCGTAGACTTTACATGGCGAGTTAAATAAATCACACGAAATTTGGAATGAAAAATATTGACATTTGACATCTATGTATTGTAACGATTTCAAAAATCGTTACGCGGTTTTTTTCAAAATCTTAGTGTTCAATTTGATTAGCGACATATTTTGTGTTTCCGCGTGATTGAACGGTACCCGGAGCACATGTTGTCAATTCACTTCACTTCGACCCGAGTCGTGTTCTTGGACGTGTCGGAGACTATGCGTGTGTGTTGACTGTATTTTTCCAAATTTTGCTGTGATATTTTTTTTATCTTGTATCATCGGCGTTATGATACACTTTTGTTATCTTTTATTCATTTATTTGGCTAGTTTAACATCTGATTTGGTAAGTTTCAATTATATTTTTTTGTTCCTATCAGTTGTTTGTCAAAATTTTACATCCACCGTCAGCACATGCCGTAGCTGCACCGCCAATAACTCGAACGGCTATCGCCTCACATTTGGCTTATGGTTATTCAAAATTAAGGTTTTTTTGTAATACGAGGCGATAATAGTTTTTCTGTTTAACTATTACTTTTTATGCTGAACCAATAACCAGTACGGTTCACCGGTCCCCAGCGTTTAACGCTTTCACTTTTGCTTTAAATTCCCTTTTTTGTCTCGTAATATTCTGCTTAACTTTTTATGTTTTTGGCATCCTTCCAAAACATGGTTGTAGCGCCGAGTTTGGCGCATTCAATTTTTGTGAGTACACCATACCTATAGTAATTCTGTATCGCTTTATTTTTAATTATTTTTCGGGATTTAATATTTTTAATGGGATTAAAAATTAGCTATTTGTCATGTTTTTTTCATGGTTCAAATTTATATAAATTATATTTTTTGTCCAATAATTTTTGTCTAAAAATTTATCTCTAAATTTATCTATATTTTTATAATTTTGGCTAAAATTGGTTGGGAAATTTATATAAATTCTTTAATAGGTTTTTGGGATCATATAACAAATTTGTTATTCACTTTTACTACATTTTTATACAGCTCGTTAGCTATCTTATACGGTGGAGTTGGAGACGTGGCTAACGCTGATTTGACGTCACAGTAACACAATTGTATTGTTGCTCGTTCAAGTTTGTACGAGTTTATCTTAAACTATCTCAAAGTATCTTCGACTTCTGGGTAAGCCGTTTATCTATCTTAACTTTTATCTAGTAATTTTTAGGCTACCTAGATTAATAATTTTGTTACTATAAAATTCCGCCGAGTAGAGAATTTTCTCTTAAAGCTAGAGCTCAATCATTTTACTAACCATAAAACCCTATCTTGTTCTAATCTCCTCTCTCACTGTCCACTACAGCTTGGCCAGCTGTTTTCTTGTTTTTTTGTGCACAGTTTTAAAAATAAAATTATTTTTCACAACTAGTTTCATATTTTTATCAAGAATATTTTTACTATACGATTGTTGTAGATACGATTCTTTTGTATTTTTGTACTAAATTTTTTTGTAGTAACGCCTAAAATTTATGGTCTTTTTTTTATGATTTTTCAACGTCCCGGTCCGGATGAGTTGTTTGGATCGCTGGGGCGGGGAATCATCTCCGCAAAGTTCACATTGAGACGAGAGACCGCTTCCGCAAGCTATACACACTCGCTGCCTGAAATTGCCGTTCCTAAAACTTAGAGCGATCACCACTACGCCTAAGCCCTACGTGCTCTGGATGCCACCCTGCGTTTTTTAACGTCACCATCAGCGTGAACCTGCTCTGACGAGAGCTGGACAACGTTTCGGCATATTCAGAGAGAAGGACTTGGCAGATCGTAGCCGTCATCAGCGAGGCGGACTTGGCAGATCGTAGCATCATCAGCGAGGCAGTCGGTCCGAACTACCACGACGCCGTGCGACAGGTTTCCCCCCTCCAGCGGCCCACTCATCTCTAGGATCCATCAGTTTTTTGTAACCCCAAATCAGGTCTTCAACCAGGTGTGTACGACCATATTTTTTTGGGTTGTTTTTTTGCAACTAATAATTTGAATTAAAAATTATCTTAAAAACTATTTACTAAATATTTTAAATAAACTTAAAATTTTATTGTAACTTCTTTTGAATTGTTGTGTCTTCTCTGAACCCGACATAACTGGCGCCCATCATTTCATCCCTGCACAACCACCCTTTAGGAACCCTCGACCTCGCGCAACCACGACCAACCATTGAGCTGCTGAGGGTAAGTGTGACGCGTGATTTTCCCTCAGAAAATCACGTCAAAATTTTTTTGTTAATTTTTACTTTATCTATTACGTCACAGTATGTACATGATTACTCTTACTGTTCTAAATAATTTTCATTCTTTGACCTCGGATTTTCGCCAAACATTTCCAGATTGTCTTCATCACTAGAAGAAAATTCCCCCGATTCATCTCTAGTACAAAATTTAAAATAAAAATATCATAGTGTATCTCAACTCAAATTGAACTTACTTTCATTGATTGTCAAAACAAGTAATTTCTTAAGCGTGGATTATATGATGAAGTTTTTATTTTCAAGTGACTTGAAAAGTGTCTTTATAAGTGACCTTATAAGTTTTTTCACACGATCAAGTTTTGCGTGAATTAAAATATCCAAGTGTCAAAATTTAAGTTATACCTACATTAATTTGTCATCGAATTTTCATTACTTGAATTTTTCATATACAGAATGTAACACGTACACCGACCACTGCCATTATTACCTTTATTATTATAGTTACAAAAAAATACTATAGAACAAAGTTGTAGGGGACCAAGGGGGACATTCTTTCAGAGAAGAAAATATTTTTTTAAACCAGTGGTTCTCAAGTTACAACACAAAGTTATATTTTTTCAAATGGGATTCTACATATTTTTTATGCCTATTCGATAGCATATTTTTTTCTGAATTCAACCATGTATTAGTTTTATATTCTTACATAATAAAAATATTGAAAAAAATGCGATTGAAATTTTAATAAATTTTTATTTTTAATATTATTGTTCAGTAGGCTATGGATGAAAAACGATAACAAAAGAATAAAATATAGCTGCTGTCATATAATAATTGGCGTACCAATTGTTGTAAATTGTAATTCTTTGTGTTTTGAGATTATTTTGTGACAATATGGCTGATGTTTATACAAATGAAGATTTGTATCGTTTATTATTAATTTATGGTGAGTGTAATGCTGGATTTATACAGCGTAAGCCGTAACGTAACGTACCGTACTCTAACGTAACGTAAAAAATAAAACAATGCAAACAAATGTGATAGTTTATACAGCCGTAACCCGTAACGTGACGTATCGTGCTCTAACGTATTAAAATCCCAAAGATCGCCAACTTTTATCTTTCTACGTTACGGTACGGTACGATACGTTGTGTTATTACGAAAATTATTACTTCCCTGTGCTACAATTTGTTTTTATGTGGCTAATGTATGTTAAAGTTTACCTTAATACATTAAATGGAAATAAATATAAAAAATACTGCATTACTAATAGGCTTTTCTTGTGGACAGTGACTGACATGTGTCATGTGTCAAAGTTTATATTAATATTTTAAATGGAAATATATACGAAATATAGTGCATTACCAATAAACTAACTTATTAAATACAATTTTGTCGTACAATTATATCGACTGAGCATGAGCATACTTTTTACGACAAATCATCGTAAAAGGTCTGTATAAAATAGCTTAAAAAAATCACACGTTACGATACGTTACAATATGCCAAAGTACTGTACGTTACGTTACGGCTTACGCTGTATAAGAAGAAAAGCCTATTAGTAATACAGTATTTTTTATATTTATTTTCATTTAATATATTAAGGTAAACTTTAACACACATTAGCCACATAAAAACAAACTGTAGCACAGGGAAGTAATAATTTTCGTAATAACACAACGTATCGTAACATACCGTAGAAAGATAAAAGTTGGCGATCTTTGGGATTTTAATACGTTAGAGCACGATACGTCACGTTACGGGTTACGGCTGTATAAATTATCACATTTGTTTTCATTGTTTTATTTTTTACGTTACGTTAGAGTACGGTACGTTACGTTACGGCTTACGCTGTATAAATGCAGCATAATGAAAATGCCATACAAGCGTGCAATATTTATGCCACGAGATATCCAAACAAACCGCGTCGAGGGAGGTCAGTAATCAGGAGATTAGCACGAAAATTGAAAAACTATGGATCATTTTCACAAAAACGTAAAGGGCAACATCCCGTGAGAAACAATGAAGAAATAGAAATCGCAGTTTTAACTTCTATTGCGCGTAATCCCAATTCATCCACACGCGAAATTGCTCAAGAACATTTTATTTCTAATATGTCCGTATGGCACATTTTGAAAAAGCAACAAATGGGCCATACAAATGGCCCGCTCGTTCCCCGGACATGACACCCCTTGATTTTTTTTTATGGGGATATCTTAAAGATAGAGTATATTCAAAACCAGTAACAACGAAACAAAATTTGATGGACAGTTTTTTTTTTTTTTTTTATTTATTATTCAAAAACCTCTCAACAGGATTAAATCTCAATTACTGAGTAGGTTAACATACACAAACATCCATGCCTTAGTGGGATTCGAACCCAGAACCCCGAGCACACTCATGACTAAGAGGCGTTGCTCTAACCATTGAGCCACCGGAGTTAGGGAAGTTTGCGCTGCTTTGACACCAGAAACTGTAATAAAAGCTACTTCTTCTGTTTTAAATAGAATAGAATTATGCTTAGAAAATAATGGAAATCAAATAGAACATTATTTATAAGGAAGTAATTAACAATTATTAATTTCAACTTAAATTTATCACTCTTGTTTCTCATCCATGGCCTACTGTACAATAATATTAAAAATAAAAATTTATTAAAATTTCAATCGCATTTTTTTCAATATTTTTATTATGTAAGGATATAAAACTAACACATGGTTAAATTCAAAAAAAAATATGCTATCGAATAGGCATAAAAAATATGTAGAATCCCATTTGAAAAAATATAACTTTGTGTTGTAACTTGAGAACCACTGGTTTAAAAAAATATATTCTTCTCTGAAAGAATGTCCCCCTTGGTCCCCTACAACTTTGTTCTATAGTATTTTTTTGTAACTATAATAATAAAGGTAATAATGGCGGTGGTCTGTGTACGTGTTACACCCTGTATAGACATCAAGATTTCAATTACTTCTCTACCCCATTTTGCCATTTTTCTTAATACACAAATAGCTATTGAAATATTGAATTATTATTATGAAAAACATTGCATAAACTTTCATTTATAATACTTTTTACCTCTCGCTAAGAGAGGTATTGGATTCATGCTAAAATTCGCACATCCAGATTTTAGTGAATAAGCACGATTTAAGGCCCATAGAATTTTTTGGAATTTTTTGTTATTGCAAATATTGAAGAACATAAAATTCTCCATCTAATACACTTAAATTTTTTGTTATATCTTGTATAAATTTAGAGATAGACACAACAGATTTTTAAAAAATTTGAATGGTCCATTTACGAATATTTAAATTTCAAATACATGGCCAAAATTACCGAAAAGTTACTCAAATAATAATAATAATAATAATAATAATTTATTTAGGCCCCAAAAAAAGAAACATACAGAAATATGTATAAACCAAGTCAATAATAGATATGTATATAAATATAAGCATGTAGTTTAAAGTTACACAAGAAAAAAAAAGAAAAGAAAAATTTCAAAATTGATTTTCCATGAATTCTTGTATACTATAATAACATTATAATATGTGAATACCTCTGGTTTTGGTTCCTCTTTCTGTGGTTCCTCTTTCTGTTCTTCCGGTTGTTGTTTCTTTCCCTTCTTCTTCTTTCCTTGTCCTTGCTGTTGTCCTTGTTGTGGCTCGCCACCAGACGATTGAGGTTGACTCACTTCAACCGGCACCTAAAATCAAAACAAACATATCGTCATATCAAAATATTTTACAAACTTTAGTTTATGTTAATAACGCATACCTAAGAGAAAAGTCATCACGAAAAAAATAATACTATATTTATATAAAGTATTAATATTAGGAAAAATATTAAATGTATCTTGAACCAAAAATAGAAAAAAATATTTTACAAATTGAATGTGACAGATGACGCGATTATCACTTTTTTGAAATAATAGCACACTATACTTCATTTTACGTAAGAAAATAGCAGATGGCGCTTGAGAGCCGACCGTTTTTAAATGCATTAAATAAATAATTTAAATACTTTTTACCTCTCGCTAAGAGAGGTATTGAATTCATGCTAAAATTCGCATATCCAGATTTTATTGAATAAGCACGATTTAAGGTCCCTAGAATCCGATTATAACATTTTTAAAATGATGTCTGTGTGTGTGTGTGTGTGTGTGTGTGTGTGTGTGTGTGTGTGTGTGTGTGTGTGTGTGTGTGTGTGTGTGTGTGTAGATGTGTGTATGTTTGTGTGTGTGTATGGATGTTGGAGGGACGATTCCTCAAAAACTATAATACTTAAAAAATATTTAACTGCAGTTTCTTCAATCTGACATTCCTGGGAAGAGCTGAAAAGGTTTTGGTAACAATTGAACAACCGGAAGTAGTAGTTTCTTAAAAAAATTCTTCAAAATATAATTTTTTGGGAGTTTTTTTTATTAAATATTGAAGAACATAAAAATCTCTATCTAACGCACTTAAAATTTTTATTATATCTTGTATAGATTTAGAGCAGGGTTGGCCTGATTTAAATCATTTGATTTAAATCATGATTTAAATCTTGATTTAAATCAACTGATTTTTTTTTAAAAAATCACTGATTTTTATCACAGATGAAAAAAAGATTCAAATTGTAATAAAAATGAATTTATTTACTACAAAAGTATAAATAACAACAATCCATATTGGATTGTATTCGAATTCTAACAGATTACTGATTAGATGTTTTGAGTTTTGACCTATTTTATTTAGGTATGTATTGTTTAAAAAGACGCCCGCGCCTGGGTACGATATATACTAAATTTATGCAAAAATTCAAATGCATCTTTTGGGATTTATTACAGATTTCGTTTTCATTTATGAAATAAAATATTTATATTGGTTTTAAAACAATTTAAAAAGTACAATAACACCACTAGATCTTTAAAAATAAAAAAATCAAAGACTAATGATTTATTTGATTTTTTTAAAAAAATCAATGATTTTTGATTTTTTTAAATAAATCATGATTTTTTCCAACCCTGATTTAGAGATAAAGACTCTATAGTTTATAGAGTACACTAATCGCAGAGGCCAAGGCACTAAGGAAACCAGTTGACAAATTCCAATGTTTATAACATGACACATGTCATTGTCAAATATCAACAGTTTTAGTGACATTCTGATAGCTTTTTCTGGGAAGTATATTTAACTTTTCTTATTGTTTTATTAATTAAATATTTGAAATTATAGGTAAAATTGTGGTAAAATGCATAAATCCATCAGAAATACCGCTAATCTTGTTAATGAATTGAAACAATCTTTGACATTTAGAAACTTGGTCATACAATGAAAAATAGATATAAATAGAATTATATGTGTGCAGAAGACATGTTAAATATAATAAAAAAACAATATTTGGGTAATGTTCTGTAAGATTTTGTTATAAAACGACGGTTCGAAAGCGAAGCGCAATACAATACTTATATAGCCTAATATGGAGATGGCAAGAGGTCTTGTGCTGGCCACAACAGATTTTTTTATATGTTATTCTTCATGAAAATTTATATACAGGGTGTTATGTAAGTAAGTGTTCAACGCTTAACCCATTGTAGAATTGATCCCAAAGATAGTAAATCTGGCAATAATTTTTATTTAACATACTTTCTACAAGAACTAGAGGCCTTTAAAACTGACCAATCACGTCATAGTTCAAAACTTTATAAAAAAGTAAAAATCAATGTGTTCTTTGGAAAAAATGTGATACCTGTCACAAATGACATAATATCATTGACGTCTATTTGAAAATAACTCTCTGTACCGTCTTACAACAGCACGACTATTTTGTAATGTCTCGCCACAGAATAGACATTCATACAGAAGCAACAGTCAGAGAGAGAAACGAAAATTAGAGAGAGAAAGAGTATGCCAACAAATTTAAAGGGCTAATCGGATAAAATCGGATTGTTTCGACATATCTTCGTACCTTACGATTCTTTATTTTTACCTCCCGCTACCCTTGGTAAGGGAGGTATAGGGATCGTGCTAAAAATCACTTATCGAGATTTTACTAAATGACCACGTTTTAAGGTCCCTAGAATCCAATTTTAACATTTTCACGATGATGTCTATATGTGTGTATGTGTGTGTGTATGTATGTATGTATGTGTGTGTGTGTGTATGTGTAGGGATTTTGTCTTCGCTCTAACTCAAATACTATCATTCAAAAAATTATGAAACCTTGTATTTATACCCTATTCTAATAGGAATAGAAGCCATTAGATTTTGGTGTAAATCGGATAAACGGAAATGGTACTTTACTTGAAGCTCATTATGGTTTTCCTTCAAAAAATACCATTAAATGCCATTTTTTCGCATTTTATGTCTTATGCAAATTAAAGATTATTGAATTTTCTACAGGAATGCATTAATACTTTTTCTATTTATTTTACAGATAAATTTAAAAATAATTTTTTTTATTAGTCGCGAAGCCTAAGATAAACACAATAATTCTTTTGTTACACAGTTCATATTTCAAATGAATGTAACTGACAGTAAATGTCACTGTCAAAAAACTAATCACTTCAAATTAATAATAGTGACATTTTAAAAAGAAAATAATAAATAAATCAATAGTTTTATGCAGTGGAACAGTTTGCAGCGTTAGTAAATACGTAAGTATGTATTTAAATTAATAAAAATGGATAGGGATATGTGTGGAAGGATGATTGTTGCGTAACTATTATTGTGGTCCAGATGCGGTTATTCACTACCGAAAATCAGTCACTTTAATATGTTCTTATGTATGAATGCTAGGATGATTGTGGACAAGGCGAAAGAAGAATCTTGTTAAAGACTGAAGTGAGTCAGCTGAGTTCTTACTCTTATCCCTTTTCTTATTGTTACTATTGTTTCCGGGTTTTTAATAACCCACTAAGTGGGAAAAGCGTGATTTTATGTACGTATGTATGTATGTAAAAATTAAATAGCGGGAGGTTTTGTGTTGGCCACATCAGATTTTTTTCATTATCTCGACGAGAAAATTTTCTGTTAGGGATCAATAATAACAGTATATTGAGAAACATAAATTGATTTCTAATACGAACAAACATGTTATTTTTTCAACAAACGATAGGAAAAATCGTTATCATAAAGAAAATCATTATTTTTCACATATTCTGGATGAGCGGTTGTCTCAGCTTGTCACGCTTATGTATTTTAGGGTTATGGCTAATTCAAGCAAACCAAACACGTCTTCTCACTTTTGACATATGTCATTTTGTGAACTGTTTGTGAATTTTAGAAGTGGTGTTAATTTCTAATAAAATGGAAAAAACGAAGAGGATAAAATGAAGAAAGTAGAATTGGGAGGACTTGTGTGTTCATATAAAAACTGTATAAGTAGATTTAAAAAATGGAGAAAGTGAAATGTAAGTTTTTTTCGTTTCCGAAAGATACAGAAATGTAAGTAATGCAAAACGTCTTCCATATCATGTAAAATGTATATTCATTTAATAAATATAGGTGTAAAATGTGGCTCAAGGCCTGTGGAAGAGAAGATTTGATGGAGAACGATATTTGGGACATATTCATCGAGTCTGACGTTTGTGTTTCCCACATCAAAGATATAGAAAATTCTGCATTGTAATGAATTTGTAAAATTCACGTATTTGTTTAATAAAAATATAATTATCTGTTTATTTTATCTGATTTCTTTTTAATTCGTTAATAAAATTAAAATTTTAGTACTTTTGTGTTCTAATTTTTCTTTTACCATTTAAAACAATTTAAATTTCGCGCGTAAATTTACCAACAAATTTAAAGTTCAAGGTCATAAACATCAAATCGCAACAACAATGGTGCCGACAGGGAGTGTCGCTTCTGTATGAATGTCTATTCTGTGGTCACGCCATAAACCATATGCTTGTCTGCGTACTCTTGGTTGGTGAAGGTAAATGGCATTTTGAGAATATCAAAAAAACAGAATATAAATTGTACGTCTATCAATATTTTTCCAGATTTTTACTTTTTTATAAAGTTTTGAACTATGAAGTGATTGGTCAGTTTTAAAGGCCTCTAGTTCTTGTAGAAAGTATGTTAAACAAAAAATATTGCCAGAATTACTATCTTTGGGGTCAGTTCTACCATGGGTTAAGCGTTGATCACTTACTTACATAACACCATGTATATTAAAATAAAGAAAAAAAAATTATTATAACAGGTTTTGTGTAAAAAATTTTTGAAAACAGTATTTTTCATATCTCGTCTAAACGGCTAATTTTTACCGCCACAATGATTGCGTACGCTCCCGCCGATTTTCTGCTAACGCTCAATAGATGAACGAGATACAAAAATCTATAAAATATAGAAAATGCTTCACTAATATACGATAAGGTAAACAATAATAATTGTATTTACAATTTTAATTAGTTTCAAATAACTATTCACCTCAAATACTTTTAAATGTAATGTTACAATTTGAATGTGCTGCCATCTATTACTACTAAACTGTAAAACCGTGCCGGGCCTTTACGTGACAAATGTGGCAGCGTTTCAAACGTAGTAAACTGTTTTCATGCATTTTAAAAAATATGGAAACATATTTAAACATTTAGTTAGTGTTTTCATGAATATATTGTAATATATTTTAGAGCACTAGTGTTATTTTTCATTATTTTGATTATGGTGGAAACCCCTATTATTATTATGGAAAACATTGCATAAACTTTCATTTATAATATTTTTTACCTCTCGCTACGAGAGGTATTGGATTCATTTTAAAATTCGCATATTCAGATTTTAGTGAATAAGCACGATTTAAGGACCCTAGAATATTTTTTTGAAATTTTTTGTTATTGCAAATATTGAATACACTTAATTTTTTTATTATATCTTGTTTAGATTTACAGATAAAGGCACTATAATATATAGAATAAACTAATCGCAGAGGCTAAGGCACTAAGGAAACTAGTTGACAAATTCAAATGTTTATAACATAGTTTCTAAATGACAAATATCAGTGACAAAAATCAACATTTTGAAAGCTTTTTCTGGGAAGTACATTTAATCTTTATTATGCCCAGTTTTATAAAAGATGGATAAGTAAATTACTAGCAAAGTAAAATTTATTCTCGAAGTAAAATAGTTTATTCCAGAGATTTTCGTTTTATAAAGCAAGAATAAAAATACTAGCTAAGTAAATCTATGGAATAAATTACTCCACTGATTTTCGAGGAAGTAAATTTTATTCTGTAGAATAAATTTGACACATGTCAAAATTAATTATTTTATAGAGAACGCAGAAATTGATAGAAACCGAAAAGGATGGTTTTCTATGAATTGCCAAATGGTATGTTCAGCAAATCTAAAAATATCGGATGTTGTTGCTAGATGGCCTGGTTCCGCACACGACAGCAACGTATTTAACAATGGGGGATTACGGCTCAATCGAATTAAATGAAAATAGTAAAAAAATACGAATGTATATGCTGAATAACGAATATTAATAAAAAAATGAAATGGTATAATTGAAATATTTCGAAAATAAGGGTTTTTTTGTTATAGCGCTTCGACACTAATATGAAATCTATATATAATATTTTGATTGGCGACCGAAAGACCGTCTATACATGCATAACAAATTGCGTGTTAGGAAATGGGGGTTACTACCAATGGAAGTTAAGAAATTCAAATTCGAAAGGAGGGGCTAACATTTCTGTACTGCAGTTCTCAAACAGTTTTTATTTTAACATAAATTTTTTTCATTAAACTTAATAATTTAAATACACCTGTAATTATAAAGTATGTAGACTTATACAGTGTTATAATATTCATTTATTTTTATGTAAATATAATTTAAAATAGCATATATTTCAAAAACATTTAGGTCCATGATGAAAACAGTTTGATATAAAGACACATAAATGTGACGTCACGTCAATCTTTTCAAAATTCGGGAGACCATAACTCGCTTATTAATAGGAATTTTTTCACCGGATTTTCATCAATAGTCTTAGTTTTCCTAATATTTTCAGATGAAATTATAAAAAAAAAAATGGTGTAATCCCCCATTCATTAATAAGAGCTAGGCTTGAAAACGGAGAATTTGGTAATTGCTACTTGTTAGGGGATAGTGGATACCCTTGTAAAAATTATTTATTAACACCTGTACAAAACCCAACTATTCCAAGCCAACATAAATACAATGTGTCATATAACAGTTTCATTTGAACACTAATCCGGGAACCTATTTGTGAAGCTGCATTAAATTCTTTACAAATCTCATCCCATGCACTATTTTTGCTTTTAACGCTTGCTACGTCTGTATGCTTGTTTTCAATAATACTAATATATTTTTTTATTATCTCTAACATGTTCGCTTTATCTATTTCAGCATAATTCTTTCCCCATTCTCTCTTTTTTTCCATTTCTAATGAGAACTGACACTTTATGACACTTTATTTTGACGTTTGAATAATAATAAACGATGTCTCTGTCGGTAAATCACTAGAATAAAATATTTACTCTGCAACTTATTTTATAAAACAGACATTTTTATTTACTCATCGATTAAATTTACTTTCAAAGTAATAATTCAGCAAGTTATTCGATGTTTATAAAACTGGGCATTATTGTTTTATTAATTAAATATTTCAAATTATATGTAAAATGCATATATCCATCAGAAATACCGCCAATCTTGTTAATGAATTGGAAGAATCTCTGACATTCCTCATACAATGAAAAACAGATAGAATTGTATGTGTGCAGAAGACATGTTAAATACAATAAAAAACAATATTTGGGTAAAGTTCTGTAATTTTTTGTTATAAAACGATGGTTCGATAGCAAAGTGCAATACAATACTTATATTGTCTAATATGGAAATGGCGAGAGGTCTTGTGCTGGTCACAACAGATTTTTAAAAAATGTGAATGGTTCATTTACAAATATTTAAATTTCAAATACATGGCCAAAATTACCGAAAAGTTACTCAAATAACATTATAATATGTAAATACCTCTGGTTTTGGTTCCTCTTTCTGTGGTTCCTCTTTCTGTTCTTCCGTTTGTTGTTTCTTTCCCTTCTTCTTCTTTCCTTGTCCTTGCTGTTGTCCTTGTTGTGGCTCGCCACCAGACGGTTGAGGTTGACTCACTTCAACCGGCACCTAAAATCAAAACAAACATATATCGTCATATCAAAATATTTTATAAACTTTAGTTTATGTTAATAACGCATACCTAAGAGAAAAGTCATCACGAAAAAAATAATACTATATTTATATAAGGTAGGTATTAATATTAGGAAAAATATTAAATGTATCTCGAATGAAAAATACAAAAAAATATTTCACAAATTGAATGTGACAGATGACGCGATGATCTTTTTTTGAAATAATAGCACACTAGCACAATACAGGGTGTAACACGTACACCGACCACCGCCATTATTACCTTTATTATTATAGTTACAAAAAAATACTATAGAACAAAGTTGTAGGGGACCAAGGGGGACATCCTTTCAGAGAAGAAAATATTTTTTTAAACCAGTGGTTCTCAAGTTACAACACAAAGTTATATTTTTTCAAATGGGATTCTACATATTTTTTATGCCTATTCGATAGCATATTTTTTTCTGAATTCAACCATGTATTAGTTTTATATCCTTACATAATAAAAATATTGAAAAAAATGCGATTGAAATTTAAATAAATTTTTATTTTTAATATTATTGTACAGTAGGCCATGGATACGAAACAAGAGTGATAAATTTAAATTGAAAATTAATAATTGTTAATTACTCCTTATAAATAATGTTCTATTTGATTTCCATTATTTTCTAAGCATAATTCTATTCTATTTAAAACAGAAGAAGTAGCTTTTATTACAGTTTCTGGTGTCAAAGCAGCGCAAGCTTCTCTAACTCTTTCCATCATATTTTGTTTCGTTGTCACTGGTTTTGAATATACTCTATCTTTAAGATATCCCCATAAAAAAAAATCAAGGGGTGTCAAGTCCGGGGAACGAGCAGGCCATTTGTATGGCCCATTTTTTGCTATCCACCGACCTTGAAACATTTCGTCGAGCCGTTCGTACACTCGACGAGTATTGTGAGCCGGCGCTCCATCTTGTTGGAACCACATATTTTCTCTTTCATTCAAGTTTAAATATTCTAAATAATTTAATAATTCATTTTCCAAGAAACATAAATAATGTGCAGCGTTTAAATTGTCTTCATAAAAATGTGGTCCAATAATTTTATTCCCAAACATTCCAAGCCATACTTTAAAGCTCCATCTGTGTTGATTATTTTTTTCTCTAAATTCACGAGGATGTTCTTCAGCCCAAATGTGCTCATTATTTCTATTAAATAATCCATTATTTGAAAATTTAGATTCATCTGTCCACAGAATTTTTCTAAGAGTATTATTATCGTCCTGATACTGCACCAAAAACCATTCGCAAAACACTATTCTGCGTTCATTGTCATTATTACGTATAGCATGTAATAGTTTGTATGAAATGATTTTAAATTATGCTTTTTCAAAATGCGCCATACGGACATAGAAATAAAATGTTCTTGAGCAATTTCGCGTGTGGATGAATTGGGATTACGCGCAATAGAAGCTAAAACTGCGATTTCTATTTCTTCATTGTTTGTTATGTTGGGGTCCCGTGGCCGCGTGCCTGAGTGTCTGGTCGCGAACCTGGGGGAACCGGGTTCGATCCCGACCAGCGCCAAATATTTCCAATTTTAAATGGCACAAAAGTGACCCCTGTGGTGCACTCTCCACACCAGCTATGAGTGCCCGTGAGGTGACGCCTGGTAAGCGCCCACACGGTAAAATATATCGTCATCATTACCGATGTCTACATATATGTAGATAATGGCACACCCAGAAATGGGTAATATGCCGTGATGATATATTTTTTTTTTTTTTTTTTTTTTCATTGTTTCTCACGGGATGTTGCCTTTCACGTTTTTGTGAAAATGATCCATAGTTTTTCAAATTTCGTGCTAATCGCCTGATTACTGACCTCCCTGGACGCGGTTTGTTTGGATATCTCGTGGCATAAATATTGTACGCTTGTATGGCATTTTCATTACACTCACCATAAATTCATAATAAACGATACAAATCTTCATTTGTATAAACATCAGCCATATTGTCACAAAATAATCTCAAAACACAAAGAATAACAATTTACAACAATTAGTACGCCAATTATTATTTGACAGCAGCTATATTTTGTTCTTTTATTATTGTTTTTCATCCGTAGCCTACTGTACAATAATATTAAAAATAAAAATTTATTAAAATTTCAATCGCATTTTTTTCAATATTTTTATTATGTAAGGATATAAAACTAATACATGGTTGAATTCAGAAAAAAATATGCTATCGAATAGGTATAAAAAATATGTAGAATCCCATTTGAAAAAATATAACTTTGTGTTGTAACTTGAGAACCACTGGTTTAAAAAAATATTTTCTTCTCTGAAAGAATGTCCCCCTTGGTCCCCTACAACTTTGTTCTATAGTATTTTTTTGTAACTATAATAATAAAGGTAATAATGGCAGTGGTCGGTGTACGTGTTACACCCTGTATATAATTACTATAATTTTCGTACTTCCGCAAAGTAAATATACTTCCAAAACATAATGCTGTCACCGCCATATTTAACCGTTCATCCAGAAAATAATACATCAAGAGACAAACCCCATATTGGAAGTTATCCTAGATACAATACCCCCCTATAGTCAATATCAAAAATTGTATGTAGGGTAATTTTAAAACGAATTTCATATCACATTCCGCAATATTGCTATCCATACCTGTGGTGCTTTCGGTTCGACCTCTTCCTTTGCCTTTGCGGGTGGTGGGGGCTGAGCCGAGGGCCCTTGTTGGGCCCCAGGTGCACTTTCCGGTGCAGATTTAGGCTTCTGATCGCCGGATGAATCCGGCTTCTTCTTCCCTAAAAAAGAACACAAAATGGTGCGTGTTTTAACAAGAATAAATGCGAATATACCTCGACCACGTCCAACCATAATTATTACAACAATGGATAATAAGAGGATAAATATATAAAACAAAATATCAAGCATAACAAAAATGTCAATGTAACAATGAAATTATTGTTTGGCAAGAGTATTTCTTGTAATTTTAAACTAAAATTGGGGCGTTATAAGTGTGGTTTTACATTTATAAAGTGTCTAAAATAACATGTTAAGCAGTTTTATTGTCTGAAAGGGTAAATGGTTATTTTTACGCAATGGCAGCTTGCCAAGTTATTTTGTACGAGGTTAAAGAAGTTTACAAACAAATACGTACCTTTTTTCCCCATAATATGCAAAAACGATTAAAACCAAATACAATAAAATGTTTATTCACAATTTAGTTAAAACTTCTCACAATATTTTCTCTAAAAATCGCAACTTGTCACAATATTGACTCGTTGACTAATAAAAACATCTGATTCCGTCTGCTAACAGATGAAGAACTTATATACGCATGCGCTACAATCTACAAGGAGTACACTGTTGCGCAGAAGTCCAACATTAAAATTTAAATTACAAATAAAATTAATTTTCTATAAATTTATTACATTATATTGTATATATTTCAAAGATAAACATTATTAAATTTTATTTCATTCATAATATAATTTTATATGGTTAATATGACTTGTATAAATAAAATGAATTATACATTTGTCAACACTGCTTTAAATTTACTGGAAAATAGGGGATCTACATGTGTAGAATATTCTAGAACATTGATATAAAAGAACCAATCAAAATCAAGTATAACGAATATATTTTGAAATAAAATGGTGCAATACAGTGATTAAACAATCAGTTTATTAAGGGTCATGACTCAGTACACAAAAATGTGTAAACAATTGATAACTATTGATTATTTTTGTAAATTTTTATCATTAAAGATACAAATTATTTCTTCTGTCTTTTGAAAATATTGAAAATGAAATGTATTTATTCATATTTAATAGTAAAATATTAACTAAGAAAGATTTGAATTTTATTTTTATGGGGTCCCGTGGCCGCATGCCTGAGTGTCTGGTCGCAAACCTGGGGGAACCGGGTTCGAGCCCGATATTTACAATTTTAAATGGTACAAAAGTGACCCCTGTGGTGCACTCTCCACACCAGCTATGAGTGCCCGTGAGGTGACGCCTGGTAAGCGCCCACACGGTAAAATATATCGTCATCATTACTGATGTCTACATGTGTTGTAGATACTGGCACACCCAGAAATGGGTAATATGCCGTGATGATATATTTATTTATTTATTTTCATTTTATTGTCTCACATTTATTATTTACGTATTATAAGTGATATTATTCTACAGATGAAACTTAATTTATTGATCAGAAATTCAAAATCATTTGAAAAGTGTCTGCTCGCTCCCATGATTCAATTTTGCCTTTTATTTTATTTAGATACAGAAATAAATACTGCCCTATGAAAAATATCAAATAAAATCGAAGAATTAAGTGATATTTAACCATGTTTTTTAAATTTCGATAATGTAATTTTTAACATTCAGATACGGTACATTTTTACACAAAAAAAATTTGGTTTCTCAAATTTATTAATTTATTGGTATTTTCAAGTATCAAGAAATAGCGCTGATCGTATTAAACAATAATGATGCACTTTGTTGACATAAGCGTAGCATTACTTTCAATTTTGTTTATTTAATTTTCGTATTATTTTCTTATTTATTTGTATTTTTTATTTATAATTCAAGTATGTATAAGTATAATGAGTTTTTGTAGTCATATAGTTGTAATTTCATGTAAATGTCAAATGTGTACCTTTGTTTGTAGTTCTAATATTCGCCGCTAGTTAGCGCTTTCTTATTTAAAAATCCCAATGCTTTCAAGTGCCATCTAGTATCTTCCGTGGTTTGAAGTACAGTCTATTAAAAAAAAAAAAAAAAAAACTTAATTCGGAGTAGATAAACACAGACGTATGTCTGATGTCTGATCATTATTCAATGGGAGCAGGTAGGCAAAACTCAACGTAGATGGCAGCATCCTAGCTATAAACGGTTGCCACCTATAATTTTGAATGACTTCACTGACAGTTACAATTTTTTATTGTGTTTCTGACGTATACCAGTTGTATAATGTATAATTAAAAATTCATTTTTCTCAAAATGATTTGCACAAACAAATACTTGTTTTATATTTGGACTTAAATTTTATTATTCTCTTCTTTCATCCTTTGGTAAACTATGAGAATATAACAAGAACGCAATATTTAAAAGAAGAATTCAAATACAAGATAATTTTAAATAAATATCTGTCACTAGTGCGCGCATATTAAAGTGCATAAATATTATTGCATAATGGGAGCTGTCAGGCAAAGCTATCGCAGATGGCAGCACTCCAGTAAAAGCGATTTGAATGATTTAAAGCGGGGAAAATAATGGCGGTTATTACGAATATTTTGATGCAAAAATAATCAGATAAAAATACATAAGAAACAATGTATCAAATTTAACAATAATTTTGCATCACTTTTATTGCAATCGTAAATCCATAACAATAAAATCAAATTGTCAAAATTTGACAGTGACAGTAGCGAGTCATCCGACAGTATTTTCAGTGTGCATTCTCTGTGGGTAAATACACATTATGGAAAATAATTATAATTTATGGTCCATTAATAATTTAAAAGAGGAATTAAGGTTATACTTCTTATGAGCGCTGTTGGTTGTCAGATTTGATACCAGAATGTGCAATTGTAGACAAATTTTGTACTAGCGCTTACTTGCTCACATGCATATTTCATTGCTGAATCGCAGAGAGCTATCCGCGGTAACCACCGTCAATAGATGGCAGCATTGACATTGTATTTTGTATATTGATGGTATAGGAGTAATCTCGAATTTTTTATTTAGTTCTCTTTATTTACGTGAAATAATTAATTAAAATAAGATGTTTATCTCACTCGGAGATATCTACATATATTTAAATGGTGCAGTAAGGCCAATAGTGGAAGGAGAAGCAACATTTGAAGATAAAGTAGTTAGTACAAAAGTTTATAAGGTAACATTGAAAATTTGTAATATTTTAGCTGGTCATACGTGATTTCCAATTTAATAAAGAAAACAATTTGCAAATTCACGGTCTTTGTTTACAAACATTTAATTTAAAAGGGATTTCACATAATATCCGCATTTGCCTTGAAAACAATGTACAACAGTGGAAGTGTACGTTGTATTTGGAAAGACACTTTGAATTTATTGGTTTTAAAATAATTATTTATTATATAACTGCATCCATGTATGGTTCTAGGAGATCAAAAAAAAAAATCTTCTCTAACGATTGCCTTATCAGAGGTTCTGCCACCAAAAGCAGAACTTACGAAACATAATAACGCCTGCCCGTGTAACTCCAATTAGATATTTTAAAGTATGTCTTTTTTATAATTAAAATATGATCTTATCCTGCGACTCAAACACTTTGATTTCTGAATATCAATTTCAGTGCACTCTAGCACTACTCTTAACATTTCTGATTTTTTAAAAAATATTTCAGAATAGGTATTTAAAATGTGTTGTGCTCTTATCAGGTATGAAAATAATTGTTTTTAAAATTGTAATTATTTCTAGCATTTCCCAAAAATATATTCTAGCAGTTGAATATGGTAAGTAAAAAATGACACTTATTACCTTAAGTGTATTATTCGTCTTTAATTTAAAAAGAAATATTTTTTTTTAGTAGGACAGGCATTCTTTTTCAAAAGAGATCTTTTATTTGGGTTTTTTTACTGTAAATATTTTTTTTATATTATTAAAAAAATATATTGAAACTGTTATACGATTTATCTTGATAATAATCTGAAGGCAGAAAATGAGCAGAACACAATTCATATATCGTGTCACTTTCTTTCCTATTTTTAACGCAATTACCCATTTTTTCGCATTTCTTTGTCCTTCGGCAAGTAGTGCATTGACATTTGTGCATTAACGTAATTATTGCACTGCGGTACAGAGCAATATCGCTTACATTTGCAAGACATTTCTCTCACTTTTGCTTGGTTCCTATGCTAGTACAATTCACATGCAGCAATGTTTTCCCCCCGACTCGCATTTTTAATTTCGCCACCAGATGTCAGATACTTTGTTGGCTCTCATCAATAGTGGCGCCATTAGTTCATCAAAATCCCACTAACAGCTCTCATTCAGCAAAAATATTTTTCAATTGTCCATGGAGCCACCGATTTCATTATAGTTGAGCTTTCTACCGCTAGGTCTACTAGTAGCGCCACTTCCTTATATTTCACGAAAATATTTACCGAATTTGTTTTAATTACAAATATCTTTTCTATTAAACGATAAATATTTACAATACTTACCTGAGAAATATAGAAATGTGTACAGTACGTAACACTAAATAAATTTTAGAAATAGCGCCTCACACACTTGAGAAAAAAAATAAAATTAAACATTTTATTTTTTTTAAGTATGTTCCCCAAATTTAATTTTCGATTTTTTTTTATATGTTATGTATAACAATATTCTTCAAAACATATTAACCCTGCAGTGGTGGCGCGGAGTCTGTGAGACTCCAAGGATTTTAAATGTTCGGTTAATATCTGGAAGCATTCGGTTATTTCCGTGTTGGTTTCAGTACCTTCCTAACTTTGTCTGTAGTACAGTTTACACAACAACTGCAGTGTGATACTTTTTCGTATTAACAGTAAAATAGCAAAAGAGTCTGTCAGACTCCGCGCCACTTGTCGCGTTGCAAAATTTGTTTACTGCCGTCTCTAAATTCTGTGGATATTGCGGGAATTAATTCACAAGTTATTTGTACTGCAAACAATCTCAACCCTGCTAATGACATGAAAAGAAAAGCTTTTATAAAATCAGTTGCTCTTTCACTCATAGACGAACATATGAAACGGCGTTCCACAATACAAAACGTGCCAAAAGAAGTAAGACTAAGAAGACAGGAGGTGGCTGGGACGTCCGAAGTTCAAAATTTCAGGGGTAACCTTGAAAATACAAGAAAATATTGTGTCAAGTGCAAAAATAAAAATAAAAGTAAATATTATTGCACAAAATGCAAAAATTTTCTTTGTCTGAAACATGCAAATATCATTTGCGATCTTTGTTTAGCTACAGATTAGAATAAGATAAACTTATGTTTCTTATCTGGGCATATGCATATGTTTTCTATATTTTAAATTGTTTTTGTTATATATATATTGTTTATATGATTTAGGTGACGTTATGTTAGTGTGGAGCAAAAAATGCGTGAATTTAAGTTTTTATTATTTATATTTTTGTGAAACATAAAATATCTTTATTTTCCGTTTTAAATTATCGTCAATAAAGTACTATTATTAAATAAATAAACATTTTTTTTTATTCGCCCAGTGACTAACAATAATGGCTAAAATAATAACGGAGTCTGTCAGACTCCGCGCCACCAGTGATGTTACATTTTTGAGCGCCACCACTGCAGGGTTAAAGTATGGACAAAATTGTAGATTTAGTATAGAAGATAAAAATTAAAATGTATGAAAAAAGTAGGTTTTTTGGATTTTTAAAATTGTTCTCGAAAGTCGTTTTTTTTTAATTTTCACATATTTTATTCCTTATATTGTTATAAATTGGAGATATATTGAAAATAAGATTTAAAATATTTTTTTTGGGTGTCTAAATAAATACAAATATTATTGAAAATATGTTATTTTGATGACAAATTGTCTCCTTTTTATTCGTATATGCAAAGAAATCATATTACTTCATACAATTTTAAATAAAAAATCTGATGTGGCCAACACAAAACCTCCCGCTATTTAATTTTTATTAAATTAAATACATACTTACGGATTTACTAACGCTGCAAACGGTTCCATTGCATAAAACTATTGCTTTATTTACTATTTTCTTTTTAAAATGTCACTATTATTAATTTGAAGTGATTAGTTTTTTGACAGTGACATTTAATGTCAGTTACATTCATTTGAAATATGAACTGTGGAACAAAGGAATTGTGATTTTCTTAGGCTTCGGGACTTGTAAAAAAAATTATTTTTAAATTTATCTGTAAAATATATAGAAAAAGTATTAATGTATTCCTGTAGAAAATTCAATAATCTTTAATTTTCATAACGACAAAATGCGAAAAAATGGCATTTAATGGTATTTTTTGAAGAAAAACCATTATGAGCTTCAGGTAAAGTGCCATTTCCGGTTATCCGATTTACACCAAAATCTAATGGCTTCTTTTCTTATTAGAATAGGATAGAAATACAAGATTTCAGAATTTTCTGAATGATAGTATTTGAGTTAGAGTGAAGACAAAATCCCTACACATACACACACACACACACATACATACATACATACATACATACACACACACATACACACATACAGACATCATCGTGAAAATGTTAAATTTGGATTCTAGGGACCTTAAAACGTGGTCATTTACTAAAATCTCGATAAGTGATTTTTAGCACGATCCCTATACCTCCCTTACCAAGGGTAGCGGGAGGTAAAAATGAAAAACCTTTTTGGTAATTTTGAATTTCGCGGGCTGGGGTACCATTTCACCCTAACTCAAAAACCATAGCGAACGCTTATTATGGCGGTCTCATTTGTCACTAAAATTACTGAAAGGAAATTACAGAGCGCGTGGACGAGTCCGTCAAGTGGCGCCACGGCACGGAGTAACATTGTACTATTTAGAGAAATCTATCACATATAAATAAATTATAAAATTATAACATATTAATTTTCAAACATTTTTTATTTACTTTTAATTAGCTAACAGTACATTTGCATATCTTAATTTCATTGACAGAGAATCAAAGAAAATCAGGGATACCACCAGATAAATGTCACTGTCAAAAACTAATCATTTCAAATTAATAATAGTAACATTCTAAAAAGAAAATAGTAAATAAAGAAATAGTTATATGCAAAGGAACTTAATATAGTTTGCAGCATTAATAAATATGTAGGTATGTATTTAAATTAATAAAAATTAAATAGCGGGAGGTCGTGTGTTGGCCACATCACATTTTTAATTTGTGAAATTGATAGTTGTAGATGAAGTATAGTGTTTGATTCGCATAAAATGGCTATATTACTCTTGAATGATCACAGTACTCGCCCACAGCTCGTATTCTAAATTTCGTCCTCGTGTAATATAGCTTACATTATATGTTCATTAAATAATATAATATTGGTTGTTCAAAAAAAATATATAAAAAAATAAGGGTTATATTATATTATAGTATTTTTAAATTCAGGAATTACCAAATTTTTCTTTTTTTAAAAAATACGGCCTATTATGGAAGAAAAAAGGTAAATATTTGATATCCAGCGTTTTCCGCCTTACAACGAGATAGAGCATAATATAAAGTTGTATAAAATAATTGAAAAGGTTTTTTATTTGATTATTTTTTGACATTTCTTAAAACCAATGAAATGTTTCATTACCTGTCACTTGTCAGTGTTTTAACCAATCCTGCCATTATTATAGTGAGAATAAAGCTTTTGTTTTATCAGATAGTTATCAATACATAAATATAAAATGAACGAAAAACACCGATTTAGTGAAGTTTCTGATCATGAAATAAATCAAAAAAATATAGAAACCACTTCTGGAAACACCGTAATTAATAATCACTCGGTATGAAGGCGATTATTTATATTTATTTTGCCCTGTCAAAGTTATGTTCTAGTTGTCAAAACAGACTTGCCAACTTGTAGTATGTGTTGTCTATGCAACTGCACCATGTAAAGGAATGAACCTAGTTAATTACGACAGTAGATGGCGACACAATAGCAAGACATGGCTTTCCGTTGTTTGAAACAAATTTGTAGATTAAAAAATTATCTAATTATACTCACCGTCAAATGATTATGGACTGAAGTTCAACTTTTATCCCTTTCCGCACCCTGTCCCTTGCCTAGCGGTGTTGCCGCTTGTAATTTGAAATGAATTAAAATTTTTAATACGTAAAGGAAGAAAACATAACAAATAAGTAAGGTAAGACAGTAATACGTAATATAAAAATTTATATTTTGACCAAAGTTTTACACATCAAGCTAAGGTCGCGTTTGCTTTAAAATACGATAACCGGTGAAATCTAAATAAAAGGTAAGAATAATTGATTATTAGGTGAACAGTAGATCTGCCAACACAACATGCTTCTGCAGTAAAATCCAAAGTTTTCTTGTTATTTAATAATTTTTTTCAGGATATAAGGCCAATAGACACTTACAAAATTGACGTCACTGCAAGAGAGATATAGAAGGTCATGCATCCAAACAAACCTCCCCTCGTTGTCTTGCGTCCCGTTCCCTGTTCCTATCTGTCATTGTTTTCGCATCTGTTATTCAGTGTTAAACCTAATTCTTTATTGTGATGTGTACGTTGTGTTTAATAAAAATGAGTTTAAAACCAGAAGATGTGTCTGGGGCAACTTTTTTGTTTGATAATATTGAAGATCATTCGATTATTCAACTAAAACGATGGCTAGAGTGTAAAGTCTACGGCTGATGACAGGTCTTTGTTTGGACGGGGTAACCATAGCAACCTTGATTTCTATGCTTCGCCGTTAGAGGCGCCCGTGCAAATTGCAATTTTGTAAGTGTCTATTTTTTGAAAAAAATGTGTACATTCACAATAATTGTTTTTGCCTGCCCATTTAAATCTTGTTTTCCTAAACTTTTTGTATAAGAACCAGGACTATTTATTTCATGAGTTTCACTCATTTCTTTTCAAAACTCTAAATATAATGCAATTTTATAGGATTGGGAATAAAAAGCGCACGCAAGTACTAACTTAAAATATTTGGCATCAGTGTAGAAATCTCCAGTCCATAATTATTTGACGGCAAGTGTAAATATAATGGGGGATTACACCATTTTTTTTTTATAATTTCATTTGAAAATATTAGGAAAACTAAGACTATTGATGAAAATCCGGTAAATCCTATTAATAAGCGAGTTATGGTCTTCCGAATTTTGAAAAGATTGACGTGACGTCACATTTATGTGTATGTATTTATATCAAACTGTTTTCATCATGGACCTAAATGTTCTTGAAATATATGCTATTTTAAGTTATATTTACATAAAAATAAATGAATATTGTAACACTGTATAAGTCTACATACTTTATAATTACAGGTGTATTTAAATTATTAAGTTTAATGCAAGAAATTTATGTTAATATAAAAACTGTTTGAAAACTGCTGTACAGGAATGTTAGCCCCTCCTTTCGAATTTGAATTTCTTAACTTCCATTGGTAGTAACCCCTACCTCCTAACACGCTATTTGTAATGCATGTATAGGTGGTCTCTCGGTCGCCAATCAAAATATTTTCATATTAGTGTCGAAGCGCTATAACAAAAAATCCTTTATTTCCGAAATATCTCAATTATACCATTTCATTTTTTTATTAATATTCGTTATTCAACATATACATTCGTATTTTTTTACTATTTTCCTTTAATTCGATTGAGCCGTAATCCCCCAAAATAATTCTCCAGTTTCTTTCTCAAAATTGTTGCCATTTGACAATAGCCACTCAAGCCCTACGGGCTTTCGTGATTATTGCCTGGCAACAAGTTTTCGAAAAATCTGTCAAATTATTTTCAATTTATTCTCACTCTCTTGTTATACTCGTATTACCACTGAATTTTTTTTCTAATATCTTAACCGGTGTATCAGTGGGAATTGAAATAAAAATTCGATTCTTTTAAAAACTAATAGGGCGCGTGCATGTGACGTCACGGCGATTTAAAAATGGCAGCCTGGTGGACCAACAAACCATACTTGACATATAAGAATTGTGACAAATCTCAACAAAAATGCCTCAATTTTGTGCTGTAGTTAGCTGTGCGAAAAAAAGTGGTACTGGTGATGGGTTATCTTTTTATAGGTTCTTATCTGAGAAAGATTGTAGAGGTAGAATAATTCCTGTAGCTCTAGAACGACGAAAAAAGTGGATTACACCGCTTAAAAGAGCTGATCTGACAGATAGCAAAATTAAATACGGCCGAATATGTTCTAGGCACTTTATTACAGGTATTTTTTCTATACGAGCCTAGCATTAAATATTATGGTAAATTGAAATTGATATCTGCTTAAACTAAATGAATTTTGCCAGATGTAAACAGTAAGATCAAAAATTAGGTTAATATGGGATAAAAGTGGGTTGTTTAAACTAAGTAAAAGATATATTTCATCAGAAATTATTCATTTAGAGTCCCCGATAGTTAAATAACGTAGATAATAAAGAAATACTAAAATTATTGCTAAATTAAAGGAAAACCAGCTGCTTTGGAAGACAAAGACAATCCTGATTGGATTCCGTCTTTAAACATGGGATATACAAAGGGAATACAAAATAAAGATACCGGTTTAGACCGCTATAAAAGGTTAACAGGTCGACACACTAAGGTTTGATGGTTGTAATAATTATTATTGTATGTTGTAACTCACATATTTATTAACGAATTCAAATACATTTTACTAACATTCAATATGTTAATAACTAATATAATTATGTTGTAACTAACAATACAATAAATACATTTTATTGACAGTAGAACACATAGCTGCATAATATTCTGAGTTTTAAGTTAGTGGTCCAAAGACATACTAACGTATGATTAATCAAAAACTTCTAATTTGAAAGTAATACATTAAATTTAAAACTAAAAATTAAAATTTCTAATCCAGATAATTTTTAGAATGTTATTTTAAACTTTATGACAAATAATTTATTTTTAGAGCTAATTTTTAATAAATTTGTTTTGGAACAATGTATAAATTACAATAATTACAATTACAGAAGCAAGCAGAAAGTGTTTCCGTGGATCCTATTAATGAGGAACATGATTCTAATACTCGTAGCACTAACAATGAGACTTGCACTAGTTCTAGCACTAGGGAACATGGTTTACCTGAGACTATTGATAGTTTAAAAGCAGAATTAATGTCTAGAAATGCTGAAATTTACCATTTGCGAGAGGAGCTTTCGAAAATAACTCTGACTATAGATGCATTTAAAAATAATGTCGCAAGAACTCAATTTTATACAGGCATTCCCACATTTTCACGACTCATCATAATATTAAAAATAGTAGAACCTTATATAACTGAAATTCCTTCTATTACAAAAATTCAACAGTGCCTATTATTTTTTATGAAACTACGAGAATAATAGTGTTCACTTAACTGAGTCATAATACAACTTCAACTATTACAAATTTTAGATTGAAAAATCACAAAATAAGCACAGAAATCAAAAAACGCCAACTTCGCACGATGATATCAAAGGCAATGAAACTGTTTGTTGGTCCACCAGGCTGGCGGGTTGCCTGCATTTGATCACGTGATGCACGGGCCCTATATACAATTTTAAGGTTAGTTTTCATGTAAATGGTCCATACCCGTGTTTTAATTTCTTACTATACGATAGAGGACCCCATTATTAACTTCTAATCTAATTAGTATGTTTAGTAACAATAATAATAGCGCTTGCGTTACACCTGACAAATAAATGATTCTTTTAAGATTAGCTATTAGATCATCAACTGTTTTGACTCTGACATGTTAGTCACGTAGTCGTAGTTGGCCATTTAAGACGCGCATTTGTCATCAGATTATTTCATTAGTGCGCACAATTTTAAATATGTATGCCTACATCTAAATTTAAACATTCTGTTGTGATTTTGCATCAATATTTACTTTTTAGTTCGTTGTTTATAATTAAATATGTACCGACATTTGTCAAAAATACATTTTCATTATTTCCGATTTGAAATTGAATAGTTAAGTTAAACCAAATTATAACTAGTGTTTCACAAGACAAGATTTCTTGTCTTGCTAGGCTATTTCTTGTCTTGTCTTGCAAAACAAGACAAGAAATTTAAATAACTCTTGTCTTGTGTTACTCTTGCAAGCAAAAATCTTGTCTTGCTTGCAAGACTCTTGCATATTTCTTGTCTTGCAATTTCATATCAATAGGAACAACATATTTAAATCGGAAGTGATACTTTACTTGAAGCTGTGAAGAGATTTTCGTGAAAAAATGTATTATGCTATAATTGAAAACTTTTCAAATCTTGTATTTAACACTTTTATATTAATGAGACCGACATATTAGATTCTTGTTAATATTAATAAACCTAAAGTGGTACTTTACTTGAAGCTCTGAACTGATTTTCTTGAAAAAATATATTAAAATATGATAAAAAAAAACTTCTCAAATTTGGTTTTAAAACTCATATATGATTGAAAACAACATTAGATTTTGAGTATATATGATAAGTCGGATGTGGTTCTTAACTAAGAGATCTTAACAGATTTTCAAAAAAAAAAAAACTTGATAAAATAATACAAAATTTCTTATTAAAAACTTTTCTATTTATTGGAACAACAAATTAGATTTTGTTTACAAGGGAGGTCATGTGCTGGCCATATCAGATTTTTTATCTCTAAATCTATAAAAGATATAATAAGAAAATTTAAATCAGATTGAGTACTTAATGCTCTTTTTTATTTTTTGTACTATAAATTTTCAAAATATAATATTTAGAAGATTTTTTAAGAAACTACTACTTCCGGTTGTCAATTGTTACCAAAACCTTTTTAGCTTTTCCGATTAATGTCAGCTTACCTGGAGGTAAAACCTATAATAAAATGTTGATATATTGAATTATAATATAATATTGCAAGAGTGCAAGAATGCAAGAAAATACTAAAAAATCTTGCTATTCTTGCACTTTTCTTGCAGGGCAGATTCTTGTCTTGTTTTGCAACGAACTATATAACTCTTGTCTTGTTCTTGTCTTTCATTTTATGCAAGAACAAGACAAGAACAAGAAAAATCTGTTGTGGCCAGCACAAGACCTCTCGCCATTTCCATATTAGGCTATACATATATGTATTGTATTGCACTTCGCTTTCGAACCGTCGTTTTATAACAAAATATTACTGAACTTTACCCAAATATTGTTTTTTATTGTATTTAACATGTCTTCTGCACACATATAATTCTAATTATATCTATTTTATGTCATTTTCATGTCAGAGATTTTTCTAATTTATTAACCAGATTGGCGGTATTTCTGATGGATATATGCATTTTACCACAATTTTACCTATAATTTCAAATATTTAATTAATAAAACAATAAGAAAAATTAAATATACTTCCCAGAAAAAGCTTTCACAATGTCACTAAAAATGTTGATATTTGACAATGACATGTGCCATGTTATAAACATTGGAATTTGTCAACTGGTTTCCTTAGTGCCTTGGCCTCTGCGATTAGTTCACTCTATAAATTATAGTGTCTTTATCTCTAAATCTATACAAGATATAATAAAAATTTTAAGTGTATTAGATGGAGAATTTTATGTTCTTCAATATTTAATAAAAAAACCTCCCAAAAAATTATATTTAGAAGAATTTTTCTAAGAAACTACTACTTTCGGTTGTTCAATTGTTACCAAAACCTTTTCAGCTCTTCCCAGGAATGTCAGGTTGAGGAAACTACAGTTAAATATTTTTTAAGTCTTATAGTTTTTGAGGAATCGTGACTACAACATCCAGACATACATACACACACACACACACACACACACACAGACATCATTTTAAAAATGTTATTATCGGATTCTAGGGACCTTAAATCGTGCTTATTCAATAAAATCTGGATATGCGAATTTTAGCATGAATCCAATACCTCTCTTAGCGAGAGGTACAAATGCAAGACTCTTGTGAAACACTCAGTGTTGCCAACCTCAAAAAGCAAGAAATCCCCAAAACTCTCTCAAAATATCCCTTTACAAACCGAAAAATCCCTTAAAATATTTATTATATGAAACTCTGAATTTTCCATCCACTTCCTTGAAAATTTCTTTTTATAGACTTTTAATTTCTTTGATTTAACATCATCACCACTGCTTCCTTCATCTGTGATTTAATTTTCGCCGTTTTCCGACATTTTTTCTCTTACATAGTAGATAAGACACCGTACAACCATTTGTCACGAGTCAGAGTCACATCGTCACAACAAGACGCAACGCCAACTCAACACAATTTAGTAAAATTCCCCAACTCAAACGCAACGCAGCGCCATCTAAGTATTTATTTGATTTGTAATTTACTTTATAAAAATAAGTTATTGAAAAATTACATAATGTACTGATTCTTAAAATATCCCTTAATTTTTTTGCAAAATCCCTTTGTCCCTTTTAACTTAAAAAAATCCCTTAAAAAGGGATATATCCCTTAAGTTGGCAACACTGGAAACACTAATTATAACCTACAATATAAACAATTTAAACAGGCAACATGAAAAGTTTTTATTACAAATCGAAATTTTTTATATTCTTTAATGAAAAATGAAAATTAATTTTGTGATATTTATATGGAAAGCACGGAGATACACAAAATAAAACTCAAATGACAGAACTAATAAACAAACAATAAACTGTTGTTTTTCGCTTTTATAGCAACACCGGATACTGGATGTACGAGGACAAATTCTTTTCGCTACAATTTTTCTTTGAAAATTTTTGTCCGTGCATAGAGTTTTGTATGTACCACGAGCGTAACTTGCTTTTATGGCCTTTGACGTGTTTATATCCCTCGGCTTACGCCTCGGGCTCAAAATCCCGCCTCAGGCCATAAAAGCCTTCTTACGCTCTTAATACATAAATAACTATTAATTACTGTAACGTCAAGTTGTAATTATTTTATTTAAATATGTATGTTTGTAGAAAAACTATAATGTGTCATTCGGAGTAAAAGTGTCATTGTGTGCCTCGCATGTAATTGTCCGACTCGCTACGGCTCGTCGTGCAAACTTACATGCTCGCCACACAAAGAATCACTTTTACTCCTAATAACACAATACACTATTAATATGCTTTTAATGTACAGAGTGTTAAAAAAAAACCATTTCGGAGTAGGCTCTGAAAACAAAGAAACGTATGTCAATTTGGAAGTATTTAATTAAATGTCAATTTGACACGTGATATTGTGGAAAAGGTTTTCTAAAGAAATAAAAGCTTGTCTTCTTGAATACTTGTTTTAGAAATAGAAATAAATTAGAAAACGGTGAATGGCAATCTTCTGTATCCTTCTTTATTATCTTTTCTCCATAAAATTACATTTCACGATCAATTTTGACAACTTGACTTTTGATTTGAATAATGATCAGACATACGTTTCTCTGTTCATAGACTACTCAGAATTGGGTTTTTTTAACACGCTGTAAATAAATTAAAAAATCTGATGTGGCCAACACAAAACCTCCCGCTATTTAATTTTTATTAATTTAAATACATACCTACGTATTTACTAACGCTGCAAACTGTTCCATTGCAGAAAACTATTGCTTTATTTACTATTTTCTTTTTAAAATGTCACTGTTATTAATTTGAAGTGATTAGTTTTTTGACAGTGACATTTACTGTCAGTTACATTCATTTGAAATATGAACTGTGTAACAAAGGAATTGTGTTTATCTTAGGCTTCGGGACTAATAAAAAAAATATTTTTAAATTTATCTGTAAAATATATAGAAAAAGTATTAATGTATTCCTGTATAAAATTCAATAATCTTTCATTTTCATAAAGACATAAAATGCGAGAAAATGGCATTTAATGGTATTTTTTGAAGAAAAACCATTATGAGCTTCAGGTAAAGTGTCATTTCCGGTTATCCGATTTACACTAAAATCTAATGGTTTCTTTTCGTATTAGAATAGGGTAGTAATCCAAGGTTTCAGAATTTTCTGAATGATAGTATTTGAGTTAGAGCGAAGACAAAATCCATACACATACCTACGCACATACACACACACACACACGCGCGCGCGCACACACACACACTCACACACACACACACACACACACACACACACACACACACATACATACATACATACAGACATCATCGTGAAAATGTTAAAATTGGATTCTAGGGACCTTAAAACGTGGTCATTTACTAAAATCTCGATATGTGATTTTTAGCACGATCCCCAGACCTCCCTTACCAAGGGTAGCGAGAGGTAAAAAATGTGTAAAACTGAAGCAAATAATATTAGAAATAAACAAATGATGAACTATAATAGGTTTTTTATTTGTTTTTTTAATAATTTTCAATTTTTTCGCTACAAAAAATTAATAATTCATCTTTTATTCATAAACATAAAACAAAAGAATGTAGACTTGTTATATATCATTGAAAAGCGTATAAAATAAGCAAAAAGATGAGACTATTTCCAACATAGGTTGCCATTTAAAATATCATAAGTTTGTGTTATATCTAGAGAATTCTGAACTTTTAAAAAAATCTAATTACTTCATTTTATTTTACCTAAAAAACGGTAAAAAATTTGTTTAAACATTTTTTTCTAACTACTATAATAAATAAGTTACGAGATATTTTCGAAATAAGCGAGAAACAAGTTTTTGCTCGTAGCTCAGAAACAAAAGAAGATCGAAAATTCCTGTAGTGACTATTAAACTTTTCTCAAAAAGTTGACCCAGGAATGTGGAAACGATTTTGCTCTATCAGTAATATTTCCCGAGATACCCTAAAAAAAAAACATCGAAAATGAGACATTCTGTACATCTACAGAAATTTCACAATCGGAAATTTATGTATTACGTACTCGCATGGTCACACATGTGCTATGTGCTCCTTTATGTATTTAATGAATAATATGTATGTATAATGTACTGATAAACTAGTATATTGCCAGTTGGTATTAATTTTTTTATATCGCGGGTGACCTGGCAATATTTTCAATCTGCCATGTTCAACGAAAATAAGTTAATAGTAAATTTGGATTTTGCGACATTATTTACATTGTAATTAAAAGATTCCTTTATTAGTAATATCTTTTATCTTCCACTTTGAGTGACAATTAGTTTTTAGTATAAATTTGAAGTATCTTTTTAACCTGTAATTTAAGTCTCCTGTAAAATTTGGTTAAAATCATATATGAAGAAACGGCAAGACCGCACAGGGGGAGAAGGGAAAAAGTTGAACTTCAGTCCATACTAGGGGCATCGTCAGGGGGTGGGGGCAAGAAGGGGAAGACCTAGAAAATCATAGCATCTACGGTACGGTTGTCAAAAAAGTTGTTCAGTATGACAGATAGAGAAGAATTTTATTATTATTTTATTATTCCTAAATGTTTAAATTTTATGTTATTACGAAAAATCTAGAATGCCACACAGCCGATATGCAAATAACGAACACATTAATTTTTACTTTTTTATAAAATTTTGAACTACGACGCGATTGGTCAGTTTTAAAGGCCTCTAGTTCTTGTAGAAAGCATGTTAAACAAAAATTATTGCCAGATTTACTATCTATGGGGTCAGTTCTACCATGGGTCAGGTTAAGCGTTGTACACTTACTTAACACTTGTATATTCTAAACTTAATTTAATTATTTGTGCTTAATATTGGTAATGTTTATATGCTTCCAATATTTTTAATTTAAGTGTTACTGATTAATGTACTTATCAATAAAAAATAAATAGGTTTAGAAAAAAGATGTATCAGTTTTTGCCCCCCTTAGAAAATTGACATGTATAGTGTGTTCAGAAAAAATCCTAATTCGGAGTAGACTACGAATACAGAAACGTATGTCTGATCATTATTCAATTCAAAAATAACGTTGTCAAAAACAGACCCAATCATAAATTTGCACGTATTTGACATAATTTGACATTGACATTAAATTCTTTATTTTTTTTGTTATTTTTTGTCCCAATTCATAGCAAACTTAATTACAGAAACCAAAAAGTACAGAATTTTTAATTTACATATCTCGCTTATACAAAGAGCTAATTTAATCATACTTGATGTTTTCGACGCAGAATACAATTCTCTAAAACTTTTATTTGAAGCATTTATTATTAAAATCAAATTAACACATTTTTTTCAAGAAAAACTGAAAACAGCTTCAAGTAAAGTATCACTTCCGGTTAGGCTATTTTAACCAAAATCTATTATGTTATTCCCATTGATATAAAAATATTATATACCAAATTTGAAAAGTTTTGGATTATATTTTAATATTGTTTTTCAATAAAATCTATTATAGGCTTCAAGTAAAGTACCACTTCGGAAAGTTATGTAATGACCAAAAAGGGAGGTGCACAACTAGATGTTATAACAGTCATAAATAGTTTTATGAAAGTAAACATGTCGATGGAACGTTGTTTCGTGCCATAATAAAGAATAAAATAATATTCTGCAATATATTCAATGTCTCACATGCGTTTATAACCTTCTACCGTCTAATTCAAAGATTCAAAAGTGAAAGAAACATCTGATGTAATGTAGATAATTTCACGCCAAATGAAAATTATATTTAAAAAATCTGTTGTGGCCAGCACAAGACCTTCCGTCAATTCGATGTATTTTGTACAAATCCCATACCAGAAAGTCCTTGGAACAGATTCTATATAATATCATGTAAAATCGATCACGAACACATACTATTTTTTAAAAATTCTATACCAAAAGTTGATTCGAAAAGGTTCTATAAATCCAATAAAATTTTAACATAAATATACACTAGGTAAAATGCACTAGACACTTCCTTCATTTCTTCTTTCCCCTATTTTATTAGGGGTCGCTGTTTCCTCTTCTCTTCCACTCATTCTTGTCCAACGCATCACACAGTCCTTTCTTTCTCAAGTCTTTTGCGATACAGTCCTTCCGTCTTCTCTTTGGCCTTTCTCTGCATGTCACTTGCGAGGAACACTATGCCATATCAATTTTAGATCCTATACGCTCCATATTTGGATTTGCACTTCCAACTGACATCTGTCAATTAGAATTTTTTAATATATCATCTGTTTCCATGATAAATTGCAAAGCAGACTAATTTTTCAAAATTAATTTCTTTATAACGCTTTAAATCTACATCTATTGATTATGAAGGAAAATGTATAATAAAACCATATAGAGAAGAGTATTTTCTTTAATATGTATAATAACAAAATGTCAAAAAATAATATTTAACTGCGTTTTTTTAGGAAAAACTGTTAAAATCTTCAAATAAGGGTACTTCCGGTGGAGTAATTATAACCAAAATCTAATCAACTCTTCATATGGTTGTACAGAAGAGGAATACGAAAGAATTATAATTTTTAGAATTGTAGTATTGGAGTTATCGTCGGAGAAAAATTTGTCACACACGGACACACACACACACGGACACACACACACACACACACACACACGGACACACACACGGACACACACACACACACACATACAGACATCATCTTAAAAATGGTATATTCGTATTGTAGGGACCCCAAAACGTGCTTATTCATTAAAAACTCACCACCGAATTTTTTGACCAAAGACAATACCTTCCTTACCTAAAGGTGACGGAAGGTAAAAATCTGTTGTGGCCAGCACAAGACCTTCCGTCACTTCGATATATTTTGTACAAATCCCATACCAAAAGATCCTTGAAACAGATATATAATATCAAGTAAAATCGAACACGAACACATACTATTTTTTACAAATTCCATACCAAAAGTTCATTTGAAAAGGTTCTACAAATCCAATAAAATTATCACATAAACACACACTAAGTAAAATGCACTTGACACTTCCTTCCATTTCTTCTTCAACTTTCCCCTATTTTATTAGGGGTCGCTGTTTCCTCTTCTCTTCCACTCATTCCTGTTCAACGCACCTTCTTCACACATTCCTTTCTTTCTCAAGTCTTCTGCAATACAGTCTTTCCATCTTCTCTTTGGCCTTTCTCTGGATGTCACTTGCGAGGAACGCTATGACATACCAATTTTAGATCCTTTACTTTCTATATTTGGTTTTGCACTTGCAACTGACATCTGTCAATTAAAATTTTTTGAATATACCTATCAACTGTTTAGATGATAAATAGCAAAGATAACTAATTTTTGAAAATTAATTTCTTTATAATGCTTTAAATCTACATCTATTGAATATGAAGGAAAATGTATAATTAAACCGTATAGAGAGGAGTATTTTCTTTAATATGTATAATAACAAAAAGTCAAAAAATAATATTTAACTGCGTTTTTTTAAGAAAAACTGTTAAAAACTTCAAATAAGGGTACTTCCGGTGGATCAATTATAACCAAAATCTAATCAACTCTTCATATGGTCGTACCGAAGAGGAATACGAAAGAATTATAATTTTTAGAATTGTAGTATTGGAGTTATCGTCGGAGAAAAATTTGTCACACACGGACATACACACACACGGACACACACACACACGGACACACACACACACATACAGACATCATCTTAAAAATGGTATATTCGTATTGTAGGAACCCTAAAACGTGCTTATTCATTAAAAACTCACCACCGAATTTTTTGACCAAAGACAATACCTTCCTTACCTAAAGGTGACGGAAGGTAAAAATGAATAGAACGATATTATATTAATATATTATAGCATATTCAGATATGTAATCCTCAATTTATAGTTTATATATATTTTTCTTTTAGAAATTATGTGTCCATATAAAATGTCTGTTTGAAATGAGTCTGAACTTGGTTCGTAACGTTGTGACGACAAAACATGGCTGGTTTTTGCAACTTTTTAAAAATATCATACTTTAAAACGATTTTATACAACAAAAAATATAAATAAAAAATAATTTAATCATACTGATCGATGAATTAGACTATCCTTTTTCGATTTAAACAGAAAAAAGGTACAATTATTTTTTTTTGCATGACCTCATTGGACAACCGGAAGTAGTAGTTTCTAAAAAAAATATTCTAAACATTATGTTTTGAAAATTTTTGATATTACTAATATTGAAGAACATAAAATTCTACATCTGATACATTTAAATTTTTTATTATGTCTTCTATAAATTTAGAGATAAAGACGCTATAATATATAAAATAACGGGATGTAGTAAGTCGAGTAGGCTAAACTACACTAAGGAAACTAGTTGACAAATTCAGATGTCAGTGTCAAAAATCAAAAGTTTTAATTACATTCTGAAAGCTTTTTCTGGGAAGTACATTTAATCTTTCTTATTGTTTCATTAATTAAATATTTAAAATTGTAGGTAAAATGCATATATCCATCAGAAATACCGCCATTCTTGGTAATAAATTGGAAGAATCTCTGACATTTAAGAACTTTCTCATATAATGAAAAATAGATATAATTAAAATTGGATGTGTGCAGAAGACATGTTAAATACAATAAAAAATTTGTTATAAAACGACGGTTCGATAGCGAAGTGCAATACAATACTTATATAACATAAAATGGAAATGGTGAGAGGTATTGTGCTGGCCACAACAGATTTTTTCGAATTGTACTGAAGCCAACTGAGTAGAAGTAAACATGATAGTACGTGTTTGACTTGTGACATATTTTTGAATAGGGCTGTTGCAAGAATTTTTATATGACTTCTAAGTATTAAATTTGAAAAGATATTGTTCTTTAAAGAGCCTCAAATTTGAAAATATCACGAAATATCCTTTAGATATTTTACAATTAATTTTTGAAATTTGGATAAAATTTTGAATAAGTCACGTGATCTGAAACAGAATGTTACGTCAGAGTACATACATCTTCGGCGGTTCTAAGGTGTCAAGTGTATTGTCAAAGTTGTCAAACAAGTGTCAAATAAGAATCACGACCAGAACTTTAAAGTAAAATATATTATCAATTTATATAGTAAATTCAGTTTTTATATTTTATTTTACCTCAACTCTTTAACACCCCTTATTTCGGTAGCAGTAAAACAATCGTTCTGATATAAATTCAGCCATCATCCAGCTATCGACCTTCGGTAAATTGTCCGACTTAGCTTGTGTGTAATTTGAATTAGCCATTATTACTTTATTATTCATTTACAATGAGCAATGTCAGCGTCAAATGTCATATTAAAAGATTTTGTTATTAACATGTGACAAACTTTAATCTACGTTTATTTATATAAATAATATGAATAAACGTAGGTGATGGAAAAACTATTTTCCTATTGGATATTAATGATGTAATGTATGTGCTTCTATGTCACAGGAGTGGGGGGTAGTTTTTCAGGACGCCAATCTTTTTATTTAATTATTTCCACAAATAACAACAAATTATTACTAAGAAAATCATTCCATAAACTTTCATTTAAAATAGTTTTTGAAAAATGTGAAACAGGCTCATTCTAGAATCCAGCCTTTTGTTTGAATTGTTGTTTTGTTCACTATTGTCAATTGTTGACAGCATCAAGTCAACACTTCACTTTTCATTTGTTTCTGTCAAACCATATTGCGCATGCTTGTATGCGCTAAGTGTTTACCGATTGTGAGTTTAAGTTCGTGCGTGTAGACATAGTGGGATGTGTAATATAGGTCACATCGAGTGTCTCCTATCGGCTGCTTGTGAAAACATTCAGTCAGGCCGGACATTCGCGCAAAGACGGTAACAAGCTCGCGCGGCTGTCACTTTTCCCTTCAATCGTTATTATCATGGATACTGTTTAATTGTGACTTATTATTTGTGTGATATGTGATATAGTGATATGTCATGGCGTTGCCTTTGCCTTTATCTCTCGCTCAGTGTTCGAAACATCGCGATATTGCCGCGGCAGTGACGAGTCTGCCCAGCAGCACGGAGCAGTTTGAATATGGGACCAATTTCTTAGCGCCCGTCAAGACAGAACAGGAGATTTTGGAGAATTCCATGCTGGAAGACGACCCGAATGCAAATGAGGCTGTAGCAGCAGAGCAGAAGTTCCACCCCAGATGGGGGCCACAGCATAAAGGGGCGCAGGAGTTAGCCAACCTCTACAGCACCGGTACGAGCAAACATAACCTATATGCATTGTTTAAGCTTAAGGTGGTTTTGACATAAAAACATTTATGTTTATCACAGATTGGTGTGAATTTAAATGTGTTATTTTTTATGAGGTTATGCGAAATTCTGTAAGGGTTTACCACCTGTAAACTCGTATATATTTAATGCTAAAATAGAACAAAACTACATTTGCATTATAAAAATATCTCGCGGGACTTTTTTCTTTATATTTGATACAATAAACGACAGATTTTTTAAAAAAACTACTAAACAAGTTCATGTCACATTTTATACATGACAGTGACAGTACACCATCTGTTTTTAGTAATTCTCTTCGAAATTAGAAAAATTTGTGATTTTCGATAGAATTTTTACCTCCCGCTACCCTTGGTAAGGGAGGTATAGGGATCGTGCTAAAAATCACTTATCGAGATTTTAGTAAATGACCACGTTTTAAGGTCCCTAGAATCCAAATTTAACATTTTCACGATGATGTCTGTATGTGTGTATGTGTGTGTGTATGTATGTGTGTGTGTATGTATGTATGTATGTATGTATGTGTGTGTGTGTGTGTGTGTGTGTGTGTGTGTGTGTGTGTATGTGTAGGGATTTTGTCTTCACTCTAACTCAAATACTATCAATCAGAAAATTCTGAAATCTTGTATTTCTATCCTATTCTAATAAGAAAAGAAGCTTTTAGATTTTGGTGTAAATCGGATAACCGGAAATGGCACTTTACCTGAAGCTCATAATGGTTTTTCTTCAAAAAATACCATTAAATGCCATTTTTTCGCATTTTGTCGTTATGAAAATTAAAGATTATTGAATTTTCTACAGGAATACATTAATACATATTCTACATACTTTACAGATAAATATAAAAATAATTTTTTTTTACAAGTCCCGAAGCCTAAGAAAAACACCATTCCTTTGTTACTCAGTTCATATTTCAGATGAACGTAACTGACAGTAACTGTCACTGTCAAAAAACTAAATAAATAAATAAATATATCATCACGGCATATTACCCATTTCTGAGTGTGCCACAATCTGCTTTATCGCAGACATCGGTAATGATGATGACATATTTGTACCGTGCGGGCGCTTACCAGGCGTCACCTCACGGACACTCATTGCTGGGGTGGAGAGTGCACCACAGGGGTCACTTTTGTGCTATTTAAAATTCGAAATATTTGGCGTCGGTCGGGATCGAACCCGATTCCCTCAGGTTCGCGACCAGACACTCAGGCACACGGTTAAATAAAGCAATAGTTTTATGCAATGGAATAGTTTGCAGCGTTAATAAATACGTAGGTAGGTATTTAAATTAATAAAAATTAAATAGCGGGAGGTTTTGTGTTGGCCTCATCAGATTTTTTAACGTGAAACATTGGGTTTGTCATATCCATGGTTACGACTTGATTTTTGATTGACAGCAATGTATTTACCCGTTCCATTTAAAATGGAACATAGGGAACGAATTTGACAGAAGTATTATATTTAAATATTGTAAGAAATTCAGCGGAGTCAGAAAACCACTCGAGAGTATTAAACATATTTTGGGCACAAGGTGCACACAGTATTTTTTCTACATCTAAATCTAATTTTTAGAAAACAGGTATAATTATTTAAACAAAATTAACCTCTAATGACATCTTCTCAAGATGACAGATAACCATTGAATTTTCCTGTAAGTTATGATTTGACATTTGATTGACAGCAATGTATTTGTCTGTCTCATTTAAAATGACACATGGGGAATAAATTTGACAGAAATATTATATTTAAATATTGTAAGAAATTTAGCCAAGTCAGAAAACCACTCGGGCACAAGATGCACACTATATTTTTTCTACAACTAATTTTAATTTAGAATGCAGGTATAATTATTTAAACAAAATAATCTCTATGACGTCTTATCAAATGTTAAATTCGTTCCCTATGTTTCATTTTAAATGGAACGGGAGAATACATTGCTGTCAATCAAATGCCAAGTCGTAACCATGGATATGACAAACCCAATGTTTCACGTTAAAAAATACTCACGGTAGTAGTAATTCTCTTCGAAATTAGAAAAATTTGTGATTTTCGATAGAATTTTTTCTATAGCAGATTTTAAAGTGTGCTTTGTTAAACTCGAAATAGTTGACTAAGTGACATTTTAACCGCAAGGGTCAGGCCCGGGAAACGCAAATGGGAGATACCGGGATAGCATTTTTAGTTTTGCTTCCATACACTAGATATGGCGACACCAGTATCGTTAGTGTGTCAATTTTTTTTTCATTTTTTCTTTTGCGCGAATTTTGACATTTGTCATTTTCATTTGAAACAATTCTGACTGTCATTGTGAATATATTTTTTGTATTATAAGTAGTTATTTGTGTGAAAAAACTTGTAAATATTTAAGAAGACAAGAATAAAGTGCTGTGTACCAAATTGTACTGCTACAGGAAAGTGAAAATATATTTTTATATAATTGTATTATTTTATACCAGTAAAACATATTACAAAATCGTTTTCCGGGGATAACAAACTATAGATTTCGACAGTCTCGAACTTATCGGGATTTATTTGTCAAGTGGTTGGAAGTTTTAAACATGGATGAATGCTATTAAGTATTGTATCTTTCCTAAATGAAATTACAGTGTTTTCAAAAATGCATTATTTTTTACTCATTTTATGTAATCTTTGTAAGACTGATTTGTAGTTGAAGTAGATTTTTCATAAAATACTACGCAATGATAGTATTTTGTGAAAAAAATGCTTCAACTACAAATTAGGGGTAATTAATAAACCGAATATACCAATATTAATTGTAGGTAATGATAATACCGACCGAGTTTTATATTTACTTTTGCTTCCATACACCAGATGGCGACATTGATGTGGTATCGATGCTTAACATGTACGTTTCCAATCTAAAATAGTGTATATGGTCTGTGCGCAAGGGTAAATAAAATAATACTTTAACAGCAAGGGTAGATAAAGAACTTTAATTTTTATTTAAATTTTAGCAATTTCATATTGTTTTCAAACAAATTTTATAACTACTGAGATTTTTAAATTGTTCTTAAATAATTTAATTTATAATCGGTTTTTCTAATTTTTACCTCCCGCTACCCTTGGTAAGGGAGGTATAGGGATCGTGCTAAAAATCTCATATCGAGATTTTAGTAAATGACCACGTTTTAAGGTCCCTAGAATCCATTTTTAACATTTTCACGATGATGTCTGTATGTGTGTATGTGTGTGTGTATGGATTTTGTCTGCTCTAACTCAAATACTATCATTCAGAAAATTCTGAAACCTTGTATTTCTATCCTATTCTAATATGAAAAGAAGCCATTAGATTTTGGTGTAAATCGGATAACCGGAAATGGCACTTTACCTGAAGCTCATAGTGGTTTTTCTTCAAAAAATACCATTAAATGCCATTTTTTCGAATTTTATGTCTTATTAAAATACATTAATACTTTGTCTTACAGATAAATTTTAAAATATTTTTTTTTATTAGTCGCGAAGCCTAAGATACAAACTATTCCTTTGTTACACAGTTCATTTTTCAAATGAATGTAACTGACAGTAAATGTCACTGTCAGAAAACATCACTTCAAATTAATAATAATAATAATAACTTTATTTAGCATAAAAAAGCTATACAATAATAACAAAAAATAAATTTTTAATATAATTGTGACATTTGACTGATGTCAATAAAGTTTAATATTATTATTATTATTATTATTATTTTAAAAAGAAAATAGTAAATAAAGCAATAGTTTTCTGCAATGGAACAGTTTGCAGCGTTAGTAAATACGTAGGTAGGTATGTATTTAAATTAATAAAAATTAAATAGCGGGAGGTTTTGTGTTGGCCACATCAGATTTTTTCTCTTTAAAATCTGCTATAGAAAAAAATAGAATTTTACACCGGGCGATAAAATTAAATTATCGACTCGCAAAAATAATTCACTCGCGAAATCGCCCGTGAATTAAACTTTCCGCTCGTCGATAAAATACAATTTTATTGTCTTGTATAAAAAATAACTATTATTAAAATAGTTATACAGGGTGTTAATTAAAAAGCGGACTACAGTTGTTTAACATGGTAAATCAGTTTTTCTTTGTGCAGAATTTACCATTTAATTTTAGACAAAAATGTTTCAAATAATTGTTGTTAATTAAATTCTACAAGAAAATCACATCAGATTTTATTTTAAGTGATTAAGGCTGTGTCCGATGTCGCATTTTGACATTTAGATTTTAGGATTTAGGTCTTGTTCACATAATAGTCCAGTCAATAGAGGTTTTTACCCTACAAAAAGTGGGGAAAAAGCGATTTTAACATTTGTTGTTTGGGTTGAGACGGGGATGAAAAATTCAAATTTGTGACCTTGGGGAGGCTTGGCGTGAGCCGCCATCTTGGATCAAAGGTGCAAAAAATGGGATTTTCGCTATTATCTCGAAAACAGTGGCCCGTATCAAAATTTTACAAGAATACATATTTAAAGCTCGTTACTTTTTATACAAAAAGGGTTCTTGCATTTTTTACTAGGATGAACTCTCAAAGAGTTATGTTGAAAAATAGGTAACTAGAACAACAATTTATGAAAGAAGATTTAATCACTCAAAATATACACAATATTAATTTTTCAATACTTAGTGTAATAGATTTTGTTATTTGTAACAGTTTACATTTGTCGTGGCATCAAAAGAAGTAAATTATTGATGATTTTCAAATAATTTTTGTCAGCACTTTTTCACAAATTCATCAACCACTCTGACCCGGTTAAAGATACAGTACCGCGGTTTAAAAATTTTAATTCAGTTTGGAATTCTCCTTCATGTCATGTTAAACGATTTTTGCTCTGATGAGCGGTTAACGAATTATTAACAATTTAAACTTATACCGGGAGTTTATTTTATCAGTAAACATAGAGTATATCATTGCCATAGTTACGGTATGAATATTTGACAGCAATGTATTGAAGCGTTTATTTTATGAGTAAACATAGGCGTTTAACAAGGGAACCAGTTTTTTGTAAATACAAAGTGTATGGCCAAAAATCAAGCCATGCTATTGAACATGATAATAGTACATTACATCTTGTACATTATTTAATATTAATTACTTTAATAATATTGCAAATATTGCAATAAATTACAAAAATTGTCAAATAAATAATTGTTTCAGTTTTTTATCATGCAATATGAAATGATTTCCAAATGTCTCCGTGGCGCAATGGTCATAAGACTAGCGTCTGAAATTTTTGGTTGGGGTTCGATTCCCCATTGGGGTAATTATTTTATTTTTTTTTACATAAAAATTGTTGAACTTTTAAAAATCAGTTTATATTTCCATATTACAATCATTTAAAAATGATAATAACATTGTAATAAATAAAGAGAAAATAATTGAAAATAATTGATTACAATAATCAAAATATTGATGCAATAACAATGCATTGTATTTCCTTTGATATTAATAAAAATAACTGAAATATAATAAATTTGTGCAAAAATTATGTCTTTACTGTAATTATCAAATAAAATACAATGCATTGTTATTACATCAATATTTTGATTATTGTAATCAATTATTCTCAATCATTTTCTCTTTATTTATTACAATGTTATTATTATTTTCAAATGATTGTAATATGGAAATATAAACTGATTTTTAAAAGTTCAACAATTTTTATGTAAAAAAATAAAATAATTACCCCAATGGGGAATCGAACCCCAACCAAAAATTTCAGATGCTAGTATTATGACCACTGCGCCACGGAGACATTCAGAAATTTGCATAAAAAAAAAATTAAAACAATTATTTATTTGACAATTTTTGTAATTTATTGCAATTTTTGCAATATTATTAAAGTAATTAATATTAAATAATGTACAAGATGTAATGTACTATTGTCATGTTCAATAGCATGGCTTGATTTATTGCTAGCACTTTGTATTTACAAAAAACTGCTTCCCATGTTAAACGCCTATGTTTAATCATAAAATAAACGCTTCAATACATTGCTGTCAAACATTTATACCGTAACTATGGCAATGATATACCCTATGTTTACTGATAAAATAAACTCCCGGTATGAAATTTCACTAAAATTTGAAACATCTGCAAATCGGCTTAGTCTTCATTTTTTCTTCTGAAATTTCAGCACGTATATTTCTCAAAATAACCCATTTCTGGGCTAGATCTCTACCTAGTTTTGAATTATTGCCCCAAAAGTCAATATATTCAAATGAAAACTTTAAAATTTTCAAAAATCTAATTTTCATGTATCTAGATACTTCTCAACTACCCATTTTTGGGTAATAACCCAAAAATGGGTCAAGATAAGAATTTGGCGACAACACTATTCAATTCTACAGATATATATATATATATAAGTATACCAATTTTCATAATTTTTGACTAACCGGTTCAATTTTTATGAATAAAAGTTTGAAAACCCCTGAAAACGGCCAAAATCTGAAAAAATCGCAAGGGACCTTAGATTTTTGCGATTTTTTATGAAAATTTGTATACTTATGTAATTTTGCTCGTAGAATCGATTGATGATATCTCCAAATTCATATCTCGACAGTTTTGAGCAAAAGTTTGGATCTAAATATCTCGAGAACGAAAAGAGATATCGACCTGCGGTTTTAAAATTTGGAATTAGCGCACTGAGAAGTATCTAGATACATGAAATAGATAAATTAGATTTTTGAAAATTTTGAAGTTTTTATCTGAATATGGGATATATTGACTTCTGGGACATTAATTCAAAAATGTATATAGATATAAACTTGCTAGTAATATTATTCGATTGTAAAGACAATGTTACGTAAGTGTACGCATATTTAGAGCATTTGAACAATATATGTAGAGCAAGTGCGTGTTTAGTTGACACTGATACTGTACAGGTGTCTCATTTCGATGTTTTTCGGTAAAAAATTTGTTTAAACAATTTTGCTCTAACTACAATAATAAATAAGTTATAAGATATTTTCGAAATGAGCGAAAAACAAGTTTTTGCCTGTAGCTCAGAAACGAAAGAAGATCGAAAATTCCTGTGGTGACTATTAAACTTTTCTCAAAAAGTTGACCCTGGAATGTGTAAACTATTTTGCTCTATCATTAGTATTTCCCGAGATACCCTAGAAAAACATCGAAAATGAGACACCCTGTACATACTTCGACTTTTAAATAAATCCCATTTCTTTTTATAGTAATAGCATATTATAATTACTATTACATCTCGACTTGTTCATGTACGAATTTTAGGTTTTCCCTTCGACAAGCTATAAATCTTTTTAGAATTTTGCATACTTTATAAAAATTCATGAAAAATAAATTTAATTTCAATCTGTCGTAAATGATAGATAGAACCACTTTAAGTGACATAACCTATCACGCTTATTTTTGAGACACGCGCTAAAATTAACCAATGCCAATACATTTGTTCTAACCTTATTATCGGCTAATGAGTTTATCGCAGTGACAAACCCTTTTAGTGAATCACAATATCATGACTTATAATACGTCACTTATTTCAAGAAGGACAATATTTTGTCATTTTGTGTGTATTGGAGTCCATTTGGACTCCTTATTGCCAAATTTGATATTTAAAACTCGTATACGAAAATTACGCTAAAATTATTGAGAATAACACACATTTGGCTGGTACCACAAGCCTTGTTTTAAAACGTTCTTTTGAAAAATGCTAAATTTAATGTCTCCCTTATTTAATAAAATCACTAATAGTGAAAAATTAAATAAAATTTCAATCATTTTTAACCGTCAAAAAGTGTATGTCCTTACATAATTATTATTAAGATGAATAGTAGAGTTCATTACTTATCGTATATTACATGAATAATATATAAATAATGTACATCAACGTCATATTATTCGTTTAATTGTTGCTATAGTTGGGAACATTTATAATTTGTATGTTTATACTATGTCAAAGTTATTATTTGACAATTTGAAAAATATTTGTATCGTGTTTGAAACATTTTTGTGCGTTGTAAAGGCCTATTTATAATAATGTTAAACGCAACGCAAACACAGAATCTGTGAATCTGCCAAAGGTACCACTTCTAATCAATCAGAAGAATTCGGTATATTTCTTTGAAATTCGGCTCACTTTTATTTATTGTTTTTATATGGCATACATAAGTATAAATAAGGTTAGTATTATATAATAATTTAAATAGAAAGGGACAGTGACTAAAATATAGTATTTATTTTGTAGATGTGACGGTTTATTAACATGTCGATAATACAGATTACAATCTGTATAACTATTTTCATAAAGATTCTAAAACGTATGTGAACGTACCAGTACATGACGTCACACATCTAGTTACTTTTATTCAATTTTTATTAATGACGTGCATTGGCTGCTTGAATGATTTGGGTATAAACTGAATTCCAACTTAATTTTCATAACTTATTTTTGTATGACAGATAAATATTTTATGCTCAATAATTCTAGCTTGACCCTCTATTGTTCTTTGCATGAAATCGTGTTCCAAATTATTATTGTAATTAAAGTGTAACAAATTTTGCAATATCTTTTGTACTTTATTTTGTTCAAATAAATAATATTAAATAAATATTTTTTTTATCAAAAATTGAGAATTCAAATTTCAAACCCTATCCCATACCCAACAATTTAATAAAGCAAAAGTCATTTTGAAGGAATGTAAGACTTAGAGGATTTAATTGTCTAAAATGAAAATGTTAACAAAATACATATGTAATCACAACAAAATATTTTGCTTTTTTAGGCAATCAGAAGTTTATTTTCATATTTATGTTTATTTTGATATGTTATCATTGCATGTTTGACGAAAACATCAATAGTATAGAGGGATCAAGTATAAAACAAACGATGAAACGCTCATGGACTAAGAAATACGTAGTACGGTGGATTTATGCAGCCTACTTTTTATTTTAACTTTTAATTTTCTTTTACTTTACAAAAGTTAAAAGTGTGTTAATAAATGTACTACTTTATGTGCATAATTTTAATTTTACTTAAAGAACCAGGGTTGGAAAAAATCATGATTTATTTAAAAAAAAATCAAAAATCATTGATTTTTTAAAAAAAATCATATAAATAATGATTTTTTGTTTTTTTTTTTTATTTTTAAAGATCTATTGGTGTTATTGTACTATTTTAATTGTTTTAAAAGCAATATAAATATTTTATTTCATAAACGAAAACGAAATCTGTAATAAACCCCAAAAGATGCATTTGAATTTTTGCGTAAATTTAGTATATACGTATCCACGCGCGCACGTCTTTTTAAACAATATATACCTAAATAAAATAGGTCAAAACATGTAATCAGTAATCTGTTAGAATTCGAATACAGTCCATATTTTTGTTGTTATTTATTACTTTTGTAGTAAAAAAAAAATATATATATATATCATCACGGCATATTACCCATTTCTGTGTGTGCCAGTATCTACAAATAAAAATTGTATATGTAGGTATATTTAGTTTTATTTTTTAGTGAAATTGTGGTTTTTATAACATTGTTTTCAAGTCTACTGGACATTTGTTACAATTCTGTAAAATATGTTTCGTCATTTTTGTAATATTTTTCACATTGTAGATTAAACTACAATGTTTGCACGTGTAAATTATTTTTTGCCCTCCTGAAGTGTAATGGGCACTTTACAATTGTATACACAGCAAGTGTAACCTACATTTTACGCTTACTGTGTTGTAACTTGTCTAACTATGCGGTAAAATAATCAAAATACACTGGACGTTTATGGCCATTTAGAAAAGAAATCATCTTTACTATAATAAAGTTCATGTAAAAAACTACTACCTACTTAAGTTATTTTTTTTACTTTAACATTTCCTATATTTAAAATTAATTTATATAAACCAAACTCACGGTAACGACATCTGTCATTATTGTAAAAATCCGCCGTTACCGACATAGTCACCGATCGATATACCTGTCAAATACGCGAGACGAACATTGCTGAAATGTCAAATATCGACACCTACCTATTATTTATTACGAAGAAAATATGAGCAAATAAATATATTATCAGTCATAAACAACGTCTATTATTACAGATAAATTTTTGCTAGAAGAAGTACTCTAATGAAGGTAAGTAAAATCAAATTTGGAAATTGACTTAACCTCAGTATTTTAAACTAACCATTTTCAGAAGTACAACCTATCTCATTGAGAAAAGTGATTTTCATTTTCGTAGGCCAAAAAATTTGATACAATTCTCATGCGTGAAGTATTTTACAGCGTTCCAGCTAATAAGGCTGTCGCGCTGTAAAATACAACTTACACGCACTCGAATGGAAATAACTATTAAAGTTTTTTCAGACGTAAATTGATTTAAAATTAAATTTTAATTCTTTTTATTTCCACCCAAAAAAAATCCGGATAAATAAGTAACAAAATTTCTTCCCGCAAATCGTAACTGAAGGAATTTCCGGGAATTCTCCCGGGGAAAAAACAAATTCCCAACGGGAATTTTTTGGCGGCACATCACTAGCTACAAGTAATATAACAAATGCATAAATTATTACATTTATGTCCATTTTTACAGGTTATAATTATCCCTTTACATTTATGACAACTGATATGCCAGAAAAATCACATCTGCGCATGTGTACCTAAAGCTTTAAAGTAGCTGCATAAAGTACCAAACTTAAAGTAAAAGTAAAAGCGAAAAAGAAAAGAAAAAGTAAAATAACATGTAAGCTGCATTAATCCACCTTTACAGATTTGTTCAGAATTGACCCATTACATATTTATGCCATGTTATACAATTTGACGAGTACTACCACAAGACGGTTTTAGATCGGATGCTTGATTTCAAACTCCAAGTAAATAGTTATTATTACTTATAGTTTTATAAAAAGAATAATAGAAGACTCTATTCAGATTGGTAATCTTAAAACAAACTGTGTGTTTCTAACCTCCCATCCCCTTTAACTGGCTCGTGTTGCCTTGTTTGGTTCGGTTGAGTGACCTCTCTGTGCTGTGCCGAAGAGTTGAAGCTTAGCTTGCACGTCTCCGACCTAGGATAACCGTCATTATCCAATTTCTCTAATCATTTCATTCTCTTAAACACGTTTATCTCTTCACTTTATTAATTTGTTTATAACGCCATATATCGGCCTACGTAATATACCTATAGTCAGAAAAATTGACTGTCGGGTCCAACAATAAAATTATAAATATCATAATTGTGAAAAAGCGGCATATCGCTTACTGTTTGCTTTGTAATATTGTATAAAACAAGATATTATTTGCGCCGCTCTTTTGGAATGAAGGCATGCATCGCCTGCTACTCTTACCTTTTAGTGCGCAATGCCTTACACGTGGAGAATATTCATATATACAGGGAATTTATTTTAACATGCAACATATGGCGAATCACTTCCATGGTTACTCACTATTGTCAAAAAAGGACAGCAATGTAATTTTTGTCCATTTTAAAATGCAACATACAAAATTTGTAGTTTTGTATTATCAAAACTAATTTCCAATAAATTAGCCTACATACGATTAACAAATAATCAAAACATGAATGTTGTACATCTTAACAAACTTTAGTTTACAAAAATTCATAACTTTCATGTAATAAAAGTTAAAAAAATACCCCCAATCACTCTGAGGCAATATTCTAGTCGGTCGTAATAAGAATTGACACCATTTGTGACGTGTTCTGGATGTATCTCCTGTGCTGCAATACTATTTATAATGTTGCATTTTAAAATGGACAAATATTATATTGCTGTCATTTTTGACAATAGTGAGTAACCATGGAAGTGATGAACTATAATGTTGCATTTTAAAATAAACTGTCTGTATTTCATTTAAAATAAAAATGTTTTATTCAATTTTGACGTTTTAAACTGTCATTAGTAACTCCATAGCAACAACTATAAGAAACACTTTTTTCACATGTGAATTAATTTTTTTTAAATCACTCTCATAATTTTTCTTAACTCACTCTGCAACAAATAACGCCTTTAAATAACATCAGGTACGAAAATAACACTCACCACAGTATTTATTACATATTATCAGCCATTTTCATTATTTTTCACGGCACAAATGACAGACAATAAAGCATTTTAAATACATAACTTGACGTCTATGAGCGACAATTGACATGCTCAGCCTACTAACTGATCAGTTTTTTATTTTATCAGAATTAAATAATATAATGGTTTTTATTAAATAAAATATTGTACAAACCACGTGAGCTAAGAATGTTTATTCACTTGAAGAAATTAACACACTCCCCTTACGGACTCGTGAGCTAAACTTTCTTCTCATGAATAAACATTACCTTAGGTCACTTGGTGTGTAAATATCTATAAATAGGAAAACAATTTGTATAGCCTGTTTCACATAAAAAAATCTGATGTGGCCAACACAAAAACCCCCGCTATTTAATTTTTATTAATTTAAACACATATGTACATATTTACTAATGCTTCAACTGTATTATGTTCCATTGCATACTACTATTGCTTTATTTACTATTTTCTTTTTAAAATATCACCATTATTAATTTGAAGTGATTAGTTTTTTGACAGTGATATTTACCTGTCAGTTACATACATTTGAAATATGAACTGCGTAACAAAGGAATTGTGTTTATCTTAGGCTTCGGGATTTATAATAAAGATTAATTTTTAAATTTTTCTGTAAAATATATAGAAAAAGTATTAATGGATATACCTGTAGAAAATTCAATAATCTTTAATTTTTATAATGACATAAAATGCGAAAAAATGGCATTTAATGATATTTTTTGAAGAAAATCCATTATGAGCTTCAAGTGAAGTGCTATTTCCGGTTATCCGATTTACACCAAAATCTAATGGTTTCTTTCCATATTAGAATAGGGTCGAAATAAAAGGTTTCAGAATTTTCTGAGTGATAGGATTTGAGTTAGAGCGTAGACAAAATCCATACACATACACATACACACACACACGCACACGCACACACACACGCACACACAAACATCATCGTGAAAATGTTAAAATTGGATTCTAGGGACCTTACAACGTGATCATTTACTAAAATCTCGATATGCGATTTTTAGCACGATCCCTATACCTCCCTTACCAAGGGTAACGGGAGGTAAAAATCTGATGTGGCTAACATATCACCTTCCGTCAATTCTATGTATTTTCTACAAATCCCATACCAAAATTTCCTTATATCCAGTAAAATTGTAACATGAATATATATTATTTTCTACAAATTCCCTAACAAAATTTCTTTGGAAAAGATTATATAAATCCAATAAATTATAATACGAACATACACTATATAAATTGCACTTGACACTGACATCTGTCAATTAGAATTATTTAATATAGAATATATCAGCTTTTTCCATGATTATAGCAAAGCTGACTAATTTACGAACCTTAATCTCTTTATAATTCTTTAACTCTATCAGCCCCATTCACAAAAAAGTTTAAGCTATTCCTCATTTTTGGGTTAGTGAATTCTATTCTATTCCGGTATTTAAAATTTAATTTTCATGATATTATCAATAAAGGCTAGGAATAGATTAGACTATATTTTAAGATATAAACTGTCAAAATTAGAGTAGAATTCGCTAATCCAAAAATGAGGATTAGCTTAAACTTTTTTGTGAATCGGGCTGTATATGTATATCTATTGAATATGAGAGAAATGTATAATCAAACCGTATAGACAATAAGATATTCTTTCATATTGACAATCACATAAAATGTCGAAAAATCATATTTAAATGTGTTTTTTTTTCAAAAAAAAAAAAAAAAAAAAAAACTGTTAAGAACTTCAAATAAGGGAATTTTGACCAATGAGGTCATGCAAAAAAAAATAATTGTACCTTTTTTCTGTTTAAATCGAAAAAGGATAGTCTAATTTATCGATCAGTATGATTAAATTATTTTTTATTTATATTTTTTGTTGTATAAAATCGTTTTAAAAGGATGGTATTTTAAAAAAAGTTGTAAAAACCAGCCATGTTTTGTCGTCACAACGTTACGAACGATGTTCAGACTCATTTCAAACAGACATTTTATATGGACACATGGGCTGGTAGTATGATCACGGTTTTAACTAAAACT